>OZ038489.1:76292057-76494557 GCA_964036315.1 Acanthosepion esculentum | reverse complement strand
CTTTGAACTGTAGTGTGTGTGTGTATATATATATATATATATATATATATATATATATTATATATATATATATATATATATATATATATTTAAGTAATTCATGGAGTCTGAAACCTAAACAGAATGCACAAAGCACTGGACGGCCATTTCGTCCTATATTTGGGACTCATCAGCAGTGCACATCCACTGCCGAGAATTGAAACCCTGACAGCAAACATCATACCAACTGTTCCAACTGGCCTCGGTGATGAAGAGATAGCAAATCAGACTCAATATAGCCATTCTCGCTCACATATTCCGTGGTGGAACTCTACTGAGATTCTCTCTAACCATAGGACTGATCCCCCCGGAGCCACGACTACTATCACCAAGCCGCTCACTCTAGAGCATTAGAAGCTGGTTCAAGCAATGATATACACATGATAGAAATTATTAGGAGGATTTGATAATTATATTTAAGTAATTCATCGAGTCTGAAACCTCAACAGAATGCAGAAAGCACTGGACAACCATTTCGTCCTATATTTGGGACTCATCAGCAGAGAATTGAAACCCTGACAGTTAGGTTGTCAAGCAAACATCATACCAACTCGGTGACGAAGATTTGTTTTATATAGCTTATTAACCATTTGCAGATTTTAAAAATAGTGAATATATTGTCCAAAGTTAAAGTTTGCTTTTTTATTTTGTTTAGGTACTTTTCACCATCTCAGTCATTTTCAAGATCCATGTGGTATCTGTGTGGTAGGCAAGATTCTACATCCCAGTATTCTTTAGAATGCCGAAGATTTAAAATAGTCATCAGTGATACCATGTCTAATTGTTAAGGGTAGCAAAGCCACATCCCAAAAGAATGTTTCTTTTTCTTTTTTATGTCTGCAGAATAGATATTTCATACACATGATTCCATCTCCTGTTGTGAAAGATAATTTAATGTGGGTTGTGTATTTTTTATAATTATAGCTTCTAAGATTTTGAGTTTTATTGATATTGCGTATTATCCAATAATATTTGTTTTATGTTGATAGTTGTATTTTGGTTTGTTCGTGATGTGTTGGTTATGTACACAAATTGCATTGTGTTTTAGCTGGTGACAAGTCAACCTACGAGTAAGTGTGATAGATGTGTGGCCAATGACGTCTTTTGATTGTAGATATTATCTCTTTTTTTCCAGATGATCAGCAAATCTTAATTAAACTATATGTTTATTAAGAAAAACCTTTATTAAATCAATTACAACCCCTTTCAAAAATTTTCATTAAGCTGAAATAAAAATATTAATTAAAAATTAAAAATCAAGATGTGCAAATGTAAGTCAACCTTTACATTTAACATCTGGTGACTGCTTCTTTCTCAGTTACAATATCAACCAGTCTTTTTCTATAATATTTAAGAAGTTTCTAATAGTAGTAAGTGCCGATTTTTGACCACTCTTCTTGGCAAAACTCCCACAATTGCTCAATATTACCTGGGTTTCTTGCATGCACTGCCTTATTTCACTTGAATCACAGATTTTCAATTGGGGTTTAGATTAGGGTTCACTTACTTCTTGTTGCTTTCTTTCTTTTCTTTTTTATTCTTCTCATTCTTTTTTTTTAGGTGGGGGGGTCTTCTTGTTCTTGTTCTCTTCTTCTTTTTATTTTACTTGTTTCTTCTTCTGCTTCTTTTTCTTTCTTCTTCTTCATGCATTTTTCTGGCCTACATTTGATACTCTAATGTATCAACTATACATTAGAAAGGCTAAAGAAAGCAGAAAGAAAAAATCAATTTAAAAAGAAAGGTTAAAAATAATTTTAAAACAATGGCAATTGCAAAAGAAAGGAAAACAAGGTGAAAAAGTAAATGTACTTGTAAAATCATTCATGCCTTAAAAATTTTCATACTGAGATTGAAAATTAACATTGCCAACTTTTGTATATATTTACTACCAAAAATATCAATATATTTAAGTAAATTAAAAAAAAACAATAAAATGTTTTGATTTCTTATCAATCAAAACCATCATGATACCAACAAATGATAATTAGAGATTTTCCAATAGTGAAAACTGATAAATTCATGCATAATTCTATAATAGTATCATTAAACTATAAGAATTAATGTATCTTGAATACATTATGATTGATAATGTCTGGACTATTAAAAGTCAGAGTTAAGAGAAATAATCAATATCATTGGTGATTTAATGCAGTCTACCGACTTTTGAACTCATTAATCAGCCAATCACTTATGATATTCTGTCATATGAATTATACATTGAAATTTATTTTTTGGAATGATTAGAAATTATTAAGTGCTTAGAAGAGAGGTTAGAAGAGAGGAAAAAATATTTCAAGCTGTTCCACTTAATTCTCCAGTGCTGATGACTTATAAGTTTGATAAAATTACATAAATATTTCTGGACTATAATGATGTTGATAATCATATATCAAAAATCTGTATTGTAATAATATTGATAATCTTGTATGAACATTTCTGGAGTATAACAATGTTGATAATCACACAGAAAAAATCTGGACTATAATAATATTGATAATCATGTATTAAACATTCCGTATTATAATAATATTGATAATCATGGATGAACATTTCTGGAGTATAATAATGTTGATAATCATGCAGAATAAAAACTAGACAATAATAATGTGGATAATCATGTAAAAACATTTCTGGACTATAATAATATTAATAATCATGTAGAAACATTTATGGACTATAATAATGTTGATAATCAAATATAAAAATTCTATATTAAATTAAGGTTAATAAATATGCATAAACATTTTTGTATTTTTTTTTACAATGGTGTTTGTTATGGTAATTTATCCACACATATATAGTCTCCCCCAGCTCTAAATAGGAGCAGGTACTGCCTTTTACAGAGGGAAGTTTCCAGCAGTCAGTTGGACCGAACATTCTTGCTGTAATACTCTCGTTTGTATTACTGTTTCTGTTAATATATTTGTTTAACTCAATTCCTCTCTTGTGTCTTTATTTCTGGCCCTAACAAGGTCACAACAGTGTTCACACTATAAAAGGCCTGAGAGTAACTCAAACTAGAGTGTTACAGAGTAAGGGGCACAGATTATGTGCATATGTATTATAATAAATACATTTCTGGATTATATATATAAGTAAACACTTTTGGAGTATATATATAAGCTGATAATCTTGCATAAATATTTTTTGAGTATAACAATGTTGATAATCAGGTTTTCCAAGCCCTTCTTCCTCATTACATGCCCCAGAAATTTCAACTGCCTCTTCCTGATGTTAAGTATAAGTTTCCTTTTTTGTTTCCATTTTCTCCATAACCTCATTATTGCTCACATGTTTGGTCCATGGTATCCTCAGCATCTGTCTGTAGAACCACATTTCTGTAGTTTCAAGTCACTTCTTCATCTTTGAGGATATTTTCCCGCATTCCCTGCAAGTATGAAATATGACAAACAAGTTTAAGTCTTGATTATTTGCCGATTGTTTGGATTTATACTTGGGGGGTTGGCAAACTATGGCTAGCAGACCACATGACACCTGCTTAATGATTTTATTTAACCCACAAAACCACAAAAACATTTTTTTAAATGCTCATTGAAAATCATTTTTGGTATTCTTTGGTTGCATCTAACAAAAAATAATAATATCTTCAAAACAGGACAAAGAGAATGAAAACGGAAACCAAATATATTTAATAACAAACCCCAATTATCAGGAAGCTCATTTCCTACAAAATCTCCATATCACATCGGCTACTACTGCAATGGTAACTAGATCCCTACACCCCAGACTTTGTCAATGATAATGGCTAATCATTGGCACAGTGTAAACTGGTGTAGGGATCCCCAAGGTGTATGTGCATATTCCAAAGAGAGAGAAACATATGACATCCTTCTAGCGATTCATGTCTCACAAGATTTATTAAGAATTTATTATTTTAAAAGATATTTCACAGATGTACAAATCTCATTAATGGTAATAAATGTATTAAATTAATTTGAGTTTTGAAAAAATATGTTTCAGCCAGTTATGTGCCATGCATGATACACGCTTAGGCGATCATGTATCTTTCAATATATGACTGACAAGACAGATTTTTTTCCCCGCAGCAGGTTGTCATTTCTTTCTGTGGTTGACCAGTTGCCATCCAAGGCTATAGAGCCCGGCCTATTTACCCATAGCTGGGGGGAGAAGAAGAGGATTCATACCTTTCCCAAGGGTATTAGCACATAAGTGAATGCAATGTGTTTCACTGGAATTTGAACTCAGCTCTCTGATTCCTTAATCCGAGCCACTATCCATTACTCCACCATGTGTCCTGATCATGCTCAAACAGATGTACAAATAACAATGACTGTATATGATTATTATGTTTTCATTGCAAAACTTGTGTTGTTATTTTAAAGCAACCCACTTTATACAGGGTTGACAATAATGTGGTCCACCATGGAGTTGACTGTCAAAGCCTCTAGGCAGTGAAAATCCCAAAGTTCAACTCACTCTTGATGAACACGTCATCGATAACATTATTAAAGAAAAATATAAACAAAAATACGCAATGGTAGATGAGCTTCTTATGAAAGGCATCTTTGCCATCTCGATGATGTCTATGCCATATTTTCTATCCACTGTTAAAACACTTACTAGATATTTAATTTTTTGTACGTGCTTCATTTTTGGTATCTCCAATTTGTGTTTGATCATTAAGGTTGTTCTTTTGCTGACAAATATACATTCCAATTTCTTACAATTGATGACCTTTCTTCTCACTTTCCGACACTGTGTTATCTGCATATCTAATACTGTTAAGATTGTCACCACTAATGCCTTTCAGAAACTAAGCAAAGTATTAAGAAATAGAAAAATCTCATAATAACCTAAAAAGGAGTACTGAACTGTTATGTAATATTGGACTTTCTATATGGCAGTGAATACTGGACAATCTCCTTATAGATGATGAAGAGACTTGAAGCAAGAGAAATGTTGTTCGATATGTAACAATATGATTTCTCACACATCTTTAGAAGATATTTTTTCTTTTAAGTCCACTTAGTTATCTGAGTTTTGTAGGAATTTTGTCTCCAGTCCATCTTTGAGTAAACTTAAGTGTCAGTGTTTTCGGGAATTTATGTCTACAGCTGCCTTTGAATTGGGAAACATAAAAATCCTTGACAGTTACTAGGGGAAGAAGCCTTGTGCACTGAACTTTCTCCTTCCTTTTGGGATATGGATGAAATGTAGGGGATTTGATGAGTAGCATGATGTGCCTTAGCAATAAAGGTCTGAACATGTGGAACAAAAGACTGGAGTTCATAGGAATAATTTCCAAATAGTGCAATGATTTAAAAAAAAACAGGGATTTTATTATTATTATTATTATTATTATTTGTGTATGTTATGTCTCCTGCTTTGTTTCCTGTAAAGACAGGTCCAAACTATGGCACTTGTGCCCTATCGGAGAATTATCATTTAATTGATCACACTTTTCTTAGTATATGGGATGTTCCTATTCAGGCGATCTTCTGAGAGACTGTTGCAGGGACACTGTTAGTAAAATTATTGATTCCTTTTCTCACCATTTTACTGAAGGAGACAGTCCTGATTTTTTGCTCCCCATTGCTGTAAGCAATACATTTTTCATCACCTCGGATCATTCTTTTAAAAAATTGAAAATGCTAGAAAACAATTTTACAAGAACTGCTTTCATTTTATTTAAAATTTAAATTAGTATTATTTATAAACTTGTAAAATTCTATATTAGAGTGGGGAAAATAAGTATTTCATCCCCTGCTGATTTTCTGAGTTTGCCACCTTACAAAAATAGGAAGGGTCTATAATTTTCAGGATAGGTCTGTTTTGAAATTGTGAGATAGAATATTAAAAAAATTCTAGAAAATCACATGATATTAATGTTTGAACATTTGTTTTTAATTGAAAAAAATAAATATTTCACCCCCTACCAACCAGCAATGATGCAGGACCCACAGACGAGTTATGTGACCAGGAGGCATATAGACTAGTCCTATTACTCAATTATTACTCCTAATAAAATACTCATTACCTGTGTAAAAGACACTAGTTCACAGAATCGTTCAATGAATCAGATGAAAGAATTGTCTAAAGACATCCGGAACAAACTTGCACAAGACTGGAATGGGCTACAAGATGATTGGCAAGCAGCTCGGTGAGAATGAGTCAACTGTTGATGTGATAATAAGAAAATGGAAGAAACACCAATTGACTATCAACCTCCCTCAGTCTGGAGCTCCATGCAAGATTTTCGAATGTGGAGTGAAACTGGTGATGAGAAAGGTGAGGAAACAACCCAGAACTACGCGGCAAAAGCTTGTTGATGATCTCAAGGCAGCTGGGACCACAGTCACCGAGATGACCATTAGTAACACACTATGTCATAGTGAACTGAAATCATGTAGTGCCCGCAAGGACCCCCTACATGTACAGGCCGGTCAGAAGTTTGCAAATGAGTACCTGGACGATTCAGAGGTGGGTTGGGACAAAGTGCTGTGGTCAGACGAGACTAAAATTGAGCTGTTTGATATCAACTCAACTTGCCGTGTTTGGAGGGAAAAAAGCTGTCTTTAACCCCCAAGAACACCATCCCAACCATTAAGCATGGTGGTGGAAACATTATGCTTTGGGGCTGTTTCTCTGCTAAGGGGACAGGATGACTACACCAGGTTGAGGGAAAGATGGAAGGGGCCAAGTACAGAGAAATCTTGAGTGAAAACCTCCTTGCCTCAGCCAGGAAACTGAAGATGGGTCATGGATGCGTGTTCCAGTATGACAGTGACCCAAAGCATATGGCTAAGGCAACAAAGGAGTGGCTCATGAAGAAGCACATTAAGGTACTGGAGTGGCCTAGTCAGTTTCCGGACCATAATCCTTTAGAGAATCTGTGAAGGGAGCTGAAGCTTCAAGTTGCCCAATGAAAACCTACAAACCTTAATGATTTGGTGTGGATCTGCAAAGAGGGGTGGGCCAAAATCCCCCATGGGATCTGTAGAAACTTGGTAAACATCTGGCTTCTGTGCTTGCCAACAAGGGTTTCTTCACCAAATACTGAGTTATGTTTTGCTATGGGGTAAAATACTTATTTTTTTTCAATAAAAAAGAAATAAATGTTCAAAAATTAATATAATGTGATTTTCTAGAATTTGTTTTATATATTCTACCTCTCACTTTAAAGACGGACATACCCTGAAAATTATAGACTGTTCCTATTTTTGTGAGGTGGCAAACTCAGAAAATCAACAGGGGATGAAATACTTATTTTCCCCACGGTCATTATTAGCAGTCAAGTGATAATGTTATTAAATTAAAACCGTATTTACTAGTTATAAATGGAAAAGGTCACTACAATTCAATGACCCCGCTTCAGTATTTTAACGTATCGATTTTTGTAAATACTGACGTGCATAGATGACATCATCGGAAAATAAAAAAGGTAGATATCATAAATTTAAAATTTATTTGTAATTTTCTAACATTTCTTCAACAAGCATCTTCGAAAGTAAGACTATAAAACCCAAAAAAACTAACATTCAATAAAATATTAGATTTTTTAGTATATTTTCTTTTCAACTTTTAAATTTCTGGGTATATATATATATATATATATATATATATATATATATATATATATATATATATATATATATACATGAAGGACGTTCACGTTGTATTCGTCAAGTAATTTTTGTTATGTTCCGCTTACTTACATTTCCCAAACATCAAGCTGTCGATAGATCTGTCAACACCTTGTGAAAACACCCACCTCCATGTTGAAATATGCTTTTCTGTTATATTTTAAACTGAAATTAAATAATATCTGTTTCAATTCAGATTAATTAAACTTTAAATCAGCTACTTTTCCTCAAATAAAGTTTCAGAAAAATATATTTTATGTTTTAAAGATTTTAACAGAGAATTACGTTGTGTTGACAAATTTATTAATGTGGACAAATTTATTGATTTTACTGGTAAGTACAAAAAATAGATAATAGATTCAAATTTAATTTCGTTTTGAAATGTATTAAAGTATTTTGTTTATTGGGAATATTAAATTTAATCCATCAGCTTGGAATTGAAACTAAAATGAAAGCGTCAAGCATGATTTTTCATTTTTTAAATGAATTTTAAACTTGAGAAACCACTTTTTTGGTGGGAGTATCTCGTCTGCAATTTCTTCTTTTTTTTTTTGGCGGAGGGGTTAAAAATCTTTCCCATAATTAGCGTAACTATTATAAGTTGCTTCTGCGGTATTATTGCCTTTTCGAAACTCATACAGAATTACGCTTCTTATACGCTCCACAAACACGTGGATCAAGTTACTTGAATCGGACTGTGACGACGTAAATTATACGTTTCAAATTGTAAGTAAATTTAGACATTTTAGTGAAGTCATATCTTTCGCTCTCAGATTTGAAACATGACTTATGCAATGAGCTATCAAATTTATTCCATCTTCTTATCATTGTTGCAATTTCTTTACCACACTTCGGATCGATAAAATCTTCGACCACTAGAGCAACAAAAGCAGAATAGGAAAATAAAGGAAACCTCTTCACGAGACCTCAACTCGTACCCAACAAACAGGAATCCGCAAAGTAACATTTACTACTTCGCATTATTTTCCAAATTCAAAGTATTTAATATACTACTTACGTTTTTTTTTTTAGTTGTCCATAGACAGGCCAATTTGGGTACTAAATACTAAATAGAATCATAACTTATTCGTTTATAAAAACAGACTGCCTTGTTTTTATTAAGCATAATGCTACTCCGGGACATTGTCACAGCATTACCATTTAGTTTTTAAATATTATAATTATAGCAATATCCTATAGTTCATAGTTTTCTTGTCGTGTTTTATTGTTTTCGGTGTTTATAGGACAAAAATGAGGGAAAGAAAATGTATTGTTTAGAAAAATTGATTTAAATGCCAATATCAAAAATGAATTGTGTAAGTTTCAAAAATTCAAATACGTAAAAATTATTTATATTACACACAATATGATCTTTTAAAAGAATTTATGGTAAGTTGGATCCTCTTCAATTTTTTTTTTTTTTTTGTCCTTCCAAGCTATGGGAAAATTAGTAACTGCCCATGTGAGTTGTAACAGAGGTACAAAGGATGAGGCAAATGAACAGTTTAAAACGCATACTTTTATAAGTAATACATTATGCAACGAGAATGGGAACAGAGAATTGCTAAGTATATTCCTTTAGCAGTTAATGTCACGATATCGAGAACGAAGTCCAATACATATATCGATTTGAAGTTGATTGAAACGCTTATCTGAAGTTGATCATATCTCTTCTTCCGATGTCAATTCAGTTTTGTTCGTGGCCAGCATCGCCTGTCCTTTGGAGTAGACTAAAACGCATCCTTTCACCCCGGTGATCTTCATGCCTTTTGGCGCCTAAAATCCATTTGGCGTCAAAATTTGAGTCTTACCCATTATCATCAAATAAATGGACTCATTTTCGCTAACAGAAATCTTATCAACCAAGGGGAGATAACCTATATTTTTCATAAAGCGACTAGAAGGCTACTCTGTTCTTTGCATTACGGACAGTCTTTACTTTACGGTCATGTGCTTGTAATTTATACAAATATTATGACTAAAACCAGAAATTCCTTACAGTTACTCAGCAGAAGTTTCTTGATTAATCATGAAACTTTGACGTGCCACTTGCGAAATATTAAGGAAAAACATTTTGTCGGATGTTCATCACCCCAGGATACTAACAAAGCGTCAAGAAATTTTAGAATCGCGAAAATACTATTCGATCTGACGCTATCAGATTTCGAATATTACTTACAGGATGACCTGATACTAATTTACTTAAGTAACAGTATCTAATAGTTTCTTTTTTCGTGAATGTAATGGAAACATCACGATTTCCGATGCGGGGAGAATATCTGCGTTAATGTCCAACAGAGATATTTAAATAAGCTGTAGCGGACCGTGGTGTGAAGATGTGAAGAGATATCAGAAAAGGTTAAAATTTCCTGCTGGCCGGTCCAGCTACATAAGAATGTCGGAGTTTAATTAAGTCCAAAGAATACAAAGAAAACAAACAAGACCGATACATATATAGGTAAACAAATATATATTAATAACAAATTACAATGACATGGACAAATACATAGTGTTTGTATGGAGAAATTATGTGTGTGTGTTGTTAGTGTTCGTACGTACGTGTATTGTTCTTAGTGCGTTCCCGGAATTTGGGAAACGCTGTATCTGTGAGAGGTCACATATTGGCCTAAGTGGAAAAAGAGAGATTTTACCTCACCTCCGCGCGAGTTAGCGTCCCAAGGCCTGAGTTGGAAAAGAGAGAGAGGCGAAGGTTCAGCCAGTATTTATAGTCAGGGGAGAGAGACCCCTGTTGAAGGATTAAGGAAACTGAGGAGGAGCTAACTCCGACAAAGCTAGCAATGAGCAAATATGACATCACTTTTCTACTGTTTAAATACAGTCTTTTTGAGCGAGAAAAAACGGGTTTAGTATACACCGGTGATTATTCCTCGTGGTGATCACAACTTTTATAACAGTATCAAAGTCAGCAGTCATGTATGGCACATAACTGACTAGACAGTAGGTTGCAATTTCCTTCTGCTGTAGACCAGTTGCCATTCAAGGCTATAGAACCCGGTCTGTCCTGCTATTTACCCATAGCTGGAGGGAGAAGAAGAGGATTAATACCTTTCCCAAGGGCATTAGCACGTAAGTGAATGTAATAGATTCGACTGGAATTCGAACTCGGTTCTCCGATTCCTCAATCCGAACCGCCGTTACTCCACCGTGCCTCCATAGTACAGCGTTCAAACTGTAAAATTACCTATTGTCAGGGATGGCTGAAGCACTGCTCTGCTAAATCAGTCTTTGACAAATACTCGGGGTGCAGAGTAGTGATTAGTGGGCTGGGCTTTCAAGACTTCAGATTCCACAATGACTATTGTCAGGGTTAGGCGTACTGTTTTCCCGCTCAATCGGTCTCAGTCAAGCCCACGAGCTAGGATAGTAAATAGTGAGTTGGGCCTGTAAGCCATGACGAAACTGCTCAAGAAGTGTCGGTCTTCGTTCCACAGATATTAAAGTCAATTTTCTTTTTAAATATTTGGCCTTTATCTGAATTTGAACATCGATCGTTTGCGGACAAATTAAATACGACCTCAACCAACGAACAAGTGATAATGGCAGTTGGAGACACACACACATGTACAGGTCTTTGTAATCCATACATATGAACTTCTTGATAATTAGCCGACAGAGTAATGCACTATATGCACATGCGCAGAGTTACAACCACATCCGCTGCATATCTCCATTATTCATTCACATATTATTCATTCACCTATTAATTATTCGATGGGGTCGGGCGTTTCCGAAGAGACAGCAAACTACGCAAAAGAAAAAAGTCGATGAAAGGCAAATAGAGAATCATTAACCAAGTTATATTATGCAGTGTCGTGCTCTAATTAATACATTTTCTTGCTATTTTTGTTAATGTAGAACCTTAAAGGCATATTTATAAAATTTAAATGGTTTATTATTATACGGATATAAATCGAGATACAGCTAGACTTTTTAATAAGCATTTTTAATGAATAGATGTAACAACAACAACATCATGAAAGCACCGTAGACGTGTAATAACAAAGTAACGATATACGATGATGCTCATTAAATGAACCGAAAATTTGAAGAATCATTTTTTAATTCGGTACGACAGTACATTTGGGGCAAAATTCTTATCTATTTAAATAAGAATGTTGCCGAAAGTCTCTGATCAATTTCGATTAAAATATTTTAGTCTAAGACGGGTTTGGGCTGTGAGGTGTGAATAATGGCTTATCCTAACAAAGCTCTGAAGAAAAAGGAATTCCAACTCAATAAAAGAGGAACCGTTTTTCTGCTGGTCAGTGCACCAAAATAAATGCTACAAAGGAGAACGCTATTCGTCATCTTTGCTTTTCCCATTGCCAAAATCTTGTAGCAGTTGTCCCATTTTACTGTTGAGTGAAGTACGTGAATAAACCAGAATCAGTTCTACATCTCTTTTGTCTGCGATTTTTCAACAATGTGATCACTTTTTGATCATACCACTTTTCTGCATCATGCCACAAGGATCACTCAAAACACTGCATCTAAGGCATAACCAGTTGCAGGTCCAAGCCATAATGTTACACCACCTTCGGAAAGGTCCAAACAGCTAATGCAAAATGCCAGTAAGAATTTCTGTACTGATAAGAGGAAGCATTCAAAGAAAAATTGTAAGGGAAGCTGCAGAAAAGCTACCGCAGGATAATACAACTGAAAATATTCATGATGATAACCTCAGCGGGTGAGGTCATTTTTTGCATAAGTAAAGCATCTTCACGTAATGATATATGATGATGCTCATTAATCGATCTGGGAGTTTGAAGGTTAACTATTTAACTGGGTATGAGTACTGAAAGCATACTTTGGAGTGATATTCTTATCTATAACTTATCTTTGATCAGTCTCGATCATAATATTTAGTCTAAGATGAGTGCGGGATGTGAGCTGAGAATAACGGCTTTTCCAAATCAAGCTGAGAAGCAAATGGAATTCCAACTCCATAAAAGAGGGACCGTTTTGACTGCTGGCCAGTCCATTCCAGTGAGCGCTACGAGGAGGGAACACTATTTGTCACTGTTTGTTTTCCTCATTATCCAAATCTAGTAGTAGCCGTCTTGTTTCACCGCTGAAAGAAGTACATGAATAAACCAGGAACATTCTTTCAACTGTTTTCGTCATCTTAGATTTTTTCGACACTTCTCTATCACTTCTCTATCACGCCACTTTTTCTGGATCAAAGCCACAGTGATCAACCAAGAAGCCATATCAAAAACCTAATCAGTAGGTGGTTCAAAGCACGACAATAGAGCAAGAGACAGTGGAAAAATGTGAAAAAAAGGTAGAGTAGTATTACACCAAAAAATACCTTTAATGCAGATTGTTATGCTTCGTGGTGATCAAAAATTAGTATTTTACAATATTAATGTACAAACTTCTGGATCTACTAATAATCAAAAGAGGCACGGTGGAGTAATGGATAGCGTCTCGGATTGAGGAATCGGAGAACCGAGTTCGAATTCAAGTCAAATCAATTGCATTCACTTACGTGCTAATACCCTTGGGAAAGGCATGAATCTTCTTCTTCTCCCCCAGCTATGGGTAAATAGTATGACAGCAACTGGTCTACCACAGAAAGAAATGGCAACCTACTGCGGGGACAAATCTGCTTCGTCAGTCAAGTATCAGAAAGATACATGATCGTCTAAGCGTGTATCACACATGTCACATAGCTGACTGATTGTACCAATACTATGTCTTTTTCATAGTAATAAAAAGGGATGTTCTGAGGGGAAAAAAGCTTGAGGATCGGATTTCATCTCGAGATTATTCTCAACCAACCACCCAAAATCACAGAATTAAGAACCCGAGACAATTTTGAAAAGTAGTTTACTGGCCTGGTTTCATCAGCCAGTTTCATCACTATCCTTAGCGATTTTATTCGTTCGAGAGTAATAAGCGTGATATGTAAATCCACAGAGAAAGTAACCTAAGCAGTGAGCTGAGAAAAGAAGTTACTGGATTCTGAGATATCCGTGGCTCTAAAACAACTCTGGGACAACATACAAAAACTCAAAATAGATAATATTGAACATGTTTGTTCCAGAACAACGCACAACTTTACGAAGTTTTCCTTAATAATACGAAATCAACTCACTCCCTCCAGTTATAATTCTACAAGGCAGTACCAACTTCTGGAAGTTTTCCATAAAAGCTAATCACTCTAAAACTCCTTCACTCAAATGGAAGCTTTCGTCACTATGTCGACTCCAAACGACAGAACAAAAATTGACAACTCTACAGTATTTCTTGAAAGAATCGTTTGAACTCTTTGTGAACTTCGCTAGCACTTTAATCTCTCTCCCGATTCTATCAAGGACTTTTATAACGTCTGCTATTACTGTACGTTCACGCTTTATTAAGGATATTTTACTCTACCTAGCTTTAGAAGTCCAAAATGATATGAGCAAACTCTACAACCATCTTTTTCACATACCAAATTACAGTTAAAAATATTTCTTTCTGTTTCAATTGCACATTGAGTAAATTTCCTTTTCTTTTTTTTCTTTTTTTTGATTGTGCGTATCAAAGAATTGTTAATAAATAATTTATATATATATGGTAAAATCCACATACTGGGGTGCAAGAGGAGGTTCCACAAGATTCAAAGCAAAAGAATCATCATTTGATTTCACTAAGTGTTTTTAAACACACTTTGTATGATTCCGGCAACTACGATAATAGAATTTATTGTTTGGGTTCCTGTGCGATAGATGAAAGTTAAATATATATATATATATATATATATATATATATATATATATATATATATATATATATATATATATATATATGAAGGAGAAATCTACTGAAGCTGGTGCATGATAGAAAAAAACATTGATGTTGAAGATATGTGTTGCGAAGTTATATCAGTTACTCAAAATCTTCTAAAGTATCTGCCGTTCCAAGAAATATTTATCTTCCTTCATACTACACTAAACTACGCAAAAATGAAAATAACACTCACATCTTATTTTAACAGATATATTTACTTAAATTACACAAAAATATCTTGAAATACTAAAGAGTACATTTATTCAATAAAATCGTCATTGCCTTCAACCAGGGCCTCCAAACGACTTTGGAATCTCCTGTATATCTTATGGACGGTTTCCTTGTTTAAGTTGGTGAATGCTACCGTATTCCTTGACTTCAGTTCATCTTTGGTGTTACAAGGAGTTTTGTGGTCTCTCGTTAAACTGCGCCCGCGCATAATAATCAAGGCGGTTGCAGTCTGGGGAATTAAGTGTCCAGATGTAATGCGTGATGTGGTCGCAGAAATTGTCTGGCAGTTATGAGTGGATTCTTCTGCTTGAACCAGGGCAGCACTACCTCCTCAAGACACTTGATGTAGACCTCCGCCGTGTTGAGTCTGAGGATCTGTGGGAAGATGAATGGAGGCATAACGTCACCATCACTAGTGATCACTCGTAATCACCATTAGACTCATCCAACTCTTTCCAAATCCTCTGCACTATCCTCAGATTAACATCCAGACACACTGAAATATTCGTAATGGAGCTTCCGGCCCGAATGCTAAGCAGTACAGCTTGCCGTTTTCAATTTTCTGGCAGAGTGAATTGCATCATGGTGCTCTTTTTTCTCACAGATGGTGCCTACTATAATGTGCAGTCGACAAAATGAAAAACAAACAACGCGCATGCGCGAAATTAAAAATATAAAATGTCGACAATTTACCCATCGCACCCTGTATTTGGAGAAAAAATACTAGTTGTCTTGGCAACTGTATATGTTGAACATGTTCACATATAACGTTCGCATTCACGTTCGTGAACAATGCGTGCAAAAAAACAAATAAACTAATACGTGTAGCAAAAATATGTTGTTTTCTCCCTTTGATACTACAGTTGTCACAGGACACGTTAGTATGAAAAAAGACAGGGCCAAATCCATCCTCACTCTCTCTCTCTCTCTCTCTCTCTCACACACACACACATACTCTCTCTCTCACACACAGGCACACACACAGGCACACACACACACTCACTCTCTCTCTCACACACACACTCTCTCTCACACACACGCATACTCTCTCTCTCACACACACACACACTCTCTCTCTCTCACACACACACTCTCTCACACACACACACTCTCTCTCTCTCTCTCTCTTATCTGTACACGGTGAGACAATTCATCATGAATAAAGGAACTGTTATTTCCACACGTTTCTCTATCCTGTTTTGGTCGTTCTTGCGCGCGCACATACACACCCACGCACAGATAACACCACCTAACATATTGGAACATTAATATTTTTACTACTATGTCTCTCCAGATATTCCTTTCTTTATTCTCTAAATTGCCATGCATTCTTGACAAATTTAGTGGAGTGGTTTCCCGTTACTTTCTTCGCGGTCTGGAATTTAGAGTTTTCATTCACCTGGACTGATTGTTACCCAAGGCAAGAGAGCTGAATATTTCCCACGGTGATTTGTGTGAAAGTAAATACAACCGAGTAACTAGCCCGGAATTTGAACTCAGCTCGTTGTCGGATGCTTGTCATTTGTGGAAAACCTTCAGGGGGAGGTACTGCCATGTTGAAAAATAATCGAAGAGAATAAGTTGTCTTCGCATTATTGAGGAAAACTTGATCTTGTCGCATTTTTGTTTCAGCTAACCATGTTCCGTTTTTAAATGGGGCTGTTTCAGAGTTCTTCGTGGGTCGCGGTGTATCTCAGAATCGAGCCTCCTTCCTTTTCTTAAGATTTACTGCCATAAAAATTGAAACAACGTTCCTCGTACGATTACCGAAGCAACGTCGAGCCTGGTCAGTACTTAGATAGGTGACCGCTTGGATGTGCGGGCGGTACAATGATAATAGCTCAGAATTGGAAATCGGAGTTGCAATTTCAGTTGGGTTGTTCGTTATATTCGCTTACGCGTAAATACACTTGGGAAAGGTACGAATCCACCTATTCTCTCCCCAGCTATGTGTTAATTAGTAGGACTTGTATCAATAAATCAATATTATCTCCAAAAATCTCTTACAATCTAAAAATATTTTCTGGCTTTAAATAACCTACAAAAGGTTGATAGACCATAAAAAATCAATCTAACTTCTTTTCTCAGCTCCTTGCAAGTACTTATTTGCTCTGTTGACCTCATCTCCACTGACTACTCACGCACAAATAGTATCGCATCGAATATTAATTAAATTTCACTTATATTATGCTATTCAGCTCAATTAAATTCTTTTCAAAATTGTTTCAGCTTTCAAATTCCGTCTTTCCGATTGGTCAAAAATAATCTTAAAAAGTAGTTCTCTTCTAAAGTCATTTTTTCAATACATTCCTTTTTTTTTACTTTGTGCCAGACATAGTGTTGCTCCAATCAAGCTCAGAAACAAGGCTTGGCTTGTTTCTCTTGCTGACAACCATACATTCTGTTATCTCACAATCGATGGTTAGTCATTTCTTTTCGTTTTCTTTTACTATTTTGTCTAGGGGTTCGTGCAGTTTTGTTTCCATGTCTGCCATCAACACGGTGTTATCTGCATTTCAAATGTTGCTAAGATTGTGCTCACGGATAATAAATCCTGGTAGGATTTCTAGTTCTCTCGGGATAGCCTTGCTGCAAAGTTTGAATAAATCAGATGAGAAGCCATATCCGTGTCTCACGACCTTCCCAAATGAATCAAGTTTTCTAATCTGACGATAAAAACAAAGAAAGACAAAACTGTAACATGCAAGAGAACGAAAAAAGATTAAAAAATGGGATATAAATGATGGTTTTAGTAACGTAAAAGGAAAAGTTAATGTGTGTCCGCTCGTTTGTGCATCCAAATAAAACAGAATATAAATATCGATATTCAAAAAAGGGTAATAAAAGGGGCTTTTTCTTAGTATTGGGGAGATATTCACCCGGTGACTAATGTCGAATATACACAGAAGGCACATCTGTTTCCATTTTGGATAACACTTCCAATGTTATTAATTGATATTTTTGTGGAAGTGGATTTTTTGAAATGTTGACTTTATTTATTCTTCATTACATTTTAATTTTTTTTTCTTTCTGTTGTTTCATTTGAATATTTATTGTGCCTTTCTTTTTTCTTTTTTTGCATCTCCTTTCTCTGAAACTGATTAAAAATATTTATTCAAACACATCTTAGTGGGTTCGTGTTTAGCAGGACTTTTAAAGAAGCCATTTCCAGAAGCTTTCAATAAGAATCATTGCAGGTTTATTTTTATTAGCACAAACAAAACGAATGATTTATCATAAAACCGCTTCCTTTAAACAAGATTTTACAAGCTTATGTATGAACAAATCAGCAACAAAGAATTAGTTAAATGATGAAATTTATATAGACTTGAGTACCCATCGTGGCGCAGTGGTTATCGAACTAGTTTCGCAGGCCTATCTTAGAATGAGTTCGATCATTCACAAATGCCCTGTTAGACTAAGCTAAGACTTCGACTTTTTACTACTGTAGTGAGATCAGTCATAACCAGAGAGAAGTTGTAGCTGGCAATACACCGTTATGCTAATTCGAGCATAAATTCTATGCAAAAAAAAGTAATTACGGCTAACATAAATGTGAATTTGGTTAGTCATCTTTTCTAACCAATCAAGAAAGAGAAATATTGTTGTCCAATAAGAAAAAGAAACAAGCCAATAATTCTGTTTTAGAAATCTAACCTCATTTTTATAAATAGTCATAATTCGATTTTATATCTCAGTTCTCAGTTCCTCTTCCGAAGTGACGCTACGTGTGTTTTGAACCGATTTACTCACTTTCGCTTTCAGGGATTCTTAAACTTCGACCAAAACCAGTATTCAACAACACCGATAATCAGCCTTTCGCGAAATTTCCAGTTTCGATAGTTCAAAAGCGTCTTCAAGTTCTTATGGGTGACAAATTACTTTCCATTCTCCAAATTGTTTCTCAAAGGCGGGACGTGGCAAGCCAATCATTGCTCTATCTCTACTGCCATTAAAAGTGTTCGGATGAACTATATTTCTTGGTTTCGCCAGTTCTAACCTTCACGACTAGGACCCGCCATGCCACTCGAATTCTAGCAAACTACCCACATTCCCCCCGTATTCAATTGGTGAGAAGTCAGTTTCACACGAATAGCATCTTCCAACCAACCACTGCTCTGTGGACCAACTTCCTAAAGGATGTTCCCCTGATCCCTAGAATCTTAACCTGTTAAAATCTAGAGTTAACTGTTATCATCTCCTATCCGTATAAGCTGCCTCTTAATGTAACCCTCTACCACGCGTGACCCCAGGCCTTGTACAGGATGAACCTTATTAGAAAAAAGTGCTTGCGCAAACAGCTAATCACATGACCAGCTATAAATGTTATCCTGCAGACGATTATTGCACACAGAAATTGTTTGTTGTCTCAAGGGTCTCTTTTACTCAAGGTCAGTTTAACTATTGCTGCTTTATTTCCGCAGACACAAAAACACACTAACTTAATGATGAGCGCGAATATTTTGGTACAGGAAAACAAACATTAAGTTAAATTTATGTCGTATTTATCCTACTTTTGAGCAGTGAAAGCAAATTATGTTGTTCATTATTTAATAAAATCGAAGAATCAAATGAAAAGAAAAGATCATAATATCAAGAATTAGTAGAGCTTTACAAAAACCAGGCTTGAAATCCACCTGCTTACCTATAGTTGTGGGCTGTTGGGATTTCATTGCAAGATTCTCAGGCAAAACCCTAGCATGGGTTGGATTGGAAGGCACTTGGAATAAGAAGAGAAATCCAAACGATTACAGAAGCAACCAAAAATGCGGCAAGATTGTTTTAGATAATGACGGGACTTCATGGAAAAAAAAAATATTTTTATGCCTCGAAGCTATTTATTTAATCTTGTTTTGTTTTGCTTGGTTTTTTGTTGTTTTCTTTTGTTTTTGTTTTTTTTTGGGGGGGGTCTTGTTTGTTTGTTTTTTATTTTGTTTTCTTTTATTTTTGTACTTAGTAGTGCTGATAAAGATATAAAAAAACAATAAAAAAACAATCGAGCATTTATGAGACAGGGTGGAAAGATCTATTCCCACACAAAATCCTTCCCCTACAACTATCAGGAAACTGCGGACAGCCATCACGGCTAAGACACACACATTGTAGCGAACTCATCCCTATCGTATTCCACAGATGTAAGTTGCACTCGAACAACTTCTTCCCACAAACCACTACTTTGTAGAACCGACTCCCAAGGGGATGCTTCCTTGATCACAACAATCTAACCCTGTTCAAGTTTAGGTCTAACCGTTATCTCCCACACATATCCGCATAAACTGTGCCTTTGACTTCTTACACTGTAATGCTCTACCACGTGTGGCTCTTGGGCCTTGTACTGTAAAAAATCATATATGGCGGGAAACCGGTGGTCATCAGACCCTGTTGAATAAAGGGAAAATACTGGGCATGGGAGAACACTGGAGAATTAGAAAGAATCAACGCATATGCTAGGCTGTAAGGACCGCCTTAGTACGCCTGGCATAGAAATAAATATAATATAGGGGCCGCTAATAAAGAAAGAAAAACAAATGACAGCAAGTCTTCAACTGCAAGTAGCAGCACTAATAAAAAAAAATAAAAAAACATGGGTAGCATGTCAAAACATGACAGCCAGCATCAGCGGCAGTGGCAGCCTAATCAGCAGTGATGGTTAGGTTTATAACTCTATGATTACTTCAGAAAATTGTCCCACTGCAGTATGAACCTGCATTCAGTGGAAACGGGTGAGCAATAGTTGAACCTTGCTAAATATAATGAGAAGCAGACGACATCCCTAGACATGAGCAGTGGAATGAGAACAGTCTAACCCCGTATATTAAATAAAGGGTTCAGTTCGGAATGCCCTCTAGGTTACCCAGATCGATATACACCCGAAGAAGAGCACAATGGCCGAAATGGTGTGATAAAAACAACAAAGATGTGGACCATAGCCGTATTCTAAATAGTATAAATATTGATAACTCCTAATCCCAGAAATTCAAAGAAAAATGTGTCTTTTTCCTGAAATTTCACCTACCGTGATGAACGGGTGTTCTCTCGGGCGGTCCAGTGCCTTGAACACCTTTTGAGACAAGCTGAAGACACTATTGGGACTTAAACTCCCAGACACTCGGTATTCGTATATAAGATCCATCGCTACTGGGAAAAATGGTTGGTTCCCTGTACCCCTCCAATAAGTAACTGACTCTTCCTTCTATCTTCTACCTTTACCAGAGCCAGATTTCCCCGAAAACTACAATCTTAACCTGTTCAAATCTAGAGGTAACCGTTATCTTCCCCACACATAAACTGTGCCTCTTACTATATAACCATCTACCTTGAGTGGCTCTCGGATCTTGTACAGGGTGAAAATTACTGTAAAGAAATTCCCTTATAAACTTCTTCGTTTCTTACATGCTCCGTCTATGGTATTCTCAGCATCCTTCTGTAGAAGTGCATCTCTGTTGTCTCTTGTCTTCATCTGTGAGGAAATTGTCCACCATTCCCTGCTATATAGGCAGATTGATATTACATAGCGTCAAAGTATTTTCTTTCTTTGATTCTAACGAAAGATTCTTGTTTCTTAATATTTTGTTTTGTTTTTGAAAGGCATCTTTCACTACTGCAGTAGGCCACCAAATTTGCTGTCACTTTCTATCGTCTATTCGCAGATAGTTCAATTTTTGTAGTAGTCGTTATGTAACATTTGATAATTTCTACCATTTCTGATCCTCCTAATGCTCTCAAAATCTAAAAGATTATGAAGCTAAGATTATAATCCACTCTGCATTAGTAACTGTTACGTTAGTTCATTGCAAGTTCTTGAAATTCAGTGGAATAAAGTTATCGCTTCTCACGCACTGGGATAGATGACTCCACATATTTTGCTATGATAGACTTAATGCTTAATCGACACGATTTTTTCCTGCGTTGCCAAATGAAAAAAATTTTCATTGTAAAAGTAGAATTAATGACAGACCGTTCTGCAGAGTCCCTTGCCGAAGTAACTGTCGCGATTATTAACAACGGCAGAATCTCATTTGTTGTCAGCACGTGATCGAACAATCAAATGTGAGCCCGCCCGATAAATAATAACGAGTGATTTATTTAGTCAACGATTGCTTTTGTTTAAACGGTTTTATTTTCGCTATCGCATCCGATTATACAAGAAACTACGACTGTCAATGCGAAAGCAGGATGAAAAAAATAATGTGTGTGTGTGTGTGTGTGTGTGTGTGTGTGTGTGTGTGTGTGTGTGTGTGTGTGTGTGTGTGTGTGTGCGTGCGTGTGTGTGTGCAGTTAGAGGAAGGACGATATATTCGGAAATGCGAAAAGGTTTGTTCTGTTTAGGAAGTAAATAATAAAAGGCAGTTTTTTCAAGATGATCATTTTTTCTTTTTTGACATTATCTCGGCAAGTTTCAGCCATCTTTTAATAATAATCATAATACCATGCTCTCAGAATATTTTTTCAACAAAGAAATACTCCAGATGAATTTCAATCCATTAATTCCCAGTGTAAAATCTTGTATTAATTATATGTTGGGAGACCTGAATGCCAAAGTATGCAAAGAGAGAGATGATAAAATAGTTGGCAAATTCGGACTAGGACCTTGTAAAGAACACGTATAAAATGGATCCACTGGTCTACGGCGAATGGTCAGGTAGTAGCCAATACGTGTTTTCAAGAACACCCAAGACATGGAGAAGCCTAAGAGAAACGAAAAACTAAATTGACATAATAACTAGCAATTAGAGATTCAGAAATGCAGTCTTAGGCTGCAAACATACCTATAGTACTGACTGTGGGAGGGAGCACCTTCTACAGAAATTGAAGAGGTCCACGGCAGCACACAAATTGCTATACGACTACTTCTAATTGACCACTGTCTGTTCCGTCATACTAGGACCGCTCGGCCACGAAGAGCTTCAATGTTGAGCAAAGTTCTATTTTGCCTTTAAAACACATTCATTTCGTCAATAATTTCTCGAAAGGCATATCCATACGCACGCACACACACACACACACACCACACCACACACACACACACGTGTATATAATATCTATCTATATTTCTGAGATGAGGTATTGTAATTATTTACATTATTTATATTACTCGGACTATTGTCCTCATTTTTATTGCCATATTCACGACGTTTCAATCGTTGCACACTCCGTCCTTCTTCAGGATCTGTCTATATTTCTGAGATGAGGTATTGTAATTATTTACATTATTTATATTACTCGGACTATTGTCCTCATTTTTATTGCCATATTCACGACGTTTCAATCGTTGTACACTCCGTCCTTCTTCAGGATCTGTCTATATTTCTGAGATGAGGTATTGTAATTATTTACATTATTTATATTACTCGGACTATTGTCCTCATTTTTATTGCCATATTCACGACGTTTCAATCGTTGTACACTCCGTCCTTCTTCAGGATCTGTCTATATTTCTGAGATGAGGTATTGTAATTATTTACATTATTTATATTACTCGGACTATTGTCCTCATTTTTATTGCCATATTCACGACGTTTCAATCGTTGTACACTCCGGCCTTCTTCAGGATCTGTCTATATTTCTGAGATGAGGTATTGTAATTATTTACATTATTTGCATTATTTTGTTTACTGTTGTCCGAACAAGGTAAATAATGTAAATAATTAAACGTAATATATTATTTTTCTCTGGATTTATTGATAAAAAGTATAAACAAAATATATTTTTCCATACATGGTCTGTATTTTGGTTTTGGTTTTTAAATTGTTAATGTCTTTTCAAGTCGTAAGTGATCATGGCTCTCCATATGTTCCTTTTCTTTATTATCTATGAATTCCCATACCTTCTTGGTAAAGATAATGCAATGGTTTCATGTCGCCTTCTAAACAGGTTGGAATTCAGTGTGTTTTCCTTCTCTTAGATCGGTTGCCACCGAAGTTTAGAGAGCTCAGTCTACATTGTTCTTTAACGATATGGGTTCATGCCTTTCCTAAAGATATTAGTGTAAAAGTAAATATAACACCCGAGCCCTGATTCCATTTCCCATTCCGGTGTGCCACCTTTTTACTTATTAATAAGAGCAGTGTTGCCATACATGTTACAAACGCGGTTCCACAACGAGTCTTTTTTATCCATAGCCCTTTTTTCTCAGCTAAAACTGACATTATCAAAAGTGTGTATTATCGAAAGCAGTAAATTATTTTATTCTGTACTGTTCTGACAAGATAACTAAATAACCTGGTAATGCAATGTAAGTGGTCGCTAGTCGTCAGAGACAATGATAAAAGAGATTATTTTGTAGGTCTGGAAGTACTAGGATTTATTTCCCAAATAAATTAATGTAAATCATTCTTCGCTTCACACCATTTCAACTTACGAAAAGGATTTACTTTCGGGTGACAAACGTGCATTACGTTTGATAGTGACATACTATCCCTTTTTCTTAAATTCAAGTCAAATACTCTTTCTTGTGTGATAAGTAGGGTTCTGTAGGGGAGTTATAACTGTAAATAATTACAAAAATCCCTAACATAGTCGTAAAAATGAGAAACAGTAAGACGTGGAAACAAAACGAGTATTATTTGTCATCTGATTATTATGTGGTGTTGGAGACACAAAAGATATTTAATACTGAGTAAAATTGTGAGTTTGAGGTTAAATGTAGATCAAATATGGATCAGAATCCGACAGACTGATAAGATAAAGTATAAGTAAAATTATATACAGTCTTTCTTGGATGTTTTTTTATAGATGCGTCGCAGTTAGCTCCTCCTCGTTTCCTTAATCCTTCAACAGGGGTCTCTCTCTCCCACGAGTATAAATACTGGCTGACCTTTCGCCTCTTCCTCTTTTCACGGCTTACGCACACGTGCGGCCAGCTGTCTCGACACAGGCCTCGGGCCGCAACCTCGTGTGTGAGGCGAGGTAAAAAAAACTTTCTCTTTTCTTTACTTATTCCAATATGTGACCTCTCACACATACAGCGTTTCCCATATTCTGGGAACACGCTAAAAACAATATACGCGTTCGTACGGACACTCAACACACTCACCATAACTTCTCCATACAAACACCCTTCATGTCGTTGTAATTTGTTATTAATATATATTTGTTTGCATACATGTATATCGGTCTTGTTTGTTTCTTTATCTTCTTTGGACTCTATTATAGGCCTACATTCCTATGTAGCGGGATCGGCCAGCAGGAAATCTTAACCCAGATATCTCATCCTCACCACTTCACACTTTCACACACGCACGGTCCACTACAGATGTGTTGAATGAGCCTCCAAATAAATTAGTTAAAAGACACAAGTGTCTGGGGTTTTCTTACCTCAAATTTTTGTTGAGTGCTAAAAGATAAATGTTTCTATTATGGCCTAAAAAAGAAAAAGGAGATGAAATTTTCGTGTTACTGACCTGTTCATGTGAACTTCTTGTCCGATAGGGAGAACGTCACGTATTTGTGCGTGTACAGGCGAAAAGTGGGGTTTAGAATGAGTGAATTTATGATAATATAATTGTTATAATTATTTTATTATAATAATTTTTAACACTATAATTAATTTTTATTTATTTTTTATGGACACGACAAAGTGACAGTATAATTAATTTTTTATTTATGTATTTTTTTATGGACACAACCGTTCTCGCGAGATTGCCTAGGACACACGGGAGGTCGATTGGGCCCTGTGCGATTTTATCTGAAATGTTTTTTTATGACAACAGACAGTAACCTCTACAGCAAATGAAGCAATTAAATAAATGGAAATTGCCGGACGGTAGCGAATTCCAGTCGTGACGTTATTTCACCTTCCGATCCTTTGCAAACATACACCAGACTTACGTATCTGTTCACACTGAGGCAAACTGGAATCGAAACACCTCGTGGAGTGAAGCTGTCTAGACGGTGAAAGACAGCCCGAGAACCGCGGGTGTATATTCACACAACCTCGGTTATGTAATATTTGGTCGAGATACTACATAGTTATACAAGCCTGTGTCTTTACTCAGGGTTGACATCAAAGGCAGAAAGAAAACTGCACGAACACTTACGCAAGGTAGCAAAAGAAAACAGGAAGGAAGAACACAGAAGACAGAATGTATGGTCGCCAACAAGAGGAAGAGACCAAGATACAAGCTGCGAATTTGAGATGTCAGAATCAAACAAGTACAAAAATTTAAATATCTAGGAAGTGGTTTTGGTAGATTTTGTTAAGCGACATATCAACCTCTATGGGTTATTTAATGCCGAAATCTAAATATTTTGAACACAATTTTATGGCTTCAACTAAATATATTTTGAACGCAATTGTATGCCATCAACTACAGACAAAATATATTGTCGGTTATTTTGCTATAAATAGGCATTGTTGGTAATTTTGCTATAAATAGGCATTGTTGGTAATTTTGCTATAAATAGGCATTGTTGTTTGGTTGATTTTGTTTAGCAGCATATCAGCCTCTATGTGTTATTTAATGACAAAATCTAAATATGGTGTACGTAATTTTATGCTTTCAACTACAGATATTTTGTACGTAATTTTATACTTTCCGGGTAAAGGTATGTTTTTTTTTAGATATATATGTATTTTGTAGATCATAAAATGTATTGTTGGTTATTTTAATATACAAATATATTTTTATATATTTTTAGTCTTTCATTGATTGTCATTTTGCTATTAAATGTATTGTTGGTCATTTTATTATAAAAAATATACTACTGATTTGAGGTTTTTTCCCATAGCTAGGATCCTAAGAAGTACTATCACCTCCGGTCAGGGTGGACTTGGAAACAACAGCATTTATGAGGCGATTCCACACTCCTGAAAACCTCCAATCTCCCGATCAGAGAACTTGTCGCCGGATGTAGTTTATCGTCATACCCAGGAAGGTGAGAATAGTTTAAACATATGACGAAAAAAGTGACACCGAAATCTAAACGCGCATTGGGATAGCAAAAGATGCCTTCCAAAAGTTAAACAATGTATTAAGAAGCAGGAAAATCTCATTAGAAACAAATGAAATAGTGCTGAATTACTATGCAGTATCAATCCTCCTATGTGGTAATGAGTGCCTGGTCACAGATGAAAAGGAGACTTCAGGCAACAGAGATACGTTTTTTCAGAAGAATATTGAGTATGTCATGTATGGGGTATGTAAGTAACGGGGAGGTTTTAAGGAAAATGGAATAAAAAAGAAGACATATTTAGAATCAGAAAGTTTAAATTACTAGAGCAGACAATGAAGAAAGAAGGTTGAAAAATTTAACACTCAGAGGATTTATTGACGGCCGGAAGACGGAAGGAAACAGTAAGTAAGCTACCTAGCAAGTTTGTATAAATGGACGACAGAACATGGAGTGGAAGGGATAGTACAATGACAGACCTCGCTAAAAGATAGAAAGAATAGGTAGTAGTGGAGAGCTGTGATCACTCATGCCTTGAAGGGAGGTGGGAGGGGTAGTACAATGACAGACATTACTAAGAGATAGAAAGAATGGGAAGTTGTGGAGAGACGTGATCATTTGTGCCCTGAAGAGAGGTGGGAGAGATAGTACAATGACAGGCATCGCTAAGAGATAGAAAGAATGGGAAGTTGTGGAGAGCCGTGATCACTCGTGCCCTGAAGAGAGGTGGGAGAGATAGTACAATGACAGGCATCGCTAAGAGATAGAAAGAATGGGAAGTTGTGGAGAGACGTGATCACTCGTGCCCGGAAGAGAGGTGGGAGGGATAGTACAATGACAGGCATCGCTAAGAGATAGAAAGAATGGGAAGTTGTGGAGAGACGTGATCACTCGTGCCCTGAAGAGAGGTGGGAGAGATAGTACAATGACAGACATCGCTAAGAGATAGAAAGAATGGGAAGTTGTGGAGAGATGTGATCACTCATGCCTTGAAGGGAGGTGGGAGGGATAGAACAATGACAGACATCGCTAAGAGATACAAAGGATAAAAAGTTGAGGAGAGACGTGATCACTCATACCCCGAAGGGGCACGGCACGTAGGAAAAGAAAATGTTTATTCAAAACCTATATAGTTTTACAGAATATACGAGGTCTGTCTGAAAAAATAATGGGACTGGGTGTGCTGTGTTAGCTCTGGACGAAAGGGAGATAAGCGGATTGTGTCATCATCTAACATGCTATCTTGGAAGTATATAGCTGTAATCTTAGTTTTCTGCATGTTTTTTGGGGTTTTTTTTCTTTTTTTTTTTGGTTTGGTTGAAAATGCACCTGCTCAGAATCCGGCAGTTCCTGGCCGAGAAGAACATCGCCGTACTGAAACAACCTCCCGATTCACCTTGTCGGAGTTAGCTCCTCCTCAGTTCCTTAATCCTTCAACAGGGGTCTCTCTCCCCTGACTATAAATACTGGTTGACTCTCTCTCTCTCTCTCTCTCTCTCTCTCTCTCTCTCTCTCTCTCTCTCTCTCTCTCTCTCTCTCTCTCTCTCTCTCTCTTTCGACTCAGGCCTTGGGCCGCTACCTCGCACGGAGACGAGGTAAAATCGTTCTTTTTCCACTTACACCAAATAGTGACCTCTCACAGATACAGCGTTTCCCAAATTCTGGGAACGCGCTAAGAACAATACACGTACGTACGAACACTACAATACACACACATAATTTCTCCATACAAACACTATGTAACTTTTCATGTCTTTGTGTAACTCGTTATTAATATATATTCGTTTACCCATATATATCGGTCTTGTTTGTCTTCTTTGGACTTAATTAAAGTCTGACATTCCTATGTAGCTGGACCGGCCAGCAGGAAATTTTAACCTTTTCTGATATCTCTTCACATCTTCACCCCCACGTTCCGCTACAACCTGATCTTGCTCTGTGTGACTTTTTTTCTTTTCCCTACTCACAAGGGATTATCAAAGTTACCCGTTTCGAAGGCGTGGATGCCATCAAGAGGGCCGTAATCACGGAGCTGAGGCCCATCCAAGAAGAATCCTTCCAGCAGTGCAAAGAAGCGTGACTAGAAGGGAATTATTTGAAGGGAAAACCATGTAGTTTGTTGTTTGGAAATCAAATAAATTGTTTGTGACACCAGGCCCGTAAATTTTCAGACAAACCTCGTATGTATCATTACCCATAACGGTTTTTTTTATAAATAAAGTACGAATTATGAATAGACCTTTAAATGATCGAAATAAAAACGAACTATGATATAAACAGAAAGACCTAAGAAAAAGGATAATAAAATTGTGTATATGCTGCATTGCGAAATATTTTGCGACTATAAAAATATATATCTACTGGAAATAAACTGGTGGAATAATTAAATTATGTAGATTTTTATTAAGATGTTTCCACCCATAAAACTATGTAAGTTTTATTTCAATGCTCATGAAAATGATTCAATATATTAACGGTCATTAGCTTGTCTTCTTTTGCGTTCTTTTCATACACAATACTTTCAAGAAAGGAATTAAATTCGAATCTGTAGGAAGAGTCTGTTATACGCATGCGTCAATTGTTCTGGCGACTTGAGTATGTAGTCAAAAGAACAAACCGAAATTAATCAAATTTATTATCGTGTTTAACGCCATTCGAAAGCGCAATGAGTAGAATCATATTGTAAATGAGAACAAATTACGCTTCTATCGCTTTATAGAAATATCAGACCGACATTTAAGCCTAGTTCAAAATGGCTTCTAAGTTCTTGTTCGTTCGTGCGTATCAGGAAAACAAAAACCTCAAGCAAGAAGATACTGGGGAAATAAAAATATTACTTATCACTGATTGGAAAATCTGTCTCAGATCCTAACATTAACACGAACCCTGCAGAGTCGTGACAAAAAATATAAATACATATGGAAGATGCTTTGCATTTGAACTAGTTCCGCTGTACAACTTTCAAGTGACAAGAATTCTGAGAACTTTCGATGAATCCTGTGGAGAATAGCTTAAGGCAGGTCAAAATAGTTGAAGAACTCGATTAGACTCTGAACAGTTTCGGAAGTGTTCGTAAATTTATCGATTGGTTTTTACTGCTGATACTCTCCGGAATTCTGTTGCTGCAGTTTCGGGTTTAGTTCTACGCCTTCGTCATTCTTTAGAGCAAGAATGTCCTGCGCACATAACTACTGGCTGTTGATGATATTTTAGGTAATTTTGGGGAAAATACAAACTCCATGAGTTCTTTCTTTGTCTTGACTATCATCCCAACATTCTTCATACAAATGTAGCTACTTGTATAAAGTAGTTTTTCGTTTATCCGTAACTCGATTTTCCTGATTTCAGTTATTCGAATGTGAAAGAAAGAAAAATTGTTTTGACAGAATTGAAAAAAATTGAACACATTTAAATATTTAATCTCGAACAAGAGTTCTGAGAATTTAGAAAACTACACTCAACTGGCAAATGTTTAAGTTGGTTGAATTTTCAACCAAAAGCTAATATTACAAATAAATCGACTTTAAATCCAACTTCGGGGTTCGTGCTTTTGAGAGTTATAGCTTCTGTTCATGAGATCAAATCTAGAGTATGATACGAGGGATCTGTCGAGAAGTCCCCTGACTGATAACAATCACTCCACTCATAATGTGGGAAATATCTTGAGAAAGGTCTACCCAGTTCTAAACTTCCGGTGAAGAAGGGCTACAATTACGCAGAAGGAACATGAGACACTGGAAGCGCTTCAAGAGTAGCATTCAATGTGAAGAATTCTTATCCATCTGTTGAACTGACACGCCTAAAAGAAAGTGGAGCAAATTCTGCCAGTGCGAAATTCTTCAGATAAGTGAGATCCTGTCAATTCATCCTGGAGGATATACAGGAAGAATCACTGAAACTAATTTGGATGAAGACTGTAGATTCTTTCTCGGATGTCTGATAACTTCCCACCTCAGGTCCGTAGCAAAGTCAAATGTTGGCGGGGGGTAGAATTTAGGCTTAAGTTATCAAAGGCCAACAACATGGTTAGCGGCAAAAACATTTAAAATTTCCAGTACTTCTGGATTGGCTGAAATCATCTTTGAAATAATAGAGAACCGTCTGTGTTACGAGTAAAATAACTTCATCTTTTTTTTTTTTAATGTCTACAGGGAAAATATAGATTCATTAATGAAGGAAAAAAATTTATTTTCTATTTGTACAGTTTTATTTTTTATTTTATTTTATTGGACTCACCACAATTTCAAATTAAACTGAAAATGGCCCATGCGATAAAGGGAAATTGCCTTCATCGTAGACCTTTAAAGAAGAATTCTTTCATCGAGGTTTTATCAAAGTTATATTCTTCCTTGCTTTGAGAGGTTTTTTCTTTCTTTTATTTCTTTCTTTATTGTATTTTCTTAAAATAAAACCCTGTAAAAAATACTACAATTAGTAAATATTTTGGGTGTTCCAAGGCCCCTACGGACCCCTCCTAACTGCTGCAGCCCTGCACCTCCATGTCCTTCCACAGCTTTCCTTGATTTTCTAACATAATTGGTATACTTTGGTTGTTGTTAATGTATCACCTGGAAGTTTTATTTTGGTACACCTGTAATATTTTGACACCACTCAGTAAAAGATAATCCTCGAAAAATCATCATTCTGGCCCAACGCAAAATAAAGAAATAGACAGAGATGACTTTTTGGTGGTTCCGAAGCCACCTGACAAAGATTTTGTTTAGCTGAAAGCCATTCTCAAGATGTACTGAGACGTGCTCAATTGCAGGACATCTCTTATAAATCAGAAAGCCCCAAATTATCTAGACTGCCCCGTTGCTGACGACGTAACCTCCAGTCTGATACTGGCTGACCGATAGACTCTGTCTATTTCGGTGTAAGCGCCCCTATACCTGATTCCTTTGTTGATGCATTGGAAGACACACTTGATGTTTCTGATGCTGATACGCAGCTCAACCTTCATGCAGGGATCTAAGACTCTCAAATGCAGTGAGTAATAAATAATATCTGAATTGTATTTGATTTTTTCCATGTTGATATCATCTGATTGCTAATATCACCCAAGAAATTAATTTTGTATAGGCGTCAATGCTACTATTAGACGGGGGGTACAGGGAGTGGAAGTAAAAGAGAAGACTGGGAATAGGGAGCATTGTGGAAAGGACAAAAAAGAACAGGGTTCAAGATGACAGATGTCGATTGACTCTGCATTTAAATTTTTAAAGAATGTAGTTATCAGAAAATCAAGGAAACGGAAGGGCGTTCCACGGTGTGGAAGTACGAGAAAAGAAACTATTGGAGTACTATTGGATACGCAAAAAATTGTACATTATTATATTTCCCAAAATACATTGTCTCAGAGGTCCCTTCAGCATCATCTAGTAAATTAATTTGTTCTAGGGAGCCTTACAGACATCTTATTGCAAAACACCGAATATTCAATAGTCGAATAAGGTAAGACTTCAGAATTTGTGACAAGAGTTTCTGTAAAAATTGCAGGCATCTTAATTATACAATAGAATATGACTCGCAAAAATGCAAAATGATATTAAATTTTAAAATTGTTGTTTGTTTGTTTTTTTACAGCAGTCAGTCATGCCAGATTTTAAAACAGTAACTCAAATAAACATTTTTCTTCATCGCCTGACTTAAGAAGTCTTCTCTCTCTTTTAGCTTCTATGCAAACCCTTGGAGATGCCAAATAATCTTGCAGATTATTAGTAGTAGATTTTATAACGGTAACTCAAATAAACATTTTTCTTCATCGCCTGATTTAAGAAGTCTTCTCTGTCTTTTAGCTTCAATGCAAACCTTGGAGATGCCAAATAATCTTGCAGATTATTATTAGTAGATTTTAAAACGGTAACTCAAATAAACATTTTTCTTCATCGCCTGATTTAAGAAGTCTTCTCTGTCTTTTAGCTTCAATGCAAAACTTGGAGATGCCAAATAATCTTGTAGATTATTAGTAGTAGATTTTAAAACGGTAACTCAAATAAACATTTTTATTCATCGCCTGATTTAAGAAGTCTTCTCTGTCTTTTAGCTTCTATGCAAACCTTGGAGATGCTAAATAATCTTGTAGATTATTATTAGTAGATTTTAAAACGGTAACTCAAATAAACATTTTTCTTCATCGCCTGATTTAAGAAGTCTTCTCCGTCTTTTAGCTTCTATGCAAACCTTGCAGATGCCAAATAATAGTATAGATTATTAGTAGTAGATTTTAAAACGGTAACTCAAATAAACATTTTTCTTCATCGCCTGATTTAAGAAGTCTTCTCTCTCTTTTAGCTTCAATGCAAACCTTGGAGATGCCAAATAATCTTGTAGATTATTAGTAGTAGATTTTAAAACGGTAACTCAAATAAACATTTTTCTTCATCGCATGATTTAAGAAGTCTTCTCTGTCTTTTAGCTTCTATGCAAACCTTGCAGATGCCAAATAATCTTGCAGATTATTATTAGTAGATTTTAAAACGGTAACTCAAATAAACATTTTTATTCATCGCCTGATTTAAGAAGTCTTCTTTGTCTTTTAGCTTCTATGCAAACCTTGGAGATGCCAAATAATCTAGCAGATTATTAGTAGTAGATTTTAAAACGGTAACTCAAATAAACATTTTTCTTCATCGCCTGATTTAAGAAGTCTTCTCTGTCTTTTAGCTTCTATGCAAACCCTTGGAGATGCCAAATAATCTTGCAGATTATAATAGTAAATTTTATAACGGTAACTCAAATAAACATTTTTCTTCATCGCCTGATTTAAGAAGTCTTCTCTGTCTTTTAGCTTCTATGCAAACCTTGGAGATGCCAAATAATCTTGTAGATTATTAGTAGTAGATTTTAAAACGTTAACTCAAATAAACATTTTTATTCATCGCCTGATTTAAGAAGTCTTCTCTGTCTTTTAGCTTCAATGCAAACCTTGGAGATGCCAAATAATCTTGCAGATTATTAGTAGTAGATTTTAAAACGGTAACTCAAATAAACATTTTTATTCATCGCCTGATTTAAGAAGTCTTCTCTGTCTTTTAGGTTCAATGCAAACCTTGGAGATGCCAAATAATCTTGTAGATTATTAGTAGTAGATTTTAAAACGGTAACTCAAATAAACATTTTTATTCATCGCCTGATTTAAGAAGTCTTCTCTGTCTTTTAGCTTCTATGCAAACCCTTGGAGATGCCAAATAATCTTGCAGATTATTAGTAGTAGATTTTAAAACGGTAACTCAAATAAACATTTTTATTCATCGCCTGATTTAAGAAGTCTTCTCTGTCTTTTAGCTTCTATGCAAACATTGGAGATGCCAAATAATCTTGTAGATTATTAGTAGTAGATTTTAAAACGGTAACTCAAATAAACATTTTTCTTCATCACCTGATTTAATAAATCTTCTCTGTCTTTTAGCTTCTATGCAAACCTTGGAGATGCTAAATAATCTTGCAGATCATTATTAGTAGATTTTAAAACGGTAACTCAAACATTTTTCTTCATCGCCTGATTTAAGAAGTCTTCTCTGTCTTTTAGCTTCTATGCAAACCTTGGAGATGCTAAATAATCTTGCAGATTATTATTAGTAGATTTTAAAACGGTAACTCAAATAAACATTTTTCTTCATCGCCTGATTTAAGAAGTCTTCTCTGTCTTTTAGCTTCTATGCAAACATTGCAGATGCCAAATAATCTTGCAGATTATTAGTAGTAGATTTTAAAACGGTAACTCAAATAAACATTTTTCTTCATCGCCTGATTTAAGAAGTCTTCTCTCTCTTTTAGCTTCAATGCAAACCTTGGAGATGCCAAATAATCTTGTAGATTATTAGTAGTAGATTTTAAAACGGTAACTCAAATAAACATTTTTCTTCATCGCCTGATTTAAGAAGTCTTCTCTGTCTTTTAGCTTCAATGCAAACCTTGGAGATGCCAAATAATCTTGTAGATTATTAGTAGTAGATTTTAAAACGGTAACTCAAATAAACATTTTTCTTCATCGCCTGATTTAAGAAGTCTTCTCTGTCTTTTAGCTTCTATGCAAACCCTTGGAGATGCCAAATAATCTTGCAGATTATAATAGTAAATTTTATAACGGTAACTCAAATAAACATTTTTCTTCATCGCCTGATTTAAGAAGTCTTCTCCGTCTTTTAGCTTCTATGCAAACCTTGGAGATGCCAAATAATCTTGTAGATTATTAGTAGTAGATTTTAAAACGGTAACTCAAATAAATATTTTTCTTCATCGCCTGATTTAAGAAGTCTTCTCTGTTTTTTAGCTTCAATGCAAACTTGGAGATGCCAAATAATCTTGTAGATTATTAGTAGTAGATTTTAAAACGGTAACTCAAATAAACATTTTTCTTCATCGCCTGATTTAAGAAGTCTTCTCTGTCTTTTAGCTTCTATGCAAACCTTGGAGATGCCAAATAATCTTGTAGATTATTAGTAGTAGATTTTAAAACGGTAACTCAAATAAATATTTTTCTTCATCGCCTGATTTAAGAAGTCTTCTCTGTCTTTTAGCTTCAATGCAAACCTTGGAGATGCCAAATAATCTTGTAGATTATTAGTAGTAGATTTTAAAACGGTAACTCAAATAAACATTTTTATTCATCGCCTGATTTAAGAAGTCTTCTCTGTCTTTTAGCTTCAATGCAAACCTTGGAGATGCCAAATAATCTTGCAGATTATTAGTAGTAGATTTTAAAACGGTAACTCAAATAAACATTTTTATTCATCGCCTGATTTAAGAAGTCTTCTCTGTCTTTTAGCTTCAATGCAAACCTTGGAGATGCCAAATAATCTTGTAGATTATTAGTAGTAGATTTTAAAACGGTAACTCAAATAAACATTTTTATTCATCGCCTGATTTAAGAAGTCTTCTCTGTCTTTTAGCTTCTATGCAAACCCTTGGAGATGCCAAATAATCTTGCAGATTATTAGTAGTAGATTTTAAAACGGTAACTCAAATAAACATTTTTATTCATCGCCTGATTTAAGAAGTCTTCTCTGTCTTTTAGCTTCTATGCAAACATTGGAGATGCCAAATAATCTTGTGGATTATTAGTAGTAGATTTTAAAACGGTAACTCAAATAAACATTTTTCTTCATCACCTGATTTAATAAATCTTCTCTGTCTTTTAGCTTCTATGCAAACCTTGGAGATGCTAAATAATCTTGCAGATCATTATTAGTAGATTTTAAAACGGTAACTCAAATAAACATTTTTATTCATCGCCTGATTTAAGAAGTCATCTCTGTCTTTTAGCTTCTATGCAAACCTTGGAGATGCTAAATAATCTTGCAGATTATTATTAGTAGATTTTAAAACGGTAACTCAAATAAACATTTTTCTTCATCGCCTGATTTAAGAAGTCTTCTCTGTCTTTTAGCTTCAATGCAAACATTGGAGATGCCAAATAATCTTGCAGATTATTATTAGTAGATTTTAAAACGGTAAGTCAAATAAACATTTTTCTTCATCGCCTGATTTAATAAATCTTCTCTGTCTTTTAGCTTCTATGCAAACCTTGGAGATGCTAAAAAATCTTGTAGATTATTATTAGTAGATTTTAAAACGGTAACTCAAATAAACATTTTTCTTCATCGCCTGATTTAAGAAGTCGTCTCTGTCTTTTAGCTTCTCTGCAAACCTTGGAGATGCCAAATAATCTTGCAGATTATTAGTAGTAGATTTTAAAACGGTAATTCAAATAAACATTTTTCTTCATCGCCTGATATAAGAAGTCTTCTCTGTCTTTTAGCTTCTATGCAAACCTTGCAGATGCCAAATAATCTTGCAGATTATAATAGTAAATTTTATAACGGTAACTCAAATAAACATTTTTCTTCATCGCCTGATTTAAGAAGTCTTCTCCGTCTTTTAGCTTCTATGCAAACCTTGGAGATGCCAAATAATCTTGTAGATTATTAGTAGTAGATTTTAAAACGGTAACTCAAATAAACATTTTTCTTCATCGCCTGATTTAAGAAGTCTTCTCTGTCTTTTAGCTTCTCTGCAAACCTTGGAGATGCCAAATAATCTTGCAGATTATTAGTAGTAGATTTTAAAACGGTAATTCAAATAAACATTTTTCTTCATCGCCTGATATAAGAAGTCTTCTCTGTCTTTTAGCTTCAATGCAAACCTTGGAGATGCCAAATAATCTTGTAGATTATTAGTAGTAGATTTTAAAACGGTAACTCAAATAAACATTTTTATTCATCGCCTGATTTAAGAAGTCTTCTCTGTCTTTTAGCTTCTCTGCAAACCCTTATAGATGCCAAATAATCTTGCAGATTATAATAGTAAATTTTATAACGGTAACTCAAATAAACATTTTTCTTCATCGCCTGATTTAAGAAGTCTTCTCTGTTTTTTAGCTTCAATGCAAACTTGGAGATGCCAAATAATCCTGTAGATTATTAGTAGTAGATTTTAAAACGGTAACTCAAATAAACATTTTTATTCATCGCCTGATTTAAGAAGTCTTCTCTGTCTTTTAGCTTCTATGCAAACCCTTGGAGATGCCAAATAATCTTGTAGATTATTAGTAGTAGATTTTAAAACGGTAACTCAAATAAACATTTTTCTTCATCACCTGATTTAATAAATCTTCTCTGTCTTTTAGCTTCTATGCAAACCTTGGAGATGCTAAATAATCTTGCAGATCATTATTAGTAGATTTTAAAACGGTAACTCAAACATTTTTCTTCATCGCCTGATTTAAGAAGTCTTCTCTGTCTTTTAGCTTCTATGCAAACCTTGGAGATGCTAAATAATCTTGCAGATTATAATAGTAAATTTTATAACGGTAACTCAAATAAACATTTTTCTTCATCGCCTGATTTAAGAAGTCTTCTCCGTCTTTTAGCTTCTATGCAAACCTTGGAGATGACAAATAATCTTGTAGATTATTAGTAGTAGATTTTAAAACGGTAACTCAAATAAATATTTTTCTTCATCGCCTGATTTAAGAAGTCTTCTCTGTTTTTTAGCTTCAATGCAAACTTGGAGATGCCAAATAATCTTGTAGATTATTAGTAGTAGATTTTAAAACGGTAACTCAAATAAACATTTTTCTTCATCGCCTGATTTAAGAAGTCTTCTCTGTCTTTTAGCTTCTATGCAAACCTTGGAGATGCCAAATAATCTTGTAGATTATTAGTAGTAGATTTTAAAACGGTAACTCAAATAAATATTTTTCTTCATCGCCTGATTTAAGAAGTCTTCTCTGTCTTTTAGCTTCAATGCAAACCTTGGAGATGCCAAATAATCTTGTAGATTATTAGTAGTAGATTTTAAAACGGTAACTCAAATAAACATTTTTATTCATCGCCTGATTTAAGAAGTCTTCTCTGTCTTTTAGCTTCAATGCAAACCTTGGAGATGCCAAATAATCTTGTAGATTATTAGTAGTAGATTTTAAAACGGTAACTCAAATAAACATTTTTATTCATCGCCTGATTTGAGAAGTCTTCTCTGTCTTTTAGCTTCTATGCAAACCCTTGGAGATGCCAAATAATCTTGCAGATTATTAGTAGTAGATTTTAAAACGGTAACTCAAATAAACATTTTTATTCATCGCCTGATTTAAGAAGTCTTCTCTCTCTTTTAGCTTCAATGCAAACCTTGGAGATGCCAAATAATCTTGTAGATTATTAGTAGTAGATTTTAAAACGGTAACTCAAATAAACATTTTTCTTCATCACCTGATTTAATAAATCTTCTCTGTCTTTTAGCTTCTATGCAAACCTTGGAGATGCTAAATAATCTTGCAGATCATTATTAGTAGATTTTAAAACGGTAACTCAAATAAACATTTTTATTCATCGCCTGATTTAAGAAGTCATCTCTGTCTTTTAGCTTCTATGCAAACCTTGGAGATGCTAAATAATCTTGTAGATTATTATTAGTAGATTTTAAAACGGTAACTCAAATAAACATTTTTCTTCATCGCCTGATTTAAGAAGTCTTCTCTGTCTTTTAGCTTCAATGCAAACATTGGAGATGCCAAATAATCTTGCAGATTATTATTAGTAGATTTTAAAACGGTAAGTCAAATAAACATTTTTCTTCATCGCCTGATTTAATAAATCTTCTCTGTCTTTTAGCTTCTATGCAAACCTTGGAGATGCTAAAAAATCTTGTAGATTATTATTAGTAGATTTTAAAACGGTAACTCAAATAAACATTTTTCTTCATCGCCTGATTTAAGAAGTCTTCTCTGTCTTTTAGCTTCTATGCAAACCTTGGAGATGCCAAATAATCTTGCAGATTATTATTAGTAGATTTTAAAACGGTAAGTCAAATAAACATTTTTCTTCATCGCCTGATTTAATAAATCTTCTCTGTCTTTTAGCTTCTATGCAAACCTTGGAGATGCTAAAAAATCTTGTAGATTATTATTAGTAGATTTTAAAACGGTAACTCAAATAAACATTTTTCTTCATCGCCTGATTTAAGAAGTCTTCTCTGTCTTTCAGCTTCTCTGCAAACCTTGGAGATGCCAAATAATCTTGCAGATTATTAGTAGTAGATTTTAAAACGGTAAGTCAAATAAACATTTTTCTTCATCGCCTGATATAAGAAGTCTTCTCTGTCTTTTAGCTTCTATGCAAACCTTGCAGATGCCAAATAATCTTGCAGATTATAATAGTAAATTTTATAACGGTAACTCAAATAAACATTTTTCTTCATCGCCTGATTTAAGAAGTCTTCTCCGTCTTTTAGCTTCTATGCAAACCTTGGAGATGCCAAATAATCTTGTAGATTATTAGTAGTAGATTTTAAAACGGTAACTCAAATAAACATTTTTCTTCATCGCCTGATTTAAGAAGTCTTCTCTGTCTTTTAGCTTCTCTGCAAACCTTGGAGATGCCAAATAATCTTGCAGATTATTAGTAGTAGATTTTAAAACGGTAATTCAAATAAACATTTTTCTTCATCGCCTGATATAAGAAGTCTTCTCTGTCTTTTAACTTCAATGCAAACCTTGGAGATGCCAAATAATCCTGTAGATTATTAGTAGTAGATTTTAAAACGGTAACTCAAATAAACATTTTTATTCATCGCCTGATTTAAGAAGTCTTCTCTGTCTTTTAGCTTCTATGCAAACCCTTGGAGATGCCAAATAATCTTGTAGATTATTAGTAGTAGATTTTAAAACGGTAACTCAAATAAACATTTTTATTCATCGCCTGATTTAAGAAGTCTTCTCTGTCTTTTAGCTTCAATGCAAACCTTGGAGATGCCAAATAATCTTGTAGATTATTAGTAGTAGATTTTAAAACGGTAACTCAAATAAACCTTTTTATTCATCGCCTGATGTAAGAAGTCTTCTCTGTCTTTTAGCTTCTATGCAAACCTTGGAGATGCTAAATAATCTGGCAGATCATTATTAGTAGATTTTAAAACGGTAACTCAAATAAACATTTTTCTTCATCGCCTGATTTAAGAAGTCTTCTCTGTCTTTTAGCTTCTATGCAAACATTGCAGATGCCAAATAATCTTGTAGATTATTAGTAGTAGATTTTAAAACGGTAACTCAAATAAACATTTTTATTCATCGCCTGATTTAAGAAGTCTTCTCTGTCTTTTAGCTTCTATGCAAACCTTGCAGATGCCAAATAATCTTGTAGATTATTAGTAGTAGATTTTAAAACGGTAAGTCAAATAAACATTTTTATTCATCGCCTGATTTAAGAAGTCTTCTCTGTCTTTTAGCTTCAATGCAAACCTTGGAGATGCCAAATAATCTTGTAGATTAGTAGTAGTAGATTTTAAAACGGTAACTCAAATAAACATTTTTCTTCATCGCCTGATTTAATAAATCTTCTCTGGCTTTTAGTTTCTATGCAAACCTTGGAGATGCTAAATAATCTTGCAGATTATTATTAGTAGATTTTAAAACGGTAACTCAAATAAACATTTTTCTTCATCGCATGATTTAAGAAGTCTTCTCTGTCTTTTAGCTTCTATGCAAACCTTGGAGATGCCAAATAATCTTGTAGATTATTAGTAGTAGATTTTAAAACGGTAACTCAAATAAACATTTTTATTCATCGCCTGATTTAAGAAGTCTTCTCTCTCTTTTAGCTTCAATGCTAACCTTGGAGATGCCAAATAATCTTGTAGATTATTAGTAGTAGATTTTAAAACGGTAACTCAAATAAACTTTTTTATTCATCGCCTGATTTAAGAAGTCTTCTCTGTCTTTTAGCTTCAATGCAAACCTTGGAGATGCCAAATAATCTTGTAGATTAGTAGTAGTAGATTTTAAAACGGTAACTCAAATAAACATTTTTCTTCATCGCCTGATTTAAGAAGTCTTCTCTGTCTTTTAGCTTCAATGCAAATCTTGGAGATGCCAAATAATCTTGTAGATTATTAGTAGTAGATTTTAAAACGGTAACTCAAATAAACATTTTTCTTCATCGCCTGATTTAAGAAGTCTTCTCTGTCTTTTAGCTTCAATGCAAACCTTGGAGATGCCAAATAATCTTGTAGATTATTAGTAGTAGATTTTAAAACGGTAACTCAAATAAACATTTTTCTTCATCGCCTGATTTAAGAAGTCTTCTCTGTCTTTTAGCTTCTATGCAAACCTTGGAGATGCCAAATAATCTTGCAGATTATTAGTAGTAGATTTTAAAACGGTAACTCAAATAAACATTTTTCTTCATCGCCTGATTTAAGAAGTCTTCTCTGTCTTTTAGCTTCAATGCAAACCTTGCAGATGCTAAATAATCTTGCAGATTATTATTAGTAGATTTTAAAACGGTAACTCATATAAACATTTTTCTTCATCGCCTGATTTAAGAAGTCTTCTCTGTCTTTTAGCTTCAATGCAAACCTTGGAGATGCCAAATAATCTTGCAGATTATTATTAGTAGATTTTAAAACGGTAACTCAAATAAACATTTTTCTTCATCGCCTGATTTAAGAAGTCTTCTCTGTCTTTTAGCTTCAATGCAAACCTTGGAGATGCCAAATAATCTTGCAGATTATTATTAGTAGATTTTAAAACGGTAACTCAAATAAACATTTTTCCTCATCACCTGATTTAAGAAGTCTTCTCTGTCTTTTAGCTTCTATGCAAACCTTGGAGATGCTAAATAATCTTGCAGATTATTATTAGTAGATTTTAAAACGGTAACTCAAATAAACATTTTTCTTCATCGCCTGATTTAAGAAGTCTTCTCTGTCTTTTAGCTTCAATGCAAACCTTGGAGATGCCAAATAATCTTGCAGATTATTATTAGTAGATTTTAAAACGGTAACTCAAATAAACATTTTTATTCATCGCCTGATTTAAGAAGTCATCTCTGTCTTTTAGCTTCTATGCAAACCTTGGAGATGCTAAATAATCTTGTAGATTATTATTAGTAGATTTTAAAACGGTAACTCAAATAAACATTTTTCTTCATCGCCTGATTTAAGAAGTCTTCTCTGTCTTTTAGCTTCAATGCAAACATTGGAGATGCCAAATAATCTTGCAGATTATTATTAGTAGATTTTAAAACGGTAAGTCAAATAAACATTTTTCTTCATCGCCTGATTTAATAAATCTTCTCTGTCTTTTAGCTTCTATGCAAACCTTGGAGATGCTAAAAAATCTTGTAGATTATTATTAGTAGATTTTAAAACGGTAACTCAAATAAACATTTTTCTTCATCGCCTGATTTAAGAAGTCTTCTCTGTCTTTTAGCTTCTATGCAAACCTTGGAGATGCCAAATAATCTTGCAGATTATTATTAGTAGATTTTAAAACGGTAAGTCAAATAAACATTTTTCTTCATCGCCTGATTTAATAAATCTTCTCTGTCTTTTAGCTTCTATGCAAACCTTGGAGATGCTAAAAAATCTTGTAGATTATTATTAGTAGATTTTAAAACGGTAACTCAAATAAACATTTTTCTTCATCGCCTGATTTAAGAAGTCTTCTCTGTCTTTCAGCTTCTCTGCAAACCTTGGAGATGCCAAATAATCTTGCAGATTATTAGTAGTAGATTTTAAAACGGTAAGTCAAATAAACATTTTTCTTCATCGCCTGATATAAGAAGTCTTCTCTGTCTTTTAGCTTCTATGCAAACCTTGCAGATGCCAAATAATCTTGCAGATTATAATAGTAAATTTTATAACGGTAACTCAAATAAACATTTTTCTTCATCGCCTGATTTAAGAAGTCTTCTCCGTCTTTTAGCTTCTATGCAAACCTTGGAGATGCCAAATAATCTTGTAGATTATTAGTAGTAGATTTTAAAACGGTAACTCAAATAAACATTTTTCTTCATCGCCTGATTTAAGAAGTCTTCTCTGTCTTTTAGCTTCTCTGCAAACCTTGGAGATGCCAAATAATCTTGCAGATTATTAGTAGTAGATTTTAAAACGGTAATTCAAATAAACATTTTTCTTCATCGCCTGATATAAGAAGTCTTCTCTGTCTTTTAACTTCAATGCAAACCTTGGAGATGCCAAATAATCCTGTAGATTATTAGTAGTAGATTTTAAAACGGTAACTCAAATAAACATTTTTATTCATCGCCTGATTTAAGAAGTCTTCTCTGTCTTTTAGCTTCTATGCAAACCCTTGGAGATGCCAAATAATCTTGTAGATTATTAGTAGTAGATTTTAAAACGGTAACTCAAATAAACATTTTTATTCATCGCCTGATTTAAGAAGTCTTCTCTGTCTTTTAGCTTCAATGCAAACCTTGGAGATGCCAAATAATCTTGTAGATTATTAGTAGTAGATTTTAAAACGGTAACTCAAATAAACCTTTTTATTCATCGCCTGATGTAAGAAGTCTTCTCTGTCTTTTAGCTTCTATGCAAACCTTGGAGATGCTAAATAATCTGGCAGATCATTATTAGTAGATTTTAAAACGGTAACTCAAATAAACATTTTTCTTCATCGCCTGATTTAAGAAGTCTTCTCTGTCTTTTAGCTTCTATGCAAACATTGCAGATGCCAAATAATCTTGTAGATTATTAGTAGTAGATTTTAAAACGGTAAATCAAATAAACATTTTTATTCATCGCCTGATTTAAGAAGTCTTCTCTGTCTTTTAGCTTCAATGCAAACCTTGGAGATGCCAAATAATCTTGTAGATTATTAGTAGTAGATTTTAAAACGGTAACTCAAATAAACATTTTTATTCATCGCCTGATTTAAGAAGTCTTCTCTGTCTTTTAGCTTCTATGCAAACCTTGCAGATGCCAAATAATCTTGTAGATTATTAGTAGTAGATTTTAAAACGGTAAGTCAAATAAACATTTTTATTCATCGCCTGATTTAAGAAGCCTTCTCTGTCTTTTAGCTTCAATGCAAACCTTGGAGATGCCAAATAATCTTGTAGATTAGTAGTAGTAGATTTTAAAACGGTAACTCAAATAAACATTTTTCTTCATCGCCTGATTTAATAAATCTTCTCTGGCTTTTAGTTTCTATGCAAACCTTGGAGATGCTAAATAATCTTGCAGATTATTATTAGTAGATTTTAAAACGGTAACTCAAATAAACATTTTTCTTCATCGCATGATTTAAGAAGTCTTCTCTGTCTTTTAGCTTCTATGCAAACCTTGGAGATGCCAAATAATCTTGTAGATTATTAGTAGTAGATTTTAAAACGGTAACTCAAATAAACATTTTTATTCATCGCCTGATTTAAGAAGTCTTCTCTCTCTTTTAGCTTCAATGCTAACCTTGGAGATGCCAAATAATCTTGTAGATTATTAGTAGTAGATTTTAAAACGGTAACTCAAATAAACATTTTTATTCATCGCCTGATTTAAGAAGTCTTCTCTGTCTTTTAGCTTCAATGCAAACCTTGGAGATGCCAAATAATCTTGTAGATTAGTAGTAGTAGATTTTAAAACGGTAACTCAAATAAACATTTTTCTTCATCGCCTGATTTAAGAAGTCTTCTCTGTCTTTTAGCTTCAATGCAAATCTTGGAGATGCCAAATAATCTTGTAGATTATTAGTAGTAGATTTTAAAACGGTAACTCAAATAAACATTTTTCTTCATCGCCTGATTTAAGAAGTCTTCTCTGTCTTTTAGCTTCTATGCAAACCTTGGAGATGCCAAATAATCTTGCAGATTATTAGTAGTAGATTTTAAAACGGTAACTCAAATAAACATTTTTCTTCATCGCCTGATTTAAGAAGTCTTCTCTGTCTTTTAGCTTCAATGCAAACCTTGCAGATGCTAAATAATCTTGCAGATTATTATTAGTAGATTTTAAAACGGTAACTCATATAAACATTTTCCTTCATCGCCTGATTTAAGAAGTCTTCTCTGTCTTTTAGCTTCAATGCAAACCTTGGAGATGCCAAATAATCTTGCAGATTATTATTAGTAGATTTTAAAACGGTAACTCAAATAAACATTTTTCTTCATCGCCTGATTTAAGAAGTCTTCTCTGTCTTTTAGCTTCAATGCAAACCTTGGAGATGCCAAATAATCTTGCAGATTATTATTAGTAGATTTTAAAACGGTAACTCAAATAAACATTTTTCCTCATCACCTGATTTAAGAAGTCTTCTCTGTCTTTTAGCTTCTATGCAAACCTTGGAGATGCTAAATAATCTTGCAGATTATTATTAGTAGATTTTAAAACGGTAACTCAAATAAACATTTTTCTTCATCGCCTGATTTAAGAAGTCTTCTCTGTCTTTTAGCTTCAATGCAAACCTTGGAGATGCCAAATAATCTTGCAGATTATTATTAGTAGATTTTAAAACGGTAACTCAAATAAACATTTTTCTTCATCGCCTGATTTAAGAGGTCTTCTCTGTCTTTTAGCTTCTATGCAAACCTTGGAGATGCTAAATAATCTTGCAGATTATTATTAGTAGATTTTAAAACGGTAACTCAAATAAACATTTTTCTTCATCGCCTGATTTAAGAAGTCTTCTCTGTCTTTTAGCTTCAATGCAAACCTTGGAGATGCCAAATAATCTTGTAGATTATTATTAGTAGATTTTAAAACGGTAACTCAAATAAACATTTTTCTTCATCGCCTGATTTAAGAAGTCTTCTCTGTCTTTTAGCTTCAATGCAAACCTTGGAGATGCCAAATAATCTTGCAGATTATTATTAGTAGATTTTAAAACGGTAACTCAAATAAACATTTTTCTTCATCGCCTGATTTAAGAAGTCTTCTCTGTCTTTTAGCTTCAATGCAAACCTTGGAGATGCCAAATAATCTTGCAGATTATTATTAGTAGATTTTAAAACGGTAACTCAAATAAACATTTTTCTTCATCGCCTGATTTGAGAAGTCTTCTCTGTCTTTTAGCTTCTATGCAAACCTTGGAGATGCCAAATAATCTTGTAGATTATTAGTAGTAGATTTTAAAACGGTAACTCAAATAAACATTTTTCCTCATCACCTGATTTAAGAAGTCTTCTCTGTCTTTTAGCTTCTATGCAAACCTTGGAGATGCTAAATAATCTTGCAGATTATTATTAGTAGATTTTAAAACGGTAACTCAAATAAACATTTTTCTTCATCGCCTGATTTAAGAAGTCTTCTCTGTCTTTTAGCTTCAATGCAAACCTTGGAGATGCCAAATAATCTTGCAGATTATTATTAGTAGATTTTAAAACGGTAACTCAAATAAACATTTTTCTTCATCGCCTGATTTGAGAAGTCTTCTCTGTCTTTTAGCTTCTATGCAAACCTTGGAGATGCCAAATAATCTTGTAGATTATTAGTAGTAGATTTTAAAACGGTAACTCAAATAAACATTTTTCCTCATCACCTGATTTAAGAAGTCTTCTCTGTCTTTTAGCTTCTATGCAAACCTTGGAGATGCTAAATAATCTTGCAGATTATTATTAGTAGATTTTAAAACGGTAACTCAAATAAACATTTTTCTTCATCGCCTGATTTAAGAAGTCTTCTCTGTCTTTTAGCTTCAATGCAAACCTTGGAGATGCCAAATAATCTTGCAGATTATTATTAGTAGATTTTAAAACGGTAACTCAAATAAACATTTTTCTTCATCGCCTGATTTGAGAAGTCTTCTCTGTCTTTTAGCTTCTATGCAAACCTTGGAGATGCCAAATAATCTTGTAGATTATTAGTAGTAGATTTTAAAACGGTAACTCAAATAAACATTTTTCCTCATCACCTGATTTAAGAAGTCTTCTCTGTCTTTTAGCTTCTATGCAAACCTTGGAGATGCTAAATAATCTTGCAGATTATTATTAGTAGATTTTAAAACGGTAACTCAAATAAACATTTTTCTTCATCGCCTGATTTAAGAAGTCTTCTCTGTCTTTTAGCTTCAATGCAAACCTTGGAGATGCCAAATAATCTTGCAGATTATTATTAGTAGATTTTAAAACGGTAACTCAAATAAACATTTTTCTTCATCGCCTGATTTAAGAGGTCTTCTCTGTCTTTTAGCTTCTATGCAAACCTTGGAGATGCTAAATAATCTTGCAGATTATTATTAGTAGATTTTAAAACGGTAACTCAAATAAACATTTTTCTTCATCGCCTGATTTAAGAAGTCTTCTCTGTCTTTTAGCTTCAATGCAAACCTTGGAGATGCCAAATAATCTTGCAGATTATTATTAGTAGATTTTAAAACGGTAACTCAAATAAACATTTTTCTTCATCGCCTGATTTAAGAAGTCTTCTCTGTCTTTTAGCTTCTATGCAAACCTTGCAGATGCCAAATAATAGTGTAGATTATTAGTAGTAGATTTTAAAACGGTAACTCAAATAAACATTTTTCTTCATCGCCTGATTTAAGAAGTCTTCTCTGTCTTTTAGCTTCAATGCAAACCTTGGAGATGCCAAATAATCTTGTAGATTATTAGTAGTAGATTTTAAAACGGTAACTCAAATAAACATTTTTCTTCATCGCCTGATTTAAGAAGTCTTCTCTGTCTTTTAGCTTCAATGCAAACCTTGGAGATGCCAAATAATCTTGCAGATTATTATTAGTAGATTTTAAAACGGTAACTCAAATAAACATTTTTCTTCATCGCCTGATTTAAGAAGTCTTCTCTGTCTTTTAGCTTCAATGCAAACCTTGGAGATGCCAAATAATCTTGCAGATTATTATTAGTAGATTTTAAAACGGTAACTCAAATAAACATTTTTCTTCATCGCCTGATTTAAGAAGTCTTCTCTGTCTTTTAGCTTCTATGCAAACCTTGCAGATGCCAAATAATAGTGTAGATTATTAGTAGTAGATTTTAAAACGGTAACTCAAATAAACATTTTTCTTCATCGCCTGATTTAAGAAGTCTTCTCTGTCTTTTAGCTTCAATGCAAACCTTGGAGATGCCAAATAATCTTGTAGATTATTAGTAGTAGATTTTAAAACGGTAACTCAAATAAACATTTTTCTTCATCGCCTGATTTAAGAAGTCTTCTCTGTCTTTTAGCTTCAATGCAAACCTTGGAGATGCCAAATAATCTTGTAGATTATTAGTAGTAGATTTTAAAACGGTAACTCAAATAAACATTTTTCTTCATCGCCTGATTTAAGAAGTCTTCTCTGTCTTTTAGCTTCAATGCAAACCTTGGAGATGCCAAATAATCTTGCAGATTATTATTAGTAGATTTTAAAACGGTAACTCAAATAAACATTTTTCTTCATCGCCTGATTTAAGAGGTCTTCTCTGTCTTTTAGCTTCTATGCAAACCTTGGAGATGCTAAATAATCTTGCAGATTATTATTAGTAGATTTTAAAACGGTAACTCAAATAAACATTTTTCTTCATCGCCTGATTTAAGAAGTCTTCTCTGTCTTTTAGCTTCAATGCAAACCTTGGAGATGCCAAATAATCTTGCAGATTATTATTAGTAGATTTTAAAACGGTAACTCAAATAAACATTTTTCTTCATCGCCTGATTTAAGAAGTCTTCTCTGTCTTTTAGCTTCAATGCAAACCTTGGAGATGCCAAATGATCTTGTAGATTATTAGTAGTAGATTTTAAAACGGTAACTCAAATAAACATTTTTCTTCATCGCCTGATTTAAGAAGTCTTCTCTGTCTTTTAGCTTCTATGCAAACCTTGGAGATGCCAACTGATCTTGTAGATTATTAGTAGTAGATTTTAAAACGGTAACTCAAATAAACATTTTTCTTCATCGCCTGATTTAAGAAGTCTTCTCTGTCTTTTAGCTTCAATGCAAACCTTGGAGATGCCAAATAATCTTGTAGATTATTAGTAGTAGATTTTAAAACGGTAACTCAAATAAACATTTTTCTTCATCGCCTGATTTAAGAAGTCTTCTCTGTCTTTTAGCTTCTATGCAAACCTTGGAGATGCCAAATAATCTTGCAGATTATTAGTAGTAGATTTTAAAACGGTAACTCAAATAAACATTTTTCTTCATCGCCTGATTTAAGAAGTCTTCTCTGTCTTTTAGCTTCAATGCAAACCTTGCAGATGCTAAATAATCTTGCAGATTATTATTAGTAGATTTTAAAACGGTAACTCATATAAACATTTTTCTTCATCGCCTGATTTAAGAAGTCTTCTCTGTCTTTTAGCTTCAATGCAAACCTTGGAGATGCCAAATAATCTTGCAGATTATTATTAGTAGATTTTAAAACGGTAACTCAAATAAACATTTTTCTTCATCGCCTGATTTAAGGAGTCTTCTCTGTCTTTTAGCTTCAATGCAAACCTTGGAGATGCCAAATAATCTTGCAGATTATTATTAGTAGATTTTAAAACGGTAACTCAAATAAACATTTTTCCTCATCACCTGATTTAAGAAGTCTTCTCTGTCTTTTAGCTTCTATGCAAACCTTGGAGATGCTAAATAATCTTGCAGATTATTATTAGTAGATTTTAAAACGGTAACTCAAATAAACATTTTTCTTCATCGCCTGATTTAAGAAGTCTTCTCTGTCTTTTAGCTTCAATGCAAACCTTGGAGATGCCAAATAATCTTGCAGATTATTATTAGTAGATTTTAAAACGGTAACTCAAATAAACATTTTTCTTCATCGCCTGATTTAAGAGGTCTTCTCTGTCTTTTAGCTTCTATGCAAACCTTGGAGATGCTAAATAATCTTGCAGATTATTATTAGTAGATTTTAAAACGGTAACTCAAATAAACATTTTTCTTCATCGCCTGATTTAAGAAGTCTTCTCTGTCTTTTAGCTTCAATGCAAACCTTGGAGATGCCAAATAATCTTGCAGATTATTATTAGTAGATTTTAAAACGGTAACTCAAATAAACATTTTTCTTCATCGCCTGATTTAAGAGGTCTTCTCTGTCTTTTAGCTTCTATGCAAACCTTGGAGATGCTAAATAATCTTGCAGATTATTATTAGTAGATTTTAAAACGGTAACTCAAATAAACATTTTTCTTCATCGCCTGATTTAAGAAGTCTTCTCTGTCTTTTAGCTTCAATGCAAACCTTGGAGATGCCAAATAATCTTGCAGATTATTATTAGTAGATTTTAAAACGGTAACTCAAATAAACATTTTTCTTCATCGCCTGATTTAAGAAGTCTTCTCTGTCTTTTAGCTTCAATGCAAACCTTGGAGATGCCAAATAATCTTGCAGATTATTATTAGTAGATTTTAAAACGGTAACTCAAATAAACATTTTTCTTCATCGCCTGATTTAAGAAGTCTTCTCTGTCTTTTAGCTTCAATGCAAACCTTGGAGATGCCAAATAATCTTGCAGATTATTATTAGTAGATTTTAAAACGGTAACTCAAATAAACATTTTTCTTCATCGCCTGATTTAAGAGGTCTTCTCTGTCTTTTAGCTTCTATGCAAACCTTGGAGATGCTAAATAATCTTGCAGATTATTATTAGTAGATTTTAAAACGGTAACTCAAATAAACATTTTTCTTCATCGCCTGATTTAAGAAGTCTTCTCTGTCTTTTAGCTTCAATGCAAACCTTGGAGATGCCAAATAATCTTGCAGATTATTATTAGTAGATTTTAAAACGGTAACTCAAATAAACATTTTTCTTCATCGCCTGATTTAAGAGGTCTTCTCTGTCTTTTAGCTTCTATGCAAACCTTGGAGATGCTAAATAATCTTGCAGATTATTATTAGTAGATTTTAAAACGGTAACTCAAATAAACATTTTTCTTCATCGCCTGATTTAAGAAGTCTTCTCTGTCTTTTAGCTTCAATGCAAACCTTGGAGATGCCAAATAATCTTGCAGATTATTATTAGTAGATTTTACAACGGTAACTCAAATAAACATTTTTCTTCATCGCCTGATTTAAGAAGTCTTCTCTGTCTTTTAGCTTCAATGCAAACCTTGGAGATGCCAAATAATCTTGCAGATTATTATTAGTAGATTTTAAAACGGTAACTCAAATAAACATTTTTCTTCATCGCCTGATTTGAGAAGTCTTCACTGTCTTTTAGCTTCTATGCAAACCTTGGAGATGCCAAATAATCTTGTAGATTATTAGTAGTAGATTTTAAAACGGTAACTCAAATAAACATTTTTCCTCATCACCTGATTTAAGAAGTCTTCTCTGTCTTTTAGCTTCTATGCAAACCTTGGAGATGCTAAATAATCTTGCAGATTATTATTAGTAGATTTTAAAACGGTAACTCAAATAAACATTTTTCTTCATCGCCTGATTTAAGAAGTCTTCTCTGTCTTTTAGCTTCAATGCAAACCTTGGAGATGCCAAATAATCTTGCAGATTATTATTAGTAGATTTTAAAACGGTAACTCAAATAAACATTTTTCTTCATCGCCTGATTTAAGAGGTCTTCTCTGTCTTTTAGCTTCTATGCAAACCTTGGAGATGCTAAATAATCTTGCAGATTATTATTAGTAGATTTTAAAACGGTAACTCAAATAAACATTTTTCTTCATCGCCTGATTTAAGAAGTCTTCTCTGTCTTTTAGCTTCAATGCAAACCTTGGAGATGCCAAATAATCTTGCAGATTATTATTAGTAGATTTTAAAACGGTAACTCAAATAAACATTTTTCTTCATCGCCTGATTTAAGAAGTCTTCTCTGTCTTTTAGCTTCTATGCAAACCTTGCAGATGCCAAATAATAGTGTAGATTATTAGTAGTAGATTTTAAAACGGTAACTCAAATAAACATTTTTCTTCATCGCCTGATTTAAGAAGTCTTCTCTGTCTTTTAGCTTCAATGCAAACCTTGGAGATGCCAAATCATCTTGTAGATTATTAGTAGTAGATTTTAAAACGGTAACTCAAATAAACATTTTTCTTCATCGCCTGATTTAAGAAGTCTTCTCTGTCTTTTAGCTTCAATGCAAACCTTGGAGATGCCAAATGATCTTGTAGATTATTAGTAGTAGATTTTAAAACGGTAACTCAAATAAACATTTTTCTTCATCGCCTGATTTAAGAAGTCTTCTCTGTCTTTTAGCTTCTATGCAAACCTTGGAGATGCCAACTGATCTTGTAGATTATTAGTAGTAGATTTTAAAACGGTAACTCAAATAAACATTTTTCTTCATCGCCTGATTTAAGAAGTCTTCTCTGTCTTTTAGCTTCAATGCAAACCTTGGAGATGCCAAATCATCTTGTAGATTATTAGTAGTAGATTTTAAAACGGTAACTCAAATAAACATTTTTCTTCATCGCCTGATTTAAGAAGTATTATCTGTCTTTTACCTTCTATGCAAACCTTGGAGATACCAAATGATCTTGTAGATTATTAGTAGTAGATTTTAAAACGGTAACTCAAATAAACATTTTTCTTCATCGCCTGATTTAAGAAGTCTTCTCTGTCTTTTAGCTTCTATGCAAACCTTGGAGATGCCAAATAATCTTGCAGATTATTAGTAGTAGATTTTAAAACGGTAACTGAAATAAACATTTTTCTTCATCGCCTGATTTAAGAAGTCTTCTCTGTCTTTTAGCTTCTATGCAAACCTTGCAGATGCCAAATAATCTTGCAGATTATTAGTAGTAGATTTTAAAACGGTAACTGAAATAAACATTTTTCTTCATCGCCTGATTTAAGAAGTCTTCTCTGTCTTTTAGCTTCTATGCAAACCTTGCAGATGCCAAATAATCTTGCAGATTATTAGTAGTAGATTTTAAAACGGTAACTCAAATAAACATTTTTCTTCATCGCCTGATTTAAGAAGTCTTCTCTGTCTTTTAGCTTCAATGCAAACCCTGCAGATGCCAAATAATCTTGCAGATTATTAGTAGTAGATTTTAAAACGGTAACTCAAATAAACATTTTTCTTCATCGCCTGATTTAAGAAGTCTTCTCTGTCTTTTAGCTTCAATGCAAACCTTGGAGATGCCAAATAATCTTGCAGATTATTATTAGTAGATTTTAAAATGGTAACTCAAATAAACATTTTTCTTCATCGCCTGATTTAAGAAGTCTTCTCTGTCTTTTAGCTTCAATGCAAACCTTGCAGATGCCAAATAATCTAGCAGATTATTAGTAGTAGATTTTAAAACGGTAACTCAAATAAACATTTTTCTTCATCGCCTGATTTAAGAAGTCTTCTCTGTGTTTTAGCTTCTATGCAAACCTTGGAGATGCCAAATAATCTTGCAGATTATTAGTAGTAGATTTTAAAACGGTAACTCAAATAAACATTTTTCTTCATCGCCTGATTTAAGAAGTCTTCTCTGTGTTTTAGCTTCTATGCAAACCTTGGAGATGCCAAATAATCTTGCAGATTATTAGTAGTAGATTTTAAAATGGTAACTCAAATAAACATTTTTCTTCATCGCCTGATTTAAGAAGTCTTCTCTGTCTTTTAGCTTCAATGCAAACCTTGCAGATGCCAAATAATCTAGCAGATTATTAGTAGTAGATTTTAAAACGGTAACTCAAATAAACATTTTTCTTCATCGCCTGATTTAAGAAGTCTTCTCTGTCTTTTAGCTTCTATGCAAACCTTGGAGATGCCAAATAATCTTGCAGATTATTAGTAGTAGATTTTAAAACGGTAACTCAAATAAACATTTTTCTTCATCGCCTGATTTAAGAAGTCTTCTCTGTCTTTTAGCTTCAATGCAAACCTTGGAGATGCCAAATAATCTTGCAGATTATTATTAGTAGATTTTAAAACGGTAACTCAAATAAACATTTTTCTTCATCGCCTGATTTAAGAAGTCTTCTCTGTCTTTTAGCTTCAATGCAAACCTTGCAGATGCCAAATAATCTAGCAGATTATTAGTAGTAGATTTTAAAACGGTAACTCAAATAAACATTTTTCTTCATCGCCTGATTTAAGAAGTCTTCTCTGTCTTTTAGCTTCTATGCAAACCTTGGAGATGCCAAATAATCTTGCAGATTATTAGTAGTAGATTTTAAAACGGTAACTCAAATAAACATTTTTCCTCATCGCCTAACTTATGAAATCTTGTCCTTTAGCTTCTATCAATTCATTACAGACTATTAGCAGTAGGTTTGAATCATAATGTTTCATACTTGTGGTCTTGTGTTCAGCCTTGCTAACAAACATGTAAGGAGTTAGCCTTTTATTGTCTGAACAAATAATACAACTTCTGATACGTATTTGTTTTTAAAATATTTGTGTTGCAGCCTCCTTGACCATTTCTGTTCTTCTATGTGCTGTATCCATTCAGTTCTTTAGCGATCATCACTCTCTACAGCTTCCTGTCCTTTGTAGGTCTTAATATTTATTTTTTTGCTGTCTCTCCTAAACCCTGTTCTGATAACCATTTGTAAAAGGTCATTAGGTAGTTTATGCACTACTTTCCTCTGATCCTCTTGCCTTCAATATGTCCTGTGAGTTTCATAATTTCCAAACTCTCTTTCTTCATTATATGCCCCAGAAATTTCATCTGTTTCTTTCCAATGTTAAGTATAAATGTCCTTTTTGTTTCTGCTTTCTCTAAAACTTCGTTGTTGCTCACATATTCAACCCGTGGTATTCTCAGCATCCTTCTGTAGAAGCAGATTTCTGTTGCTTCAAGTTTCTTCTTTATCTTTGAAGAAATTGTTGAGCATGCACTACGATATAGGAGGATTAATATTACATGGCAGTTCAGTACTCTTTTCTTTGTTTCTAAGGAAACTTACCTGTTTCTTAGTTTTTTGCTCAGCTTTTGGAAGGCATCTTTCGCTAACCTAATGTACCTGCCGATTTTCAGTGTCATGCTTTCCGTCTTCTGTTAAACGCCCACTTTGACGTATCTATAAAATGACTCACATTACAACTTCTTATTTTGAAACACCGAGAGTTTTGCGGCTGCATTTCTATATCCTGAAAGTCACAGAATATTCTCAACTAAAACGGAAGTTACCCCGTTTTTTTTGTTTTTTTTAGTTTTTGTTTTCTGTTGGGTTTTTTTTTGTTTTTTTTGTTTTGTTTTTTTTTGCATTTCACAGACATTTCGCATATTTATACATTTTAAAACCTACGTTACTCATGGGGGACAAATATAAAACTCTGATCGAGGAATGTAAATTGGCTGAGAGAACTACCAATCCAGTCTATTCACAATTCTCAAAAATAAGATGCAAGGGGCGACAGGGTGTGAAAAAAAAACTTTATAAGGATAAACCTCTACTCCTGTTTAAAAAGCAGGGATGAGTCTAACTGGACGATAGGAGAACCTACTGAGAAAACAAATAAATAGTAAATAAAATTTCTTCAAGGATACATAGCTCAATGGATGAAGACGTTGGTTATATCCAGTGACTAGAGTTGTGAGTTCAATACCAGGCCACATCAGTGGGGAACAAAACCTTGGAGAGTTAAGTTAAAGGGAAATAACTGAGACATCAGGAAGAGGCATGGCACGTAGAACTAAAGAGTGGACGAAATAAAGAGTTCGGTTCGAAATTCCATTCACCTGAAGATTCCATTCACCTTACCCAAAATATTAGCACGTAAATGAATGTAATGGGCTTGACTGGAATTCGAACTCGGCTGCTATCCATTACTCCACCGTACAGAGTTGAAGTAGACTTTAGAAGGAAACTGACGATAGGTGAACCTATCTACTCCTACTCAATGCTTACGTAACCTTGTACTGAACCAAATCCCTCATACGTAAACATAATTCATGTGTCCGATTTTTAAAGTGTAGGTTCTACTCTTCAATCATTTATAAAGAACGACTCGGTGTTCTTTGTCGTGTGACCAGGACTATTTGTAATCAGCGTTTCTATTTGATCATCGACCTTAGGCCTTCCGGAACATTCACCAACTTTTACTTACAGATAAAAATATTCATTTCTGAATCTAGCGAACCACTTACGGACTGCTATGGCACCATCTCCATAAACGGCATATGTCTTCTTTTTTTTTACTGTTTATACAGTGTTTTTTCATTTCTGGAAATAAATGAGCATCGAATGACAAGAATGTATTACAGTTTCTTTCATATTCACTTTTAATGTAAAAACATTTAAAATTCGCAATCTACACCCGAACCACACAGGAAGACGCGTTGAAACATCACATTACAGAATATGTATCAATGTAATAAATTTCAGTCACGTGTGGAACGAAATCACGTGTTCAAACGCCACCAATTGAAAAACGCTACGAGCTTTTGTTCGTTTTTTTTTCCATATGAGTGTAATGCTATTTTAAAAACTATTTTGTCATGTGACGTTGACGCAAGGCGAATTGTAAGAATTTTAGAATAGCTAATCCAGAATCATTGATGATTTGGTTAATTGTTCTGTGATTTGACTTATTATCGATTGCTTCTAAAATTTGCAATCTTTGCTCAGTTTGTTTTGCTGGGTATGGTTGTGTTATTCATAAATTGTCAACAAAAATTTCAAATTTTAGGAGCTATCCCTATTTGTCAAAACACCGAACAATTATCAAAATCACCTATGATTCTGGAATAGACATTTTAAAATATATCTAAATTCTCCGAATCCGTACTACGTCAAGTTCACCTGACATCTCGAAATTTCAAAACTCGAAATACTTGAAACACAAGCAGATAAAAATCTAAATACAAAATTAGACCAAATATGCATACGACAACACGAATTCAGGCCATAAACCCACATTTTTTTTTCATTTTTTTTTTAAGCTTTTCACCCCAGGCAAGGCTGAAAGGAGTTACAGAGGATTTGGAGCAAGAGCAGATAGGAGTGATAGAGGAAAGGATGTGGAGAAGGATAGAGGATAGATCAATGCAACTGGAGATGCCGATTGACGTTAGTTGGAGATTATAGTTGTCAGGGAAACAGGAATAGGGAAAGGAGTTCCACAGGCGTGAGGTGCGAGATATGAAGCTATTGGAGTAAAAGAGACGTCTACATTTAACACTTTCAACAGTGAAAGGGTGGGAACGGGATGCCAGCCTCGTATGACGCTTGAATTCATGGAGCCTGGGAACCAGCGATAGCAGCTCATCGGAGCAATTACCATGGAAGTATTTATAAAAGATACAGAGATAGGCGACGGTGCGTCTGTGTGAGAGAGACTGCAGACGAGAAGCCAGATCAGGGCTAATTACATTGCATACCCGTCTCTGGATCTTATCAAGAACCTCGAGGCAAAGAGAAGGGGCTCCAGACCATATATGGCAGCAATACTCCATGCAAGGGTGGATGGTTGATTTGTAAATTTGGAGGATCGATTCCGAGGAAAAAAATTTCCTGGCCCGGCACAGGCAGCCAATTTTCCTTGCGGTGGATGAAGCAATTGACTCAATGTATTTGTTCCATCTCAGGTAAGCAGACAGCGTGAGACCGAGCAGCCGCAGAGAGGAGCTCTCGAGAAGTTGAGCTTCAGACATTCTAATGGGATGCAAAGAAGGATCCCTGTGGTGATTAATAGAGAGCAGTTTTGTTTTGGAGGCATTAATGTTAACCAGCCAATTCCTGCCCCAGTTCACAACCGATTGAAGGTCCTTTTCGAGACGAACGGCCAAGTTAATTTTGTCAGCGACACTAGATTTGTTTCTGAGGCAGGAGTAAATTGTGGTGTCATCCGCGTAGATGCCAACTTGAGAATCTATGGCGTCAGGAAGATCATTTATGAATATAAGGAACAGGGTAGGGCCTAGGATGGAGCCTTGCGGAACACCTGCGTTCGTGAGATAGGAGCTGGAGGAGAATCCGTTGAGAACGACCTTCATTTCACGGTTTGACAGGAATTATTGTATTAGGTCAAACAATCAACCTGTAATACCATAGCCGACATGCCAAACCCTATCAAACGCCTTGGAGATGTCAAGGACCACGGCGCGAGCTTCTCTGTTATTATGAAGAGCTTGGTAGACAAATTCAGTGATGGCCGTAAGCACATCAGCTGTAGATCGGGCAAGCGGAATCCATATTGCTTGTCTGAGAGCAGATCATGTGATGTAAGGTGGTTAACTACTTTGGTGTTGATAAGGGCTTCGAAGACTTTGCCAAAGAGGGATAGGAGACTGATAGGACGGTAATTAGAAGGGTCCGTGGGGTCGCCAGAGTTCTAAAAGACAGGAACAATGGATGAGGACTTCCAGCAGTCCGGAAAACAAGATTCCTTGAGGCAGTAGTTGTATAATTTAGAGAGGGCGGGCGCCAATTCAGGCGCACATTTCTTCAAGACAATGGCTGGTATCCCATCTCCACCACTAGCTTTGTGGTGGTCTAGATATGATATGATTTTGAACAAATTATGAAAGTTTAATTCTTTTTTTTTTTTAAATTCCCTAATTTTTGTTTACCAGATGAAGGAATTTCTAACTCAGCATTAAAACTATATATTTAAAGGACAATATGAATAAAGACGAAATGAAAACTTATCTTAACGGTCGTGTTTCGTGTCCTAATGGAAAATCCATCAGAGGACGAAATGCGTTGACGAAGATAAGTTTTCCTTTTCTCTTTATTCGTATATATATATATATATATATATATATATATATATATTGTGTGTGTATTTAGGCAGCATTTTTTCATTCATACATGTTTCATTAAATAATATAGACAAGTGTTGTCTATTTATTTTATGTAAATTCTTTTCATATTGTCTGATAATATTATTAAGCTTATCAGACAATATGAAAAGAATTTACATAAAATAAATAGACAACACTTGTCTATATTATTTAATAAAACATGTATGAATATATATATATATATATATATATATATATATATATATATATATATATATATCAGGTGCAACAGCAAAATTGTCCAAATCGTGTTACAGCATAATTGTCCACCATATCTAAAAAAAAAACACTAAACTAATTGAGTTTCTTTTTTCCAGATTTCTTGATACCAGTTGTCGTAAGAATCACTGAAAAACCCTTTGAGTTATTCAGCTAGAAATAGAACAGGTGCAAATAGTTTTGTGTCAGCTCCACTGTCTTCTCAACTGAGCAAAATTCGGGAGGAAAAAGATTATTCAGGCCTTCAATAATGGTACCAACATTCATATTCTGGCTTCCATCTTCAAAATCTATTCAAGAACCATGAAGAGAACGGAGAATAAATTTTAAAAATAGGGAACAGTAAAGAGGAAAACTGGATCAGGAAGTTACAACAGGAAGAGGGATCATCATTTCAACTTTCAACTCAATCCATAAGACGTTTGGCACGCGAGAGAGGAGGTTCAGCTATGACCTTGGACGGTCATAGCTGAACCTGCTCTCAGTGAAGCAGTGAAAAAAGACTTCAAAATGAAATCTTACGTGAAAAGTATGAGGCAACTTGTTACTTCAGGACAGAGTTAGAAGTTTAGAGGAGGTCAAGATCATCTTGAACAAGTTGGAAAAGGATCCTGTATATATATATATATATATATATATGAATTTCATTTCAATACTTCCTGACATTCCGAACCGTAGCTATAATCAATTAATTATGAATTTGTCATTTTCATTTATGATCGATTTCATCACGATTCTTCTGTTAAGCTTAGAGGGTAATTATATATTCTTATTGCTCAAAGTAGACCCCAATAGTGTTATAAAAACCTCGGAGAATTCCAGTAAGATATCTTTAATCATATATAAGATACAACGGTTCAAATTCAAAGCTTAATCTAAAAAATTGGACAATTTTACTCTTACACCCCATATATATATATATATATATATATATATATATATATATATATATATATATATATATATATATATATATATATATATATATATATATATATATATATATATATATATATATATATATATATATATATATACAGACTGTTTCGCAACTCATCAGTGTGGCTAGACGTCCGGTTGCTTCCAGCTAGGATCGAAACCTGGCTGAATTGGTGTCAGTCGGAGATTTTACCCCTAAGCCGTTGGCGCACGACAGGGAAGGAAGTGAATTTAAGCGTATTTATTTTTAGATAAACAGACAGTGACTGAGAGAACTCGATTCGATTTGCCGTAATAGTCACTGTTTACAAACGCACACTTCCTCCCCAGACAGATCAACTGAAATAAATTTTTCAGGAGTATATATATATATATATATATATATATATATATATATATATATATATATATATATATATATATATATATATATATATATATATACTTCCTAAATGCATCTAATATACAGGGAGAGGCAAAAGTTGCGCACCATAGGGATAATTTATTAAAAGTATAATTACACATGAACATTTTATTTACTAGTTATTTAATTGTTATACAGTGTAACCCGGATATAAGAGAGTTGTCGGGACCGGAGAAGAGGTCTCTTATATCCGGGTTTTTCTTATATCCGGGTTTGGTCTATTTTGTTTTATTAACACAGGCTCTAATTTGGGACCAGAGAAAATCTCTCTTATATCCGGGTTTCCCTTATATCCGGGTCTCTCATATCCGGGTTACACTGTATGTGCTGTTCAAAATGTCCACTTATTTTAAACTTCCAACATACTTCAGTCATTACCATGAATCAAAGTTCATTTTTCTAGAATCCTGTGTGATATTAAAGAAAAAGGAAGTTGTAGAAAGTGAAGAGGAAAAGCTTGACATGAAGTGGTTAAGTCTTCAGTGTTCCAGAAAGCACCCACGTGTGAGTGTGTTCAATAAAGTGGACGTTCTTAGGAAAAAGCTCTCTATGCGGAACTTTCTTGTTGCCTTCGGAAGACAGAGGAAATGAGAGTAATTTAAGTTTATGTAAGTAGTATGGAGGGGATCAGAGGGGAACTTACAATACATGCAGAGTAACAGACAATTTCCCAGGAGGTTTAGCAGTGAGATGCCAATGAGGGACTGTTGCGTTAACCTTTGACATTGTGCCGACCCAATCTTCACATCTCATGCAAGACTTTTTGGACTGAACATTGCATTACTCAAGTTTGTCAGCACCAACACACCACTATATCCTATGTCCTAACTTTAATCAGATTATGCAGATATGATTAAAAAGAGAATAAAATAGACACTTGATGATGATCAAAAGATTGAAGTCTTCAAGGAAGAATCCATGTGGGAGTTTGTTCCACAAAGTATTGCTGCCATATATGGTCTGGAGCCCCTTCTGTTTGCCTCAAGGTTCTTGATAAGATCCAGAGACGGGTATGCAATGTAATTAGCCCTGATCTGGCTTCTCGTCTACAGTCTCTCTCTCTCTCTCTCTCTCTCTCTCTCTCTCTCTCTCTCTCTCTCTCTCTTCTCTCTCTCTCTCTCTCTCTCTCTCTCTCTCTCTCTCTCACAGACGCACCGTCGCCTATCTCTGTATCTTTTATAAATACTTCCATGGTAATTGCTCCGATGAGCTGCTATCGCTGGTTCCCAGGCTCCATGAATTCAAGCGTCCTACGAGGCTGGCATCCCTTCCCACCCTTTCACTGTTGAAAGTGTTAAATGTAGACGTCTCTTCTACTCCAATAGCTTCATATCTCGCACCTCACGCCTATGGAACTCCCTTCCTCATTCCTGTTTCCCTGATGACTATTATCTCCAACTATTCAAGTGTAACGTCAATCGACATCTCCAGTTGCCTTGATCTATCCTCTATACTTCTTCGCATCCTTTCCTCTAACACTCCTATTTGCTCTCGCTCCAAATCCTCTGTAACCCCTTGCGTGCTAGTGGCTTCCAACCTTGCCTGGGGTGAAAAGCTTAAAAAAAAACAAAAAAAAAAAACAAAGTGGCATTTCTTTGGAAAAAGTTAACTGGCACTTTCTTCTTACATTTAGTAGTATGATGTAAAATGTGGCTCAGTAAAGTGGTATTTATTAGAAAAAAAACTCTCTGAGTGGGGCTTTCTTCTTATATTTGAAATGTACGTTTTGGTTGGACATGTGACAAGTGAGTTGACGAGAAAGGGTTGTGGTGGGCTATCTTAAATAAGATGTCTTCTTTTTATTAATTTCAGAGATGCACTCTGCAATATGGCAAGTGAATTTCTAAACAATATTAGTATTGTTTTCCGGATCCTATTTTATTATTATTGGCTACTTAATTAAAAGTTTAAAACTAGTTACGAATTCCAAAATGATATCACGCTCAGTTGGCATTGAATATATTAAGAAAAAATAACCCATTATATTTAAAATTGAATTACAGTATTCTGGAAAGATGGACTTTGATTCTTAACAATGACTGTCAACAAAGTCATGGTAATATTAAATAAACTGACATGAACTTTGGAAAGTTTCTTCATATTTTAAATTCTAATATATGGAAATCAATCCGTCAATTAAAAAAAATAATATACATATATATATATATAGTGTATGGTTTATATATATGTGTGTATAGATATAAATCATATATATATATATATATGTACAGATATAAATCATATATATATATATATATGGTTTATATACATATATACATATATATATGTATAGATATAAATTATATATATATATATATATATATATAATTTATATCTATACATATATATATATATATGATTATATCTATACACACACACATATATACACATATATATATATATATATATATATATATATATATATATTCGTGTACACATATATTAGTGGCATTGCCTATAGGCATGTGTGATTGCGTATATGTCTGTGTGTGCGTGTGTGTTACAAGACGCGTGACTCAATTTTCTTTGGTAGAGCCAAGCGATAATGGAGGAAGATTTTGAAGACACAGAAAATATTAAAAATAAATCTTGCTTTTTATTTTATTTCGACGTGGTGCTGATCATAAGATCATTTTTCCTTCGCATTTTTTATATTTTATTTTTATTCAATTTTTTTTAAGCAAAACTACATATTCCTGCGCAGACAAATGTATACGCCAGAACTGGGCTTCGCTGTTAACTGATTCGAATTTGCTGCTCTGGCAATTCGTTATTCTTTGCTTATAGTTATATTGATCGTAAATGAACAACTATATTTCATCGTATTTTTTTTGTTTTTAATTTAATCAATCTCTATATTATATTTATTATTATTTTAAGACAATTTTATATTTATACGTTCTTTTTCATATATACGAATATTTAAGTAAATGCTCTGTTTATAATAAACAGTATTAACGACATTTACCGGCCTGAATCTCCGAGAAATTCTCATAGAAAATATTCGTCCTCCGACAGGAATCGAACCTGTATCCTAGAAAGAACCGTCATATAGCCTGACGTGCTTTACCGATTTAGCCACAGAGGAGCGTTTCGGTTAGCAAAGTCGATTTTACTGTTTTTAAATTACAATTCTCCATGATTTTCGAAATTTTTCTGCCAGTTCTTCTTCTTCTTCTTCTTCTTCTTATTATTATTATTATTATTATTATTATTATTATTATTATTATTATTTTCTTTGATATCTGGCGTTTACACATTTCTTTCCGGGTTCCGCCCAGGGACCTAAGGTTAGAAATGGTATCATGACACTTACCACTGAAAAAAAAAATTTACACAGATAAAGCCCGTCGTAAAGTGTGGGCTGTACTTGTCAGAATAATGTTTTGTATCTCTTTGAGGCATGGACTTCCAGGGATCCCTTCAATTAGTCTACTGGAATATTTTCCAACCAATCCTAAGGCTCCAACTACAACAGGGATTGTTGATGTTCCCATGTGCCACATTTTTGAGATTTCTATTTCAAGGTCCTTGTATTTTGACAGCTTTTCGAATATCTTCAAAGATACATTGCAGTCTGCAATATATTTGTTTGTAGTCTTTAATAACAATGTCTGGGCGGTTGTCTTTGATTGTTCTGTCAGTGTGTATTGTGTAGTCCCATAGAATTGTAACAGGTCCTATCTCCGTAACCGAGTCAGGGTGGTGTTCGTACCAGTTTCTTTCAGTTTCCTTCCCATAGGAGTTGCAAATTTTCCAGTGCAGATATTATTATTATTATTATTATTATTATTTTGTCACACATCATAATTTTTTAATACACCGAGTACATTAAGTTATGTCAAGTCACAACAAGGACAGAAAGACATTCCTCAAAATTTGCGCAATGCCCAAGAGCCGATTTTTTGATGATTTCAAGTTGTTGTAGTATCCTCAGCTAGTCAAGGAAATAAAAAAAAAGTTGACAAACCCTTTGAAATCAGAGTAGTTTGTAATTTTCTAAATCACCTTGCTTTCTATATTTATGTCATTTAGTTTGGCAACATCAATAATATGACGATTCTTATTGCCTTTATCTAGCACAATAATATCCGGACAGCGATGGTCTATCACTCTGTCTCAGAATTATAGTCCCAGAATATTGGGAGCTTTCCAAATTCTTCAATTGTTTTTTCAAGGCACATGCTCGTATTCATTTTCTTCAATTTGGTGTCCATGTTTTCGACACAATAACCAGTGTACATAAAGACATACCTTATAATGTTGCGTCTTATATTCTTTTGGGGTTAGCATTTTGCAATCAATATCAGGCGAGTCACATTCTCCGAGTGTTCACCATGAAGCCTACTTTTTTGAGTGATTGATGTTTTGTGTACGTGGTAGTAATGATTCGGTCTTGTGCTGCAATTATTATTATTATTATTATTATTATTATTATTATTATTATTATTATTATTATTATTATTATTATTATTATTATTTCTTTCACGGTTTTTCGTTTTCAACCGGAGATCTTGCATTCGTACAACCTCAAACAGACAACACCTTTCGCAGGATATTTACAGAGCCAAACAACGCAGGAAGGTTACTTGATGTTTTCCTCTGTCCCTCTTTCCTTTGAGTGTGAAATTCTCCAAGCCCTCTTTCCTCATGAAATTTAAATTATCTCTTTCGTCATTTTCTTAAAGAGTCCTCGTTACTTGCATGTCCCGACTATGGTAGTCTCAATATGCTTCTGTAGAACCACATCTCTGTTGCCCCAAGTCTCCTCTTCATCTGTAAGGGAATTGTCTAACATCCACTGTCATATAGGAGGAATGATATTGCATAGCAGTTCAGCGTAACCACCTTTGTTTCAAAGGAAATTTTCCTGATTCTTAATACATTTATCCAATGTGTCTTCTGATTCATGCACTTTCTGTTGTCGGTAAAAACACTTCCCAAATATTTAAGGCATTTTAGTAGATTTTTTGAGAGCAATAATTTTAATATAAGCGCATTATTCATATTTTTAGAAAAAACCTATTATTGATTGATTTCTTTTTTACAACTTCTGTAGGTTATTTAAAACCAGAAAATATTTTTAGATTGTAAGACCTTTTTGTGGAGATAATAAGGATTTACTGATACGGGTCCTACTAATTAACCTACAGCTGGGGGAAGAGGAGATGGATTCATCCCTTTCCCGGTAGTGTTTGCGCGTAAATGAAAATAATGAGCACGACTGGAATTGGAACTCGGCCCTCCGATTTACAGTTCTGAGCTGTTATCGAATACGCTACCCGCGCGTCCAAACTTACAGCACTTGGTATTCCTAAACGGTTATCCGTCCAGGTACTGACCAGGCTCGACGTTGCTTAACTTCTGTAATCGTACGATAACCGGTATTAGAAAAACTTATTACTAACACATGCAACAAGGAGACTTTTCATAGTAAGAAAATGTCATGGCAGCATTTTGCACAATAACCACGCTAACAAAAAAGAAATGCTGTCAGAATTATATGTGAATAGAAAAAGAAAATGTTTGCCGTTTTGAAGAAATCACGATATCTCATGAGAGATATCGCAAATGTATTGATTTCCATAATAAATTTTCAGCTCTATAAGAAAGACAGCTGTGTTGGTTCCGTTTGGGAACGTAAAAGAATGCGGGAAGAAAAAAACGAATTTTGTATGAATATCAGTGCAACAAGTGTTGCCTACTGATTCTTTTTTTCTTATATTGTTTTAGTGAGAACACAGCAAGAACGATACACAAAAGTCGAACATTTGAACGAGGCGACAAGAAAACAAGGGAAAAGCTGTTGTATTTCCAGGCATGGGCTTCAACGAGTGAAAACGACTGCTTTTCATTTGGTCATTTTTTTTCTTTTCTTTTTTCTATTCCCAGCATCTTTTATGTCTTGGACTCATTATGCCAATTTTTTTACAATAAGGTTTGCCCTCCACGAGGCCCTAGAGTCACTCGAGGTAGAGGGTTACGTTAAGGGGCAGTTTATACAGATTGGAGTGGAAGATAACGGTTAACACTAAACCTGAAGATCGTAGTCATCGGGGAAACATACTCTTGGGAGTCTAGAGGAGCGGATCGCGGGAAGAAGCTGTTCGAGTGGAACTTCTCGCCGATGTAATACGGAGGAAACATGGGTGGTTTGCTACTATATAAGTGGCATGGCGTGTCCTAACCATAAAAGTTAGACCTGGCAGAAGCAAGGAATGTAGTTCGTCCGAGCACTTTTCATGGTAGTGGCGATAGAGCTGTGAGCGGTTCGCCACATCCGGCCGCAAGAAGTTTAGATACAGCCCTATTGCATCTGCCAGCAGCACTTAGGAGCAGAGCCATCAGTCGAAATAGCATGATGTTATTAATTTGAATAATTTTCGGAATAATGATAATGCTTTATTTCAGACAAGTTGTCCATGTTTAAAATATTGACTATTGATTCATAGTGTAAATGATGTAACGGTAATCGGCTTGAAAAGTGAAATCAAAGAGCCGAGTTCGAATTCCGTCCTTGACTGTTATATTTACTTTTGTCCTAATACATTTGAAAAAGCATGAAACCATCGATCTTCAACCTCGACCCACCTAGCTATGGCTTAAATAGCAGAGTAGACTGTGTTATCTGACAATTCTGAATTTCAAACTACGGAGAAGACAACGGGGAACTATTCCACTATTTTCCCCAAAAAGATGATGGCAATTCACAGATAATAAAGAAAAGGAACCTGTGGAGAACCATAATCGCCTACGTCCTGAATTATTATTTATTATCGGCAAAACAGGAAGCACGACATTGTATAAAATGCTTAGGAATTTTATAGAATAAATAATGAAATCTGTTGAAAAGTGAATTAAAATTCCATGCAAATCTGAGGACAGAGAGAAAAAAAGATAAGCCATTTTATCATAATTATTAATCAGTATTATTGCCCTAAGAGGTACGGTGGAGTAATGGATAAGCTGCTCGGACTGAGGAAGTCGGAGAGCAGAGTTCAATTTCCAGTCGAATCCATTACATCCACTTACGGATAGGATATGAATCTTCTTCTTCTCCCCCCCATCCCGGCTATGTGTAAATAGCAGGACAGACCGGCCACTGGTCTTGAATGGCAACTGGTCTAACGCAGAAAGAAATGGCAACCTACTGCAGGAAAAAATCTGCCTCGTCAGTCATGTATCGAACGATATATGATTGCCTAAGCGTGTATCACGCATGGCACATAACTGATTATTGCCCTACCCCTAGATATAGAGCTCTGTATTTTCAGGGACTGCTGGCTTCAAATATATTGTTTCATCGAATTATCCTGGTCGATCGTATTCTTCGGAAAATAGGAACAGAAAAATAAACTCAGTTCACAATAAAAATCTACTGAGGATTGGATGAAATTTGCAGGAAACCCGGAATACAAGTTGAAAAAGTTTAGTATACTATTTTATTCCAGTTATTAATAATTATTATTACTCTACCTTTTGATATTGTGCTCGGAATTTGCAAGAACTGCTGGATGCCTTTCAGAATTCGCCTGATCGGTTGAATACAGAATAGGCTGCGCTAAGTGTAGTTTCTTCCAACACCGCAAGCTGCTACAAAACCAAACACTACCTAAAAAACTCGAGTCATGTTCTAAAATAGACTCGTCAGATCGGGACATTTAAAGATAAGTAATTAAAAAATGCCATCCAGTAAATGAAGCCCGTACGTGTCCGTCCTCGCTAAAACTTACAGGTTTCATCCTTTTTCGGACCGCCTGAACTGGCAAACAAAGAACTGTACCAAATAACAGAATCCACGTCACTTGAGGACTTTTAGCAGCAGCAACTATAATGAATATCACATATAACTCAAGAAAGAATAAAGACAAAATGAAGACGTCGCTGATCCACACTACTTCAAACAAAATGTTAGAAAGGAAACCGCTATCAATACTGGAAAGAACGATAAATTTGAGAAACTTATTTCCTTGAAAAATCATTTTAAAAGAAAGATTTTATGAATTTAAATCAGCAGTAACGCTAACTGTTCGGTCAATGTATTCTGAATGTTTCCTTATAAGAAAACAGTTAATATAGCCATTATCGTTAACATATCAAAGTCGATGCTGTTTTTAGATGGCCCCTTAATTTTTGTTCAATAATAATTTTATTTAGTACTTTTATTCGGGTGTCGAATCAGAATCAAACGCCAAAATGCGCGAAGGAAGGTTCACAAGACATAATTACAATATTTGGCTAATTTTGTTTACTTGCATCAATGAAATAACCCCTACACGGCCGGCGGATACGTTTTTCCCGCGTCTTTACCATATCTTAACATGTTCGCTACTGTGAGCATCACTGTTCATAAGCGCTCTAAAATGTGGTCGGGCCAAAGTTCATCATCAGTGATCCACAGAGACGCGCTTGGTTCAAGACGAATGAATCATGTCTGGTGCGTGCTTAATGCTCCCCCTCTCTCTCTCTCTCACTCTCTTTCTCTCTCTCTCTCTCACTCTCTTTCTCTCTCTCTCTCTCTCTCATGTTGATAGTGTTGTATGAATCCTAGACAATGAACACTGCTATAGATTTGGAGATTCTAGCCAAAAGCTATTTCTTTTTACCATTATTTTTTGGAAGAATATTATTTATATTATTTAGAGGAACTTATTTGATTTCTTTTTAAATAAATGACATTTAAGTTAAATAAGTAACCATAAACTTATTTGTTTTTTTTATTAATACGAAGAAATTTAAGAGTAAAATAATTACAATTAAGATATATATATATATATATATATATATGAAATTTACACCATCTTTATGGATTAAATGTATATATAAATATATATATATATATTATATATATATATATATATATATATATATTATATATGTGTGTGTGTGTGTGTCTGTCTGTGTCTAAGGGTGTGTGTGTGTGTTAAAACAATTTACGTCATCATAAAAATAACTTGATTTATTAAAGCGTCGTAGACAAACCTTTTTTGTAATCATTCGGCCCACTCGTCATATATATATATATATATATATATATATATATATATATATATATATATAAAATTGGTCGAAAAACGACTTAGGAAGAAAAACGACATAAGTCGAAATAACCACACTATAAACTGCAAATAGGCACTCCCCATTCCGTATTTATGATATGTACGTACAGTTTTCTGAAAAATAATTAATTTACACCTCATCTTCCAGAGATATAGCCTTACGCTTAGCATTAGCACTTACACTGGGATATTTTTTGGGGGTCTGTGGCTAAAATATATTCTAAATCATAATTTAAATGTAATTGAAAGATAGTCAACGGCAGAGCACAGATGCAAACAATTCTGAATTCAAAATCAGGATTGGAGCGGAAAACAACGCAGGAGTGCGTCATGTCGGCAAGAATTTGAAATAAAAACATCTGCTGAATATACTTTATTATTCTATTTTTTGTTTTTGATGATTTTATTATATATATATATATATATATATATATATATATATATATATATATATATATAGTATACATAATACTAGTTTTAAATTTATTTAAATATGATTTCTTATGTGTATATTGTTATTTTAATGTTTTCACGTTTCTAATATTTTTAACGGCCAACGTAAACTCAAGTAAAACGGCCTAACATTTATTTTTCCATATAATATTTAAGAAAAACAGACATATTTTCGAAAATGACTCAACTCGAAACGAATTAAGCCAAGGTATCACTGCATATATATATATATATATATATATATATATATATATATATATATATATATATATATATATATATACAAAGGTTGCCACTGGGGTAAAACACCGCGAGGCGACAGTCTGTATCATGCTTCAATGCAATTTTCATGGCTTGATAATTTTGCTCAAGCATGAAAGACGCGTCGTGTAAACGCGCAATGACTGAAATTCACGTGAGTTACGCAATTTGCCGCGGGCGGAGATAGGTTTTCTAATATCATTTTATTCTCTATAGATTTTATAAAACTTGCGTTAATACCCTGTCCACATCACGAGTTACAGCCTGTCACGTCATCTATCGAGTAAAATGCCTTTCCATCGTCAATAAATGTTAAACAATGTAATATATTATATTCCGTTTTTATCTGTTGCGTGTAGATGATCTATTATTGAGTAACCATTCCTAAAGCCTTTCTGTTCGTGTGGTACATTGTCATGGTGGTTATTCATTATTCTTTTGTCAAGTACCTTTGAGAATACTAGGTACATAGTCGCTACTAATGTGATATCGAGGTCGTACGCAAGGTTTTGATTAACTCCTTGATATACACACGCATATATACATACGTACACACACGCATATATCTATCTATCTATCTATCTACATATATATATATATATATATATATATATATATGTATATATATATATATATGTATGTATGTATGTATGTATGTATGTATGTTTATATACTATAAGCTGAAGGTTTAGGGCCGCAATCTGGATTTCGAAGAATCGGCTAAAAATTGATGGTTGCGTGCCTTTATCAAAACGAATTTACTAGCTCACTTCAGGCAAGATGACTTTAATAATAATAATAATAATAATAATAATAATGATGATGATGATGATGATGATGATGATGATGATGATGATGATGATGATAATAATAATAATAATAATAACATCCCACATACTAAGAAAGTACTATCAATTCAATGACAATTCTCCTACAGGGCCTAAAGACTATTGTTTGGACCCGCCCCTACAGGATACAAAGCAAAACATAACACACAAACAATAATAACGAAATTAAACTATTACTGCAAAAAGTTTCCTTAAATTTTTAACTCTTTAAAGCTAATTAATCTCGCTGCTTTATCTTAGTGTTGGAGGATTTTCATTGTTAGGCACCCCCCCCCCTTATAAAAAATAATGGACACCATGCACTAATGGGTTAAATATTTGCAGCATCCGAGCTTAGTAGGAGCTAATTAAATCAAAGAAGGTATTAAACTTACTAACGATTAGAGCCAAAGGCTGGCTCCAAAACAGTTATCCTATCTACAGGTTGTATCAAAAATACTTTTACAAACTTTGGGGGGCGAGTTCCTCATATCAAAACAAGGACAATGTCTGAAAATCCTTCGTTTTTAGTTAAGTTTCAAGTTTACAGTATACGCTGTTAAATGTACAATCCAAGACACAATTCAAAAATACAGTTTTACAAACTTTGGGGGTGGGTTCCTCACATCAAAACAAGGACAAAAGTCTATATAAACATATGTCCGAAAATCCTTCGTTTTTGAGTTATTAAGTAAAAGTTTACAGTAGATGCTGTTAAATGTACAATCCAAGATAAAAGCCAAAAATACTTTTACAAATTTTAGGGGTGGGTTCCTGACTCCAAAACATGGTAAAATGTCCATATAAAGATATGACCAAAAGGACATCGTTCTACCTCAACACAACAAATTTTCAAAATGTCCTCCGCTTGCTTCTACACACGCATGTACCCGTCTGATCATTGAGTGGCGGTCCCTTTCAAATACTCCCACACAGTGTCGAATGATTCTGCAGGCCCCATGACACGTCGATGAAGCGGCTCTACATTATTAATGTCTGCTGCATAGACCAGTTGTTTTAGGTGGCCCCCACAGATAAAAATTCAAAGGATTGAGGTGCATGCCATGGAACCGGTCTTTCCCTACCTATCCATCTTTCATGGTAGATGTCAGTCAGTGCATCGCAAATAACGTGACTAAAATATGCTGGCGCCCCATTATGCATGAACCACATGCGTCTTCGTATTTAGCAGGTCTAAAAGTGTGTTTGAAATAAAGTCCCTGACAGCTCCTGTAAGACGTGCTGTGAGAAAGTATTTACCTATCAGACAGTCACCTACAATTCCAGTCCACACATTAATCGTAAACTGAAGCTGGTGTCTAATTGTACCATGGGGATTCCGATCCGAAGGGTTTGCGGACATATGTTTATATAGATTTTTGTTCTTGTTTTGGCGTGAGGAACCCACCCCAAAAGTTTGTAAAAGTATTTTTGATACACCCTGTATATATATATATATATATATATATATATATATATATATATATATATATATATATATATATATGTGTGTCTAGCCGAGAGATCAATGCAGGTCAGATCTAACGGAAAGCGCATATTTTTCTAATAAGTTTCTCGAATATTCAGACCGGTTGATGAAAACAAATATAATGTTTAATAAATAAACTGTGCATCTACTGAAATACGGGTATCCACTAAAAATAACGTTTAAGTAATAAAATGTTTAATTATTAATTAATAAATGAAAAATTCGCTTATATATATATATATATAAATATAGGTAACTATTGTCGTGTCGAAAAACCTTTGAATTCTTGATTTAACAATAGCCAAATCAATCACGAAGGGAAAAAAAGGTTTTAAAAAAGAAAGAGCCAGGAACATGAAAGTCTGTCGAAAATAATCGCACAGATACAGGTTCAAGGCCCAAAGAAAAAAACCCGATACGAGTAAACAACTAACTAAAGAGCTCAATACAAACGTAGAGCAAACCTAGTCAAACCTAATGAGCCAGACAAACCTACCAAGGTTTCACTTAGGCAGATCGTGACGATCGTGACGATCTGCCTAAGTGAAACCTTTGTAGGTTTGTCTGGCTCATTAGGTTTGACTATATATATATATATATATATATATATATATATATATATATATATATATATAATAATCCTTCATTTATGAATGTTTCATTAAAAACGACAGACAAGGTACTACGATTAAGCTTTTTATTTAACTTTTCTTGTGTTCAAAGAAGTGCTTTCTTTTTTGGACCTAGAGTGTGTAGAAACTGTCTAAATGTTCTATAATTCCGAGCGCTTTTGTCTATACTTTTAGCCATTATCATGGATGATTTCATTTTTTCGGTTTAATTGAGTGTGTGAAGTTAGGTGTATGTTTTTAGTGTTATAGAGATGTTTTATTTTCCAAACACGGTTAGCACATAGTGGCTTTGTTCGTAGTTAATATTGTTAAGTGTTGGTGTTTTCTTTTTTATTATTAGGGCTTCCATTATTTTTAATCTTTTTTTACAAGTGGATGAGGTTATTATGTTTGTATTTTCTACTAGTATGTTTCGAATGGAGTCTGGTAGGTTTGTGTGTGTGTGTTTAAATGGGTTTCAATGGAGCTCTGGTCGGATAGGTGTAAGGTAAGGCGTCTGGATAGGCATGCAGTTGTGTGACCGATGTAATTATTTATGAATTCGGTTTGATCATCAACACAGTTGCTTAAAGGGCATTTGAACTCGTAGATAACACTAATATATTCATTAAAGAACGTTCCAAAATTAACATGCGAAAACCCATCAAACATAATGCTTACTAGATACATACAGACACACACACACACACACACACATACACACTTACGAATATACATCATCATCATCTGAATCCCTTATAGACAAACTAGAATTATTATACACTGACATACATAACATTTTTCCGTTAAGCTTGGAATCCGTTAATTTCTTGGAACTTCGAATGAACGCATCGTCTCTCCTTGAATTCGAAACGCCACAAATTATACTAACGTTTGTTTAACATAGTTAAACAATGGAAATTAAACAACACAGAAGTAAAAATACCAGAATTTCTTTCTTCTTGTTCTTCATATCTCATTCTCTGATGAAGTTTTAATAAGAGTGAAACATGTCAGATTGATTAACGTTTCCTATTTATTCTTTATCTTATTCTGTCGGATTCCGATTCATATTTGATTTATATTTGATCCCAACTCTCACACACACACACACACACACACACACACACATATATATATATATATATATATATATATATATATATATATATATATATAGGTCTGATGAATTGGATCGTTCTTACGATTCCAATGGCATAAATTATGACCATGGAATATTAGTGTTTAAGTCTTTTTATTATATCCTTACTCTGTCCTGGACATCGAGTTCTACCTGGATCATATCCTCTTGGAATTATTTTTATACATATATGTATGTGTATATATAATTGCATATGTATGTGTATATTCACCGCTAATATTGTCTATATATATATATATATATATATATATATATATATATATATATATATATATATATATATATTAGGTACCTCCACTGATTTACTAAAAATTTGGATCCTATGAGGAAAAAATGCCTCAAACGTAGTAAAAACAAAATTTTATCGTCAAAATCTTTATGTTATTATTAAGAGGAAAAACCAGAGGATTTTATTATTAAATTATATTTTTCCCTCTTTTTAGAACGTTCGAAATTTTGGTTAAAATCTTTTCTTTTCTTTTTTTTCTGCGTCAGCCCAGTGGCCAAAGATTAGTTTAGAAAGTTTTAGCGTCTTTTTTTGCGGTGGAAAACACATTGATTTGGAAATTCTTGCAAAAATAAAATAATTATCGGATTTTAAGTTTCAGGACTTATTCACAAACGAATTAAATTATTTTAGAAATATTGTTTTTGTTTTTTATTTTTAGAAAGTCTTGGTAAAAATATTTTTTTACATCTGTTACTCCTCCACATTTAATTTTATCAAATTTCGAAAAATTCAATTTTGTGCCATTTAATGTTTATATTAGTTAAAAGTAGAACTCCTTGGAGAATTTAAATCATCGATTTTTTTTTTTTTTTTTTTTTTTTGTAAACAGGAACACTGGTTACTGAAAATCTGGTATGAATCGTCAAATAAAAATGCTATAAAACTAAGACATTATTTAATTAAAAAAAGATTTTAATTGCTTATATGAATAACATATACTATAGACACTATTTTCATAAGAATTTTTTCCCGATGAATAATGAATTTTCACAAGAATTATTTACTTCTTTTTCAGTTTTAATGAGAATAATTCATAAAGTTTCAAATCTTTTAAAAATCTGCATTACTTTGTGCCGGTTAGGTGATACTGTTATTAAATAAAAACTATATTTACTAATCATAAATGAAAAAGCTTACTACAATACATCGAACATCAATATTTTAAAAAGAATTTTGAATTTTTTTGCACGTATAAACGTGTCGATTTTTGTAAATACGGAGGTCCATAGATGACATTATCAGAAAATAAGAGCGATAACTATATTAACTTTATAGCCAAAGAACATAAAACTCATTAACATTAGATTACAAAGAATATTTTCCTACATTTTTAAGTTTACTGGGTAATTAAAATTGATATAAAAAGGGCGCTCACATTATATTCCTCAAGTAAATTTTGCAGCTATATCTACCGTAGGAAAAATTTGATTAAGATGTGAACCTGAGAACACTTAAAATAAACAGCTACGGCCATTTTTTAAAATGCATTTCTGCAATATTTTAAACTGAAAGTGAGTAACATTTGTTTAAAATCAGATTAGTTAAGCTTTAAATCAGCTAATATTCTCCAAATAAAGTATCAGAAAAGTATATTTTTAATAAAGAGAATTACATCCGACATATTTTTATTATATCAAACGTTATTTTTAGTGAATACCAGTAATTGAGTAGACAATGCGTTTTTGTTTTTTGTTTTGTTTTTGTCTTTGTTTTTTGTTTTTTGTTTTTTTGTTTTAAATAGTGTTTATTTCGTATACCGGCCTGCACACTAGAGAAAACTTGATAAAGAAAATATGCCCTCCAGCAACATTCGAACCGGAGGCCTCCGTCGCAGGAGAAGCAACCGTCTGATCTGGTGTGCTGTGACTGCTCGGCTACAGAGAGCTTCACAGTCAAATGAGTTTCTATTTGCCTTAAAGCACATCCATTCGTTCAGATTTTCTCGAAAACATATATCTGCTCAGTTTCGTATCCGAAACGTAAATAAAGCAATTTCTAAAGAGTTAATGGATTTGTTTTTTTTTTAATCCGACATAATATTGCTATTACCTTGAGCTCCTTGATAAAATCCAAAGAAAAATCAAAATGATCTGGCGGCTTTCAGTCACTTTCCCACCGCAGTATGGTTCCCTCTCTGTGTCTTTTCTATAAAAACTTTCACGGTAATTGTTCGGATGAGCTCATCGCTATGGTACCTAGATTTTTTTTTAATTTAATCGCGGTAGTAAACTGGCGTCGATATCTCATCAATTTATAGTTGACGTGGCGAGATGTAACCGTAAGTTCTATGTTAACAGTTTCTTTGCTCGCTTGTGGAACTCTCCTCCAGCTCCATGCTTTCCAGCCAAATTTAATCTGCAAATATTTAAATGCAATGTCAATCGCTGCTGTCTACAGTGCTCCTTATTAATTTTTTATCTTTCCCCTCATTATTAATGTTTCTGTTCCGAATTCTTCAACACCCTGTAACCCCTTGTGTTTTAGTAGCTTAACGGCACTGCATTGGGTGATACCGATTAAAAAAGAAATATTCGGGACAGGTTGCGTTGATTCTGAAACCTAGAATTCGTAGCTAACACCTTGGGTTACTTGTCGCCTGCTGACAGTCATTAATAGTTGTAAAAACCGTTTGCACACGTTGTCAACCTTGACACGTGCCAACGTTCGTGTACGCACACACGCACACATCCACGTTCATAGAATAGTTTTGGTCAATGTTGAAAGAATAAAAAATATTCGTGATATTTTTTATTATAAAAAAGAATCACTGGCTTATAAACCTTTTTTCATCGCCAGCCAAAAAAACTAAGACATTCTCTGTTTCAATTGAAGATGCACAATGAGGTTCTTATAGCAATTATATTGAATTTTCCCTAATTAACGCTATAGTTCTCTCCTTACATGTCAATACTTTAGATCATTATCAAATAAACAGACTCTTTTGCTTTGCGTTTTCAGTGTTCTTTGTGTCCCAATAAAACAGCCACACTCACTGCCGCACAAATACGCTGTAAAATTGCTAACAAGATTTGCAAGCGAAATCCACAGGCACTTTGGCAATCTAAACGACATTTATTCAATTCGGCCTGTAAAACGTGCATCACGAAAGCAGTGTTCTTTCAATACTAAAAATCTATTTCCGAACAGACGTTTCTTTTATTTTCCCGACTCCTACATTTCTCTCGACTTAACCGCTTTTTTGCCTCACTCCCAATTCGATCCCACCCCACTAACGCTTATCTTCTTTTTTTTTTCATTTTCTTTTATACTTAAATTCTGTTCGACCTAATAATATCAGCGATCTATCAGATAATTTGTGCTTCCGTTTCCTCTATAAACAAGATGATTGATGCAAAATAGTTGCCTTAGCTGTGGGAGAACCGCCGAAATGGCTTTCTGGAAATTGTCTAAAAGGCGCCAACAAAGGGCCAATGTGTAGATATTTTCTCATCAATTAGGGGTGTACTTCCCGATTATTTTCAGCTTTAACCTTCCTATGAGAAAGACAAAGAACGAAAAAAAAATACGGGGGATCGCCTCAATCTGGGACAATGAAATAACTATTCTCACGTCGGGCTTCGAAGAATGAGAATTAAACCAACCGACATAAACAAACAGTTGTTTTCCTCTGCCTGTTCTATAATACGAAAATGGATAGTTGTGGCTTTACCTCGATAGGTTTTATGGGGAAGTGGGCACAGGCCTCGAGGAGGGGACAATTTAAGCTTTTATCTTCAAAACACGTTTAGGACCCGTACTTCTTTCATATACCATCAGGTCTCTTCATACATCACTGTTTTGTCTTTTGTTTTTTTGTTTTTTACTAAGAACCACTCAAGGTAGAGAGTTAGCAAATGAGATTGTTGTAAAGGTGTAAAGGGAACAGAAAAAGCTTTCTTTTCTTTTCTTTACAGTGAGGTTCACCTTGTGCCCGGGACCACTCAAGAACAAGAGGGTTACAAAGTAAGAGGCACAGTTTATGCGGATACTTGTGGAAAATAACGGTTAACACTACTTCTTGATCAGGCCAAGATTGTAGTTATCTGGAAAACATCCTCATGCGAATCTATTCCACAAAGCATCAATCCGCGGGAAGAAGCTGTGGAACTTACTTCTCGCCGATGGAATGTGTGTGGTTTGCTCCTATGTAAGTGTCATGGCGGATCCTAGCCATGAAGGTTAGACCTGGCAGAACAAGGAAGTGTAGCGGCACTGTCCGAGCACTTTCCATCACTGCAGCAATAAAGCAGTGAGAGACTCGCCACACTCCGCCCGTGAGAGAGGTTGGGGGGGGGGATAATGCTTCTCCAACAAAGACTCGGAGACGCTTTTGAACTCTTTCAAGACTGGAAAGTGTTTTTGCTGGAGATTTATGTATACATCTTCCAAAAATAACATATTTAATAGACTATACCTCTGCGTCAGTGAAAACAAAACTGAAAAGCCTATAAGACCACTTTCTCAGATCAATAGTTAATGGTGGACTGGCGCTACAGAATCACAACGAACTGTACCAAATAACAGAAACCATTTTACCTGATGACTTTTAATGTCAGTAACAACTAAAACGGATATCACATTTAATTCGAAAAGAAAATAATTGCATAGATGTTGACATTCCACAAGAATTCAAACAAAAGGTTAGCACTGGCTGTTCGGACAAATAATTTCACATGTTTCCTTATAAGGAAATGTCTTATATTGCCATTACCATAGAAATAGTATTTGAAAAAAGTAAAAAGCCATAATCCGTGGAGAGACTACCAGTGACATTTATGGACATTTATCATTTACGAAGGAAAGGTTGAAGACAGAAGCATGTATGGTAAGCTTAAAGACGCAATTTATAAACCAAGAATAAACATCATATAATTTGTGTAAAATTTCTTCTTTATCTGTGAGGAGATTCATTAAACCGATCTTGTGTCATATTTGTCCTTATCGCTTAGCAAGGGCTCACTTCTCGGACCAATCCTCTTTTTATTTTATATAAATGATCTGCCTATGAGTATACTTATATCATTTGTGAATATATATATATGCCGATGAAACAAAGATATATGTGTGCACCTCCAGAACTAGTGATGACAAGAGATTGACAGCTCATCTTTCCTCCGTCCTAAGCTCTAACATTTCAATGGGGGTCGGGAACTGGCTGGTTATATTCAATGCCTGGAAAATCAAACTAGTTAAATTCCATCTTCGCCGATCAGACCCCGATCTACCACCAGTCACGATGAATGGATGTCCCCTCGTGGAGGTCCTTGCCTTGAATGACTATTAGGCCTTAAACTCACCACAGACCTCTAATGGAACTCGTACGTGCGATCCATCGCTAGAGACGCAGGAAAAAGGGTCGATCTCTAACTCCTTCTGCTATTCTCTACGTTTACATGAGCCAGGTCCAACCTAAAATAGAGTACTGCTGTCATATTTGGGCTGGAGCTGCCCAGTCCTCACTTTCCAGTGTCGATAGATTCCAAAAGTATCTCCGCATCCTTGTGAGTGACAAATTATTTTCCACCTTGCAACCTCTCTCTCTCTCTCTCTCTCTCTCTCTCTCTCTCTCTCTCTCTCTCTCTCTCTCTCACACACACACAGACGGTATGTGGCAAGCCTCTCACTGCTTTATCTCTACTTCCATTGAAAGTTCTCGGAGGAACTGCATTCTTTGGTTCCGCCAGTTCTAACCTTCACAGCTGGGAGCCGCCATGTCACTCAGAATGTAGCAAACCACTCCCATCCCTTCAGCATTCCACTGGTGAGAAGTAAGTTCCACTCGAGCAGCTTCTTCCCGCGAATCACTGCTCTGTGGAACTGACTCCCAAGAGGATGCTTCCTCGATCACTACAATCTTAACCTGTTTAAGTCTAGTGTTAATCGTTTTCTTCCCCACCTATCCGCATAAACTGTAACTCTTACCCTGTAACCCTCTACTCCGTGTGCCCACCCCCAGACCTTGTACAGTGAAACTCAGTGTAAAAAAAAAATAAAAATAAAAATAATTTTATAAAACGGTTCATTTCTTTCTATTTTCTTTTCTTTCTTTTTCTCGTGCGTCTCTTTTATTTCTTTTTCTATTTTTCTTTCTTTTTTTGTCATTAATTATCCTCTTCTGTGAATTCTCTGTCATAGAGGCTACTTAAAGTTTAGGCTGTAGAATTTATCTATTAAATAACAGATATTATAAAACGTCTCTTTTCACTTCGCTTTTCGAAATAATCTCAAATGGATAAGAGGGGATAAGAACGGATTATGGTAATTGATCTGCCATCCCTCTGCTCAAGCTTGTGCAGTAGAGTACCCGCTGTTTCTCACTGTTTCTCTTGCTTTCAATATAATTTTTCATGCTATTGTTCGCCTAATACAAGTCCCAAGAGCGACTTAAGGTAGAAGTTTACGTACAGTTGAATCATTCTCATTCCCTTTCTAAGTAAAGAAGAATTTCCACTCAGAGAGCTTCTCCCGCAGAAGGGTTTATCTTAGACTTCAAAAGGTTAAGATTGCAGTGATGAAGGAAACATCCTCTAGGAAGTTTGTTCCACAATGTACCAGTTCTGGGAAATAATTTATCTGAGTGGGATCTCCCCTATACGAGTGGATTACGAAGATAATGAGAATGAATCACTTCTGCGTACGTGGCACGGCGGGTCCTAACTTAGAAGGTTTTAACTGGTGGAACTAGGGAATGTAGTTCGTCTTAACATCTGCCATAAAAATAATGATAAAATAATGAAAGGCTAGTAATGTTTCGTCTGTCGGTTGTAGGGTGGGAAATAATTCATCACCCACAAGGCTACTTAAAAACTTTTGAACTCGATCATGGCTAGAATGTGAGATCCGGCCTAGATATATCCATTTTTGGCTTGATATGGCTCTTGTAAATATAGAACATTACAGGGGGAGTTAGGTACTTTCTGGAGCGGTACAAGAAACCGACCATTTTTCCAACATCTTTGGCAATGGAACGTATATACGAGTTTTGTATATACAAACGTTCATCGGGACTGGAGAAAAATTGGTGTCTGCTCCATGGAGATGAAGCTTGGTTTTGGATGTATTAAATGTTAGTGAGTTTTCAATTCTCCAAACCTTCTTTTCTCATTATATATCCCAAAAGACTTCAGCTTTTTCTTTCCAATTTTTAGTAGTATATTTATTTACTGTTTCGATTCCCCCTTCAAATTTCTTCGTTTCTCACTCTGTCCACGATATATTTATTTATTTTAATCATTTCACCCTAAGCAAAGCCACGAACTCAGCAGGTTACAGGGAGTGAAAAAGAAAGAGAAGATTAAGGAGAACTGAAAGAAGGACAAAAAAATGAGCAGAATTCAAGAAGATAAAAGATGGCAATTGAAGTTCATTTAAGTTTTTGAAGTTATTTATCAAGGAAGAAAGAAAACGTAAGGGAGTTCCGCAAATGGGAAGTATGAGAAAAGAAATTGTTGATGTGGCGGTTGCATTTAGGTATTTCAACAGTAAAATGGCGGGACCTATTTGCCAATCTAGTACCCTGCTTAAATTCATGACGTCGGGGCACCAGGGAAAAAAGTTCGCAAGAGCAGTTGCCGTGAAAATATTTTTAGTAAAGACATAGGGAAGCCACATCACGTCGGTGAGAAAGTGACTGAAGTCGAGATACCTGTTTCGGATCGATTATATTACAGATTCTTCTTTGGATTTTGTCAAAGATCTCGAGATGTACAGCAGGAGCACCAAACCAGATATGGTAAGAGTATTCAACGCACGGACGAATGGTAGATTTATAAATGTTCAAGATGGATTCTGATGAGAAAAATGTTCTGACACGACATAGAGAACCAAATTTACTTGTGATATGCTAAACATTTCGTCCGTAGAACCACATCTCCTTCGTCTGAATTATTTTCATTGTAGTTTCTGGTGTTGTCATAAAGTCGTTTGCAACTTAGACTGGAAGATCCATGCTAAGTAAATCATTTCTCTTTAGATGTTCCATGAAAGTGTCCATGTGTCAAATTAGCTTCTACTGATGTTGCCGGACACGATGATGATAAGTATATCATCATCATCCATCCCATGTCTGGGTTTGGTCATAGAGTTGCTGGGTAGCTGAGCACCTGACAACTTCCTTCCGCATATCTGGAAGGGTATTCATTCTTACTTAGCATTTCCCGGGCAGGTATACCTGGCTGGGCCCATACCTCTTCAGGTCAAACCATAGTCGATAACCTTCACAGCTCACCTTGGTCATGAACACGTGGCAGTTGATTCCAACAAGCGAACCTTCCACAATGGCCATTAATTTTAGCCTAGGAAGAATGAATTGTTTATGACAATGTAGAGCGAAGAGGTCCTGGGAAAAACAAAATTAGCCACCACTCCAATATCTGCATCCGAAAATTCTGTGCATCTGGTGATATTAGAAGGGTATTTTGCATTACGAGCTCGTTTTGTTGAATTCTGACAAGTATTTTCCTAACAGGGTAGTAATCGATGAAAAGCTTCCGGGGGGGGGAGTTATCTTCCATCAGGACAATACCACACCTCACATCTCTTTGTAGAACCAGCAGAAATTGGTACAACTTGGCTACAGTATCCTATTACATATTCCGTTCTCACCTGACCTTTCACATTTATATCAACAATTATTTTGATCACTACACAGTTCTCTTAATGAGAAGATCTTGAATTCTCTGGAAACCTGTGAAAACCACTTAAACTTGTTGATCACTCATAAAGATGCCAATTTCTGGAGGGGTTGGAATCATGAATCTGTCTCAAAGATGGAAAATATAGTGGAACGAAATGCTACATAACGTGGCTGAATAAGCCTATTGTACAATTATCTAAATATTGCCTTTAAAATTCACTTAAAGACTGCTACTTAATTTTGTTCCGACGACCCAATATTATCAAAATCAACCACACTTGAACGTTTAACAAGACGTTAATTTTATTCTTTGTTATATTTTTAATTGTCAGATGAACAGTTTTGTTTTTACGGTTATAGATTTTTTTTCGTTTTGCAATGTAAATTTCTTTGAAAATAAGCTGATGGAATATTTGTATATTTTGTTTTAATCTCATAAAACAATAGTATTAATTTCTTTTGAAGTATATTTTCTTGAATCAGTTAACGGAAATCAATGTCTATGACGGAAGGCTTGTTTGTCAATGAGGTTTTCTGTGCTCGAAGTTAGAGACCTTAATAAATATTAGTTTGTTTAATGCACACTAGTGGCAATTACTTCTAATCGTAGCCGTTTTCTTCACCCAATCGAAGCCTGACCTTCTCGCATAAGATTTGAGAATAGGGTAAATGATTTAAATGTTAGCGTTCCGACCATGAATCCTAGATTTTGTTGATTTTGCTGTAGTGACTTGAAATAAACAATTATTCTAGAACTAGTAAGAAAAGATTCTTTCAAACTAAAAGCTTCTAATTCGGACTTCAACGAAATCAGCCCACAAAATCCTGATAAATTGAAAAATAAAACGCCTTTCTTAAATTTATGGATCAATCAAAACAACTCTCAAAAATAGCTTATCTGAACTAACTAAAGTTTATATAAGGAACGCTGTCTACCAATAGAGTGAGAGTCGAGTCTGTTCGCATGTCCCACCATGCCGTAGACACACACCCGCGAACACACACACACACACACACACACACACACACACACACACACACACACACACACACATACACGCTCTCTCACCAAATACACAGGCCATCCAGTCAAGAGAGTCGACTGTACACGTTATCACCTACGCAGGCATACATATATAGTGACAGCTTACGTATAGCTTCCTTTTTTCAGCGACTGACTGTAATATCTTGTGCAGTAAGATATACACATTCACTTTACACTGTCATCAAAGACAAAACTTTTGTATCATTTAAAAAAATAATTACTTCAATTGTTATTGAAGCTAAAACTTTTGTCGTTTTTTACTCAAAATTAACCTAATGCAAGGCCTAAGAGTCCCTTAATCTAGAAGGTTGTTAAGTATGGTTGTTGTAAAGACGCAAGAGGAAAGTAGGTGCATATTATGGGGATATGTAGAATAGATAACGGTTGACCCTAAAATAGTGATAAGGGAGTCTGTTCACATACAACCCAAGCCTTGTGAGAGAAATTGGGTGGGCGAAATTGTTCGGAAGTTGTCGATGTATGTGCTAGCACGAGGTCAGCACTGCCGCCTGTCAACTGATGGTTATCTGCTGATCGTTTCGGTTCCTTATTTATCCTGCCTACGTTGTGTTCTTTGATCATAGAGCAATGAAAATCGAAATTTCGTCGGGACTTAAGCGCTGAATGGAGTTGACGGAACCGTGCTATGTAAAAAGAACAAGGAATTATTCTGCTGGTGAAAATACAGATATCATAACATATAACGAAGACGGTCGCTTGGTTAATTTTCAGTTGGTTTATATAATCGTTGTTACAACAAAATTAACCCTTCCCATTAAACTCCACGTGAGATGGTCGTCGGGAATTCTCAGTAGCAGGTCACGTGGGCTTCAACAGCTCCCTCGTCCGTTGTTGACTCGTCTCAGCTCTTGCTCCAGCTGCTGACTTGAATTAAGCGTTCGGCTTATATGTATTTCGCCCAACTCCTACCGCCCCTCATTAGGTATTCATCAATTAATTATTTTTTCCAAACTTTTATTTTGTTTTCCGATTTCCAAAACGACCGATTTCAAGCCTCATTGTTTACATTTTGGCTTTACCCAAATTCGCTCCCCGACCGTCAATGTCCTTCAAATACAAAACAGTCAGCTATTTTCCTGACAACAATTTTCTGCGCCTTTGAAATTTTTCAAACTGCAAGAATTAAATAATTATCTGTACATTTCGAAAACACCCTCCAGATCGTTTACATTCGGGCTTCGAGAACTCATAACACTTCTTATTTGCTTTTTCAGTTTATATTTTCTCCAAACCATATTTTGGTCTCAACATTCTATTCAGCGTTTCTGGATATCAGAAAGGTAAAAAAAACATTTCTCTTTTTTCCTTCGTTTCATATTTCAATTCATGTTTTCACCTTAACGTTTTTTAACGTTTTCAACCCTTCCAATTCTATACGAATCATTTTAATCTTAATTTCATACTACCAGTATCACAATAGTGTCACAAAATGTGCTCACGTCATGCGCAGATAGAAACTCTTTAGCCTTTGCTTGGCAATCTATCAAGAAATGATGACTTGATAAAAGCACCAATCTCCCAGCAGCCTGCCCATTCTGGGGGAGGTATCGGTCAAAGAACACATAATAGCCGATATTTAAATTAAATAAATAAATAAAAAATAAAAAAGGCGAAAATAGCACAAAAAATGATGATGAATTTTCTGCTTGGAAAAACAAAACACAAAGACGATAAAATATTATTTCACTGCCAATCTTTTTAGTGTTAGTCAATTTAATCTGGCTTCCCATTGGGGTTGATATGTCGCTAAACAAAAATAACCAAGCCAAACCAAGCTTCCAGATAAGAATAGGCAAAAAGAAATGAATGCCATATTTTAATATTTGTTCAGGAAGAAATTATCTAAGAAGAAAACAAACAAATGAAAACATTCTGCATTATTGAGAACTTTTTAAAAAATTAAAGTGTCTTTATTGCCAACGTCTCTAGAGAAACAAATCATCTTTTATATACCATACCATGTCAAGAAGTGGACGATAATGCCTCCCCACAACTTCCTGCCATTTGTTATTCGAAGTAACTTATAAATTTTTACTCCTCTTTGTCTCTATTCTGCCATCGATTCACTGAAACTCGTTAAACTAGGTTACTGTTGTGGTAGGATCCACCTAATCTGCATAGGTGACTACCAACTATATAAATAATGGTTGGTACCGGTAGACGGGGAGGAGGAATCACGAGATCCAACTAGAGACTCTGATCGACTGCGACTAGTCAACACATTCTCCAGGAACGTCTTCCCAGAAATATACAGAAATACTATATGTACTTATTGTGTACACTTTTCTTGTTATAATACATTCTTGTTCTAAGTACATTTTGTGTTGCATTATTATTCCATGCAATAGGCGAGATTCAACAATGAGTCAAGACTCAACAGTTACTCTCTGTTTTTCCTTTGTCTTCATTATGGCTTGTGAGTGTTAAATCCTCAAGACCCACTTTCTTCTTCATATGTCTAAGAAAATTCAACTTTATCTTTTCTGATTTTAAATATGTTTCCTTATAGTTTCTATTTTTCTTAAAACATCCTCGTTGATCACGTGTTCTGTCCATGGTGTTTTCAGTATTCGTATTTTGTGGCTTTCACTGCCATATAGTCATGACCAATAAATATGGGACTCACTCCGGGTAAAATGGCTAGCGAAGTATTCTAGTTTCGTAAACTATTGCATTCTATCTCTCTGTGAAGCATCGGACACTTTCTGTATATTTACAAGTGTCAGCTTAGAGCAAAAAAAAAATGGAGTATTGCTGCCCTATCTGGGCTGGAGATGCTGAATCCAAATTTCCAGCCTGGACAGAGAGCAACATCGTTTAATCGGTCTCGTTGCGTAAGAATTATTCTCTACCCTGCAGCCTCTTGCCCAACAGAAGGGACGTTACAAGCCTGCTTATACTCTTCCGCTCTTTCCATGTCAAATGTTCAGATGAGCTACATCGTCCTCTGTCGCCACTTTCCTCTTTATCTTCATAATCATCACTTTCTACAAGCTCTTCATTCGTTCATAACACACATCATTCATCATTACCATTTCGCCAGCAACCCACTTCCTTGAGGCTTTAACCTTGGGCAAAAACAATCTAGGAGAATTCAGAATTATGAAGAAAGTAACGGAAAACCTTTCCACTTATTTTCAAAATAAGTAATGGCAATTAACAGATAATAAAGAAAAAGAATGTGTGGAGACCCATGATCGCCGAGGTTCTGAAGAGACATGGAATTTAAAAACATAGCCAAAATTTAAGAATATTCATATTTTTTAAAATCATATATATATGTGTGTGTGTATGTGTGTGTGTGCGCGCTCGTGTGTATGTGTTTGGATATATATATATATATATATATATATATATATATATATATATATATATATATATATATATATATATAGTGTGTGTGTGTGAATATAATGTCTTTCTTTCTCTTTCTGTATCTCACATTCTCTCTCTAGATTTATTTCTTTCTTCCCAAATATACATACACACGCACACACACGCACCCCCCGCACGCGCGCGTGCACACACACACACACACACACACACACACACACACACACACACATATATATATATATATATATATATATATATATATATATATATATATACATACATATATATATATATATATATATATACTGGGTAAAAGAAAGTAAAAAAAAGTGGTAGAATGTTAATAATTATATATATATATATATATATATATATATATATATATATATATATATATATATATATATATATATATATATATATATACATACATTATTTACATTATTCGGACTATTGTCCTCATCTTTGTCGCCATATTTATTACAACGTTTCGACCGTTGTACGCTCCGGCCTTCTTCAGGTGGTTGGAATGTCGAACTGAACCCTTTATTTCGCTCACTGGGGTAGACTGTTCTAGTTCCACGTGTCATGTTTAATAGATGTCAATTATCAGTTATGTCCTGTTAATTTCCCTCTGAATGTTCTCCACTGCCTTAACCGGGTATTGAACTCACACACTTTGGGTCCTGTCACTGGATCTAACCAACGCCTTTATCCACTCTGTCATGTGTCCTTGAGGCAGTGGAGACTAGTGAGTTTGATCCTCACTGGGTACCTCATAATTTCGGTTTTGTGATACATTCTTAATAAAACCCAAAGAAGAATCAGCAATATTATTGGTCCTAACCTGACGTCTCGATCTCAGCCATTTTCCCACTACCGTAATGTAGCTTCCCTGTGCCCTTTATATAAATACATTCAAGGTAATTGTCTGAACTCTTCGCCGTGGTGCCTAGGCTTTATGAATTTAAGCGCAGGACTAGATTGGCGGCAAGGTCTCATCAATTCACAGTTGAATTAGCTAGATGTACCGTAAGTTCGATGTTAACCGTTTCTTTTATAGCACTTTTCGTTTGTGGAACTCTCTTCTGGTTTCATGCTTTCCACCCGACTTTGATCTTCAAAAATTTAAATGCAGTGTCAATCGTTATCTACTATCTTCTTGATTACTCTCCTCTTTATTCTAATTCTTTCAAACTCAGTAACCTATTGTGTCTTAGTGGCTTTACTGCCTTGCATGGGGTCAAATGATTTAAAAAAAAAAAATATCATTGTCTCCTGATGAGTGTATATCAAAGCCTGAGAAACTCTGAGGAGAGAGAAATATACATTTTATTTAATATATACATGTGCATTTATACATCTCTCTCTTTCTCAATATCTCTCTCTACACACACACACACACATATATATATATATATGTGTGTGTGTGTGTGTGTGTGTGTGTGTGTGTGTGTGTGTGTGTGTGTGTGTGTGCTGGTGTTCGTACTATTTGAAAATTGCAAATCGTACTGCTGACTGTTTTGCAAGTGATTGATAATGAAATCACTAAAATGCCTCTATAGCCACTAATTGGCTCGATCAGCTTGTCTGTCGAATCAGAAGAAAAAAATCGTCACTATCTTTGAACGACATAATTTATATCTGCCAATTTGGAAACAGTACGTCTAATCAGGAGTCAATATAAGTTCTAGAACTTTCGCCCAAAGTAATTATTATATCTTACACTTGGTGTAGACATGCCAGAAGGCACATGAAATCTGTTAATCGAAAAAGGCATGTGATTCGTTCATGGCCCATTTACGGTTCGCATTTCTTCTTTTCTCCATATTTTCTTCTTTCCAATATTTTCTAATTTCATTGATTGGTTTTTAACTTAAAAAAATATCGTGATTTGAAATCAAAAGCAACTCTGCCGACATCCCCACTTCCTTTCTTTCTCTTTTAGAATTTATTCTCCAAAGTGATCTCTGTCTGGTAGAAAATATTACTTTAGTCAACTAACATGATTCTTCTGATATCTTTCCACTGTTGTATTTATTCAATTTCGTCAGCGATTCTCAAAGCCATTAACCAACGCAATGGATGGCTGTAAGAATGAAACGTTCGATAAAAGAGGAAACACTATTCTTTTTCTACTTATATGTTCGAGTCCCTTCAGGACGTGAATGACCAGGGGGTCGCAACTTCATCCTTTATAGCTCTTAGTAATGTTTACCTTTTTACTATCCCTCCTATTAACTGCCTTGCCATCCATTTACACAACCTAGATTACTAGCAGTTTCATTTTGTGTCTTTTTCCCTCAATATGTCCTTTGAGTGTCAAATTCTTTAAGCCTTCTTTCTTCGTTATCTTCCGAAAAGGTCAACTGTCTCTTTCTCCTTCTAAATATAAGTCTCCGTTATCTTTCCACTTTGCTCACTTCCTCGTTGCTCATATGCTCTGTCTATGTATTCTCAGCATTCTTCTGTAGAACCACAGCCTTGTTGCCTCAAATATTTTCATCTCTGAGAAAACTATTCAGCATTTACAGCCATATAGAACGATTGATATTATATAGCAGTCCAGCACTATATTCTTAGTTTATTATGAAGTTTTCCTGTTTTTTAATACTTTGTTTAGTTTTTGAAAGGCATATTTCTCTGTTTTAATGCGTGTTCGGATTTCGGTGTCACAATTTCCATGATCTTTTAAAACATTTCCCAGATATTTAAATTTGCGTACTTGCTTGAACTTGACATCTCCAATTCATACTCCGCATCTTGGATAGTTACCCTTGCTGACAACCATATATTCTCTCTTCTTACAACTGATGGCTCGTCCTTTCTTCCTGTTTTTTATTACTTCCTCGGGGGTCCTTTAGTTATTTTCTGTGTCTGCCATAACTATGATGTTATCTGCATATCATATGTTATTCAGATTGTGGCCACCAATAATAAGTCCTGAGAAAACTTCTAGTTCTTTTTGAATTTCCACGCTGTAAAGATGAAATAAATCTGGTGAGAAGACACATCCTTGTCTTATGTCCCTTTCTATTTGTTATCCGTATGCAGACGGTTTGATCCCGGTATAAGTTCTGAATTATTCTAATATATTAAGTTTCCCTAGCAGTTCAAATAGGTCTTCGTGTCGCACCTTATCAAATGCTTTTGCATAGTCTACGAAACACAAGCATATGTCCTTCTGTATATTTATTGCCATCTCTAGCATTATTCTGATAATAAACATTACATTTCTTGTTCCAGTATTTTTAACAAAAGCACTTTGTTCTTTCCCTATTTCCGGTCTAATTATGGTATGCGTTATATTCATCAGTCGTAAGAAGATCAAATATATTTCTTCCTTAAAATGAATATTTTTCAGTATTTTCTTTTGATAGATCAGATTTCCAAAATCAGCATTGGCACGCAAGCTCTTATGTCGAACGTTGCCCCTAACCGATGGAAATGTAATTACCACATTCTTCCAAAAATGCATGACCCTGATTGCCAGTAAATTAAGTAAATATTTACAAATATTTTGAATGGATTCTAATATCAGGAATTTGAAATTACAAATCCCATTTGATGGTAGAAGTTAAGAAATATTTTACTTCGTCAGCAGGCAGCGGAGAGACATTTTGAAAAATCAGCAAACACCAGGAATACTTCATGAAAAATCAGCAGACAACAAAAAGACATCTTGAAAAATCAGCAAACAGCAGAGAGACATCTTGAAAAATCAGCAGACAGCAAGGAGACATCTTGAAAAATCAAAAGACAGCAGGGAGACATCTTGAAAAATCAGTAGGTAGCAAGGAGCCATCTTGAAAAATCAGCAGAGAGCAGGGAAACATCTTAAAAATCAACAGACAGCAGGGAGGTATCTTGAAAAATCAGCAAACACCAGGGATGCCCCATGAAAAATCAGCAGACAACAGAATGACATCTTGTGAAATCAGCAAACAGCAGGAAGACATTTTGAAAAATCAGCAGACAGCAGGGAGACATCTTCAAAAATCAGCAGACAGCAGGGAGACATCTTGAAAAATCAGCAGACAGCAGGGAGACATCTTCAAAAATCAGCTGAGAGCAGGGAAACATCTTTAAAAAATCAGCAGACAGCAGTGAGGTATCTTGAAAAATATTTAGAGATTCAGAATGAAAGGGAATCAGAAAGTGAATTCCACATGTATATTTACTTATATCATGTTGGCATTTGGAGATTTTGGAAGAATACTAATTACTACTTTGATGTAAAAAAAAAAAATTGTACTGCGTTAATCTTCCGAATTTTGTGCTATGGAAATTTAGAGTTGAAATGTCAATCTTTGACTATTATCGACACAAGAGCCACACTCGACGTTTTTAGGCCCAGGGCAACAATACTGATAATTACTACGTCATGGGACAAATAATGACACAAATACTGAAATTCAAATATTAAATAACAGTTCTTAATCAAGTTAATGGTTTATATTTCATGTTCTGAAAATGATCTTAAAATAATGCATAAGATCTGGATCTCTGATTTGGGCTTAAGATACAAATATTTAGGGCCACAGTCGAGTCACTACTCCTGTATGCCTCTGAAACATGAACTATGTCAACCAAAGAGAAAAGACTAGATGGCACCTATAAAAAAAATTCTGTGATGAGTTAAAAATATCTTTCCTTGAAACAGTATCCTAACAGAGAAATTATATTTGGCAACATGTCCTATCGCTTTCCCAGTGAAAGCTAGGAGAGTCCATTTTGTGGGCCACTGTCACGGAGCAGAGAATTGGGGTAATCTTATCTTTCGCCGTCAGAAGCAAGAAACTAACCTTCCCTGATACCATCAACAGGATCACATGGATTAAGAGAGAGGAACTAGTGGTAGCTATGCAAAATCGTGAGTATTGACGCGAGTATGTCATCTCGATTGAGGTAGTTGTATGATGATGTCGGGCTACACAGAACCACAAAGCGAATCTTTTTAGTTAGAAATAAGCGATCATGACTCTCCACAACTTTCTGAATTTTGTTGCTTTAATTAACTGCTAACTCTTATGTTTCATATAAGATAGATAGATAGATAGATAGATAGATAGATAGATAGATAGATATGAAGAGATTGGGATAGATAGATAGATATGAAGAGATTGGGATAGATAGATAGATAGATAGATAGATAGATAGATAGATAGATAGATAGATAGATAGATAGATAGATATGAAGAGATTGTGATAGATAGATATGAAGAGATTTTGATAGATAGATAGATAGATAGATAGATAGATAGATAGATAGATAGATATGAAGAGATTGTGATAGATAGATATGAAGAGATTTTGATAGATAGATAGATAGATAGATAGATAGATAGATAGATAGATAGATAGATATGAAGAGATTGTGATAGATAGATATGAAGAGATTTTGATAGATAGATAGATAGATAGATAGATAGATAGATAGATAGATAGATATGAAGAGATTTTGATAGATAGATAGATAGATAGATAGATAGATAGATAGATAGATAGATAGATAGATAGATATGAAGAGATTGTGATAGATAGATATGAAGAGATTTTGATAGATAGATAGATAGATAGATATGAAGAGATTGGGATAGATAGATAGATAGATAGATAGATAGATAGATAGATAGATAGATAGATAGATAGATAGATATGAAGAGATTGTGATACATAGATATGAAGAGATTGTGATAGATAGATAGATAGATAGATAGATAGATAGATAGATAGATAGATATGAAGAGATTGTGATAGATAGATATGAAGAGATTGTGATAGATAGATAGATAGATAGATAGATAGATAGATAGATAGATAGATAGATAGATAGATAGATAGATATGAAGAGATTGTGATAGATAGATAGATAGATAGATAGATAGATAGATAGATATGAAGAGATTGTGATAGATAGATATAGATAGATAGATAGATAGATAGATAGATAGATAGATAGATATGAAGAGATTTTGATAGATAGATAGATAGATAGATAGATAGATAGATATGAAGAGATTGTGATAGATATGAAGAGATTTTGATAGATAGATAGATAGATAGATAGATAGATAGATAGATAGATAGATAGATAGATAGATAGATATGAAGAGATTGGGATAGATAGATAGATAGATAGATAGATAGATAGATAGATAGATAGATAGATAGATAGATAGATAGATATGAAGAGATTGTGATACATAGATATGAAGAGATTGTGATAGATAGATAGATAGATAGATAGATAGATAGATAGATAGATAGATAGATAGATAGATAGATATGAAGAGATTGTGATAGATAGATATGAAGAGATTTTGATAGATAGATAGATAGATAGATAGATAGATAGATAGATAGATAGATAGATAGATAGCAATATTTTTAGTATTACTCCACTGTTTATATACGTTAGAATTGCAAGTTACTGCCGAGTCTGTAATAATTAAATATCAACATATTTGCCATTTGAACGGCTTGAATTTAAATATATCTTGGAGAAGAAACGCAACGAGTTGTTTCACGGCAGCTATGACTGTAACGTCCGTTTTCCTTTAACCTACAACACGTTGATGACCAGAAATCAGATAATGTTCATGTCGAAGTCGTCTGCAGCTTCAATTATATGACTTCATTTTGTGTCTCCAGATAAAACTGTCAGATATTCTCATTTTTAATTCGACTTCCTCCTAATATAGAATATTCGTTCTCTACTTTTCGTTAGACCTTCCTTCTCTTTTCACAAATCCTTCTAGCTTCCTCATCTGTTCCTTCATCTTCCTCCTCCTTGTCTTCGTTCTTTTTACCCCACATCACTATTCCATGTCCTCTTCGTAGCTGTATTTTCTTCCTCCTCATCGATATCCTTTCTCTTTCTCACTATACTTATTCTTTCCTATACGTCAATAGTCTTCTTTTTCATCACTATTCTTCTTACTCATTATTATTATTATTATTATTATTAATCTTCTACCGCTTTCTCGCTTATCCTTTCTCTTCCTCATCACCATCCATTTTCTTCCTCTTTGCCATTGTGCTTCTTCCTCATCATCACTATATTTCTTCTTCTTCTTCTTCTTCTTCTTCTTCTTCTTCTTCTTCTTCTTCTTCTTCTTCTTCTTCTTCTTCGCGCTCTTCCATTTTTCTTTTGCTTTTCTTCTTATTATTATTATTATTCACGCTTCTTCCTTTTTTCTTCTCCTTCCTCACCACACTTCCTCATCTTCCTCTTCAGTCTCCTTCCTTTTTCTCTTCTTCTTCTTCACTATTCTTCTACCGCCTTTTACCCTTGTTTCTTCTTCTTCTTCTTCTTGTTTCTCCCTTTTCTCAATTATTTTCTTCCTCTTTTCTTCTTTCCGCTCCTCCTTTTTCTTCTTCTTCTTCTTCTTCTTCTTCTTCTTCTTCTTCTTCTTCTTCTTCTTATTATTATTATTATTATTATTATTATTATTATTCACCACACCTTCCTTTTCTCTTTCTTCTTTGTTTTAATCATTTCACCCCAAGCAAGACGATATTGCTACTAAGACGCAAGGAGTTACTGGGTGTGAAAGAGAATGAGAAGACTTTACTCACGAAAAAGTACAATAAAAGAAAATGAAAATGGATTTTGGCGAGAAACATTGTCTGGCATGATACAATAACTTTCCTAACAGCAGACCTAGGAATTGATTAATTACTCCACTTCATGTCAGTGGAAAACGTGAGACCAAAAAGGCGCAATGAGTTGCTGTCCTGGATGTTAGCATCAGCTATACTGATGGAAAGCACAAATGGTTCTCTGTGTTGATGATTAAAAGATGGTAGTTTCGTTTTGGAGGCGTTAAAATTCTCAAACCTTTTCTTGATTCAGTTAACAACTGATTGGAGGTTATTTTCGAGAGCAGCTGCCATATTTACTTTGTTGTGCTTATCGGATTTACTATTAAAACAGGAGTAACCAGTTGTGTCATCAGAATAAATACCTACTTGAGAACTGATGACACCGGGAAGGTCATCGATGAGGATAGAACACAACGTAGATCCAAGGATAGAACCCTAGGGGACCCCTGCATTAATGCGAAATGATTAGAGGCTTGCCTGTTCGACACGGCCTTCATGACACGAGTTGTTAAGAAGGCTTGGATTAAGTCAAATATTCGGTCAAAGACACCATAGCCCTAGAGAGAAGAAGGCCAGCATGCCAAATCCTGTCAAACGCCTTCGAGATATCTAAAGCCAAAACTGAGCCTCGCCGTTCTTATCTAAATCCTGATAGGCATATGGAGTAATAACCGTTAACACATTGGCAGTTGCCTAGAGTAACGAAAGTCATATTGTTTACCTGAAAGAAAGCCGTGTGAAGTGAGATGCTATTTCCTCAATATTCTTGTACATCATTTTTACCTTGGTCCTATTTCTTCTTCCACGTTACTATTTTCATTTTTCCTCTCCATAACTCTTCTTCTTCCTCTCCATCATCATACCATTCTTCTTCATTACGTTCCTTCCCTTTTTTTTCTCTTCTACTTCTTTATCTTCTACCACGTTTTTGTCTAGCTTCTTCTTCACACTTCTTCATTTTTTCTTCACTCTCTTTGTCTTTCTTATTCTTCTTCTTCACGCTCCTTCCTTTTTTCTATTCTTCTTCGTCACCACACTTCTTCATCTTCCTCTTCAGGTTTCTTCCTTTTTCTCTTCTTCTTCTTCTTCTTCTTCTTCTTCTTCACTATTCTTCTACCACCTTTTCTCCTTGTTTCTTCTTCTTCTTCTTCTTCTTCTTCTTCTTCTTCTTCTTCTTCTTCTTCTTCTTCTTCTTCTTCTTCTTCTTCTTCTTCTTCTTCTTCTTCACGCCCCTTCCATTTTTCACTCCCTCTTCACTATTTTTCTATCAACTCTGTCTTGTTCCTTTTTCATCTCTCTTCTTCTTCTGTACTCTTCTTCTACCACCTCTTTGCCTTGTCTCTTCTTTTTCTTTTTCTCCTTCTTCTCCTTCTTCTTCTTCAAGCACACCTCCTTTGTCTCTTCTTCTTCATTATTCTTATACCACCTCTTTGCCATATTTTTCTTCTTCCGCCTCCTCCTCCTCCTCCTCCTCCTCCTCTTCTTATTCACGTCCCCTTCCTTTTTCTCTTCTTCTTTACTATTCTTCTACCACCTTTTTGTCAGGTTTTTCTTCTTCATTCTCTGCTGCTTCTTCTTCTCCTTCTTCTTCATCTTCTTCTTCTTCTTCTTCTTCTTCTTCTTCGTGTCCTTTCTTTTCTCTTTTCTTCTTCACTATTCTTCTAATACCTCTTTGTTTTGTTTCTTCTACTTCATCATCTTCTTCACACTCTTTCCTTTTTCTCTTCTTCACTATTCTTCTACCACCACTTTGTCTTTTCTATTCTTTTTCTTTTTCTTTTTTCTTCTTTCTCTTGTTCTTCACGCACACTTCCTTTGTCTCTTCTTCTTCACACCCCCTTCCTTTTTCTCTTCTTCTTTACTATTCTTCTACCACTTTTTTGTCATATTTTTTCTTCTTCCTCCTCCTTTTCCCCCTCCTCTTCTTCTTCACGCCTCCTTCCTTTTTCTGTTCTTCTTTACTATTCTTTTACCACTTTTTTGGCATGTTTTTCTTCTGCCTTCTCTTCTTCTTCTTTGTCACACCCTTTCTTTTCTCTTTTCTTCTTCCCTATTCTAATACCTCTTTGTTTTGTTTCTTCTTCATCTTCTTCTTCTTCACACTCCTTCCTTTTTCTCTTCTTTACTATTCTTCTACCACCTCTTTGACTTCTTTCTTCTTTTTTCTTTTTCTTCTTCTTCTTCTTCACGCTCACATCATTTTTCTCTTCTTCACTATTCTTCTATCACCTCTTTGTCATGTTTTTCTTCTTCTTCCTCTTCTTCTTATACACACTCCATTTTTCTTCTTATTATTCACTATTATTCTATCACCTGTCTTGTTTCTTCTTCTTCTTCTTCTTTTAATAATTCTTTCTTATTTTCTTTCAATTTTTGATTTTCACTCTTTGATTTTCAGTTTTCCTATTCCTCGTCTGCTTTTCTCGTTTTTTCATTCCCGTCTAACAATTCATAATATCACACAACATAGACGTGACTCACAAATCTCCCTATGAAGACTTCTAATTTGAATGCTCGTTATCGCCAAAAATGTGAACATATTTTAAACGAATGTATGTGTTCTATCGAACAATCAAGAATAAACAGTTCGGACGCAATTGAATCCTAACCGCAGCGAATTCTGCTAATCTCGGAACATGCCCAAATACAACGGCTAGTCAAATGTTAGAGGAAAGAGAAACGAATAACTATAATGCCAAAGAGAAATGATTGTTTTATAGAAATGACGTGACTGAAAGTGTCAAGTCGAAGCCTGCCGAAAATTACAAATTTCTGAAGCGGAAGAATTTGGATCGAGGCCAATAAGAGCAAGAGGATTTGGTATATTTGATTCTTTTGTCAATATTCCTACCAACAAAGAACAATTTTCCAGATTGTAATGACCAGAAATAAATTGAGATGAAAATAAAATTACACAGCATGAACTATATATATTTCTAAAGAATTAAGTGGCATATATATATATATATATATATATATATATATATATATATATATATATATATATATATATATATATATATGGAGTGGCATATTACCGAGATTCGCAACTGATTCTTAAAATTATAAAAGCTTAACGAACCGGTTCTTAGATTATCTGTGTGTGTGTGTGTGTGTGTGTGTGTGTGTGTGTGTGTGTGTGTGTGTGTGTGTGTGTGTGTGTGTGTGCGTGCGTGCGTGCGTGCGTGCGTGCGTGCGTGTGTGTGCATAGAATCTTTACCACTACCTCAAAGACAATCTTGATTGTCTTGGAGGTAGTGGTAAAGATGCTTTGGAAAGCAAAAATTAGAGCCAACACTACATCAGATGCTGAGATTTATATATAAAATGCCTACCATACCGGAAAACTACATAGGCTAAACATCTAGAAATCTAAAAGCTCGCATCTACGAATATATGAGAGATCAGCGTTGGGACAACACTTTCGAACTTGCTCGTAACACACAGAAACAAAACAGGCTACAACTTCGATTTAATAAATGTCACTTTAATTAGAAAAGAACATAATTTATTACGTAGAAAATACTTAGAAGTAATCGTGGTAAATATTTTGCTATCTATAAACACACGTCAAACACACTTTATATCACGAACTTTTATAAAATTCATACTTAAAGTATCTAAGATCTGTCTACCTACAACCACAACCGGTATAACCTAAATTCTTTCACTCTCACACAAAAAACATCCTAACCAACATACGGACAAATAGCAGACACAGATAAAAAAGCCCACGAGACAAATGAATTTATAAACGCTTCCTATTTGTTCCTTATCCTATCATTCTGTCGGATTCTAATCCATATTTGACCCCAATATGTATGTATATATGGACACGTGACCGCGTAGTTAGAAAGTTCGCTTTTTTAAACCCGGGTTTGATCCCAGTGTTCGGCACCTTTAGAAAGTGCCTGAAAACCATAATACGGGTTGAGTGAAATTGGGTAGGCGGAACCCTTGGGAGCCGACGGTGGTTGTGCTAGTCATAGTGACAGAGGGATTGAGCGTGCTGGCCTTTGTTGATCACGCTAGATAACGCACTCTCTCCCAGAAACTGTAACACAGCATAGTTGCAGTATAAACCACAGGTGGTCTCTGTGGGTGTTGAACAAACACAAATGTTCCTGGGGCAGGCTTTCTGCACACCAGGAGACAGGCATCCTCGGATACAAGTGGCCAGCCATTATGTATGCGCTGGGTAAAATGCAATAGTTTGCTCATATCAGATAATCGAATAAGATATGTGAAATGACCTGGATAGGGAAAAGCTCAACATGAACAGTAATATTCAATTTAAATTTTAAATTCCTGTCGCCCAGTGTGCTTAGAAAAACAATATATCCGACTTCATTTTGCTTCCTACTTTTTTTCTTTTTTTTTTAAAGCTTTTCACCCCAGGCAAGGCTGGAAGCCACTAGCACGCTAGGGGTTACAGAGGATTTGGAGCGAGAGCAAATAGGAGTGTTAGAGGAAAGGATGTGGAGAAGGACAGAGGATAGATCAAGGCAACTGGAGATGTTGATTGACGTTAGTTGGAGATTATAGTTGTCAGGGAAACAGGAATAGGGAAGGGAGTTCCACAGGCGTGAGGTGCGAGATATGAAGCTATTGGAGAAGAAGAGACGTCTACATTTAACAGTTTCAACAGTGAAAGGGTGGGAACGGAATGCCAGCCTCGTAGGACGCTTGAATTCATGGAGCCTGGGAACCAGCGATAGCAGCTCATCGGAGCAATTACCATGGAAGTATTTGTAAAAGACACAAAGAGAGGCGACGGCGCGTCTGTGAGAGAGAGACTGCAGACGAGAAGCCAGCTCAGGGCCAATTACATTGCATACCCGTCTCTGGATCTTTTTTTGTTTTTATCATTGTTGTTTTTAAAAATCCCACATTACAATGGCAGTAACTTTCTTAAGGAAATGTCATATGCTGTAGAAACCTGGACGTAAAGTTAGCATGCAAGAGTCAGAAATTAGTGCACCTTCTAAATAGTCTCGTCTTAATAAATTAATTTTAATTATCGTTTTTTTTTTAAACTATATTAAAATATTACATCTAATTTTATTTTTCCAAATGTCTCAGCGAAGTCTTTCATGTTTTTACTTTTTTTGTTGCAATCTATTTTGTAAATGCTTGATTCCTATTTAATGTTGTTATTTATTTTTTATTTTTTTTTATTTTGTAGTAGTTGTTTTTTTAAGTGGCTGTGCCAATTTTTTATATTAAAACTAGAGGAATACTTTTCGATTATAGTTGCTATAAAATTGGTAGAATGTCTTATGTGCAGTATTTACATTAGCCGGACTATTGTCCTCATCTTTGTCGCCATATTTGTCACAACGTTTCGGCCGTTGTACGCTCCGGCCTTCTTCAGGTGGTTGGAATTTCAAACTGAACCCTTTATTTATACTACTGGGGTAGACTGTTCTAGTTCCACGTGCCATGTTTGATGGATGTCAGTTATCAGTTATCTCCTGTCCTCAAGGACACATGGCACAGTAGATAAAGGCGTTGGTTAGATCCAGTGACAGACCCAAAGAGTGTGAGTTCAATACCCGGTTAAGGCAGTGGAGAACTTTCAGAGGGAAAATTAGCAGGCGATAACTGATAACTGACATCCATCAAACATGGCACGTGAAATTCCAACCACCTGAAGAAGGCCGGAGCGCACAACGGCCGAAACGTTGTGACAAATATGGCGACAAAGATGAGGACAATAGTCCGACTAATGTAAATACTGTACATAATACCTCATCTCAGAAATATAGACAGACTCTGTCTTATGTGCTTAGATTTATCTAGGTTATTTTCATTTTATTTTTGCATATTTTATCAGCTTTCTACTTTGCATTATATATTGTCGCAGTTAGCTCCTCCTCAGTTCCTTAATCCTTCATCAGGGGTCTCTCTCCCCTGAGTATAAATACTAACTGACCCCCTCTCTCTCTCTCTCTCTCTCTCTCTCTCTCTCTCTCTCTCTCTCTCTTTCGACTTAGGCCTTGGGCCGCTACCTCGCGCGGAGACGAGGTAAAATCTTTCTTTTTCCACTTACACCAATATGTGACCTCTCAGAGATACAGCGCTTCCCAAATTCTGGGAACGCGCTAAGAACAATACACGTACGTACGAACACTTACAACACACACACATAATTTCTCCATACAAATTCTATGTAACAGTCCATGTCTTTGTTTAACTTGTTTTGTTATTAATATATATTTGTTTACCCATATATGTCGGTCTTGTTTGTTTTCTTTGTCTTCTTTGGACTTAATTAAAGTCCGACATTCTCATGTAGCTGGACCAGCCAGCAGGAAAGTTTAACCTTCTGATATCTCTTCACATCTTCACCCCCAGCGGTCCGCTACAATATGATATTTTTAGGACTGAGCATATATTCACTTAACTACTGTATTAGATTCGTACTTTGTTTGTCCATTCCATTTTTTGGCCTGGCAACAGATATGCTACCCTAGGCGGACACATACGCACAAACACAGTATGCATCTACATACAGGGGATGTTGAAAAATCGTCCCTTGAATCACACCCTGGTCTGTCTATTCAGCACCACCTCGTATGTATGTGCAGCATTTCCCACGTGACTAGAAGAATCCACTACACGAATGGAAGAATTACTCATCTCTATGTGATAGACATTTCGGTGACGAAAAGGAAATGCTATGTTTTTATATTTGAACTATTTTCTTAAACGATTATTTAAATTCAAAATACCGAACATGTGAACAGCGAAAGTTTTAGAGAAAATGTAAGCAAAAAGGACACTTATACTTAACATCAGGAAGAGACAGTTGAGAGTACTAAGGAACGTAATGAGGAAAGGGGCTTGGAAAATTTGATACTCACAGGATAGATTGAAGACAAGACGGACAGAGAAAAACAACGTATAACATGCCTAGCGGGTTTGAGTAAATGGATGAGTGACCAAAGTTTAGGAGAGATAACAAAAAGACAAAATTATCCAAAGCTACAAAGTATAAGAAATTGTGGAGAGTCATGATCGCCAACGTCCTGAAGGAACACGGCACATAGAAGAAGATAATTACTTTTAAAATAATATATATATATATATATATATATATATATATATATATATATATATATATATATATACAGAAATCCATTAAATAGTGATAAATAGTGCTAAACGAGTAACGTCTATTAAGTCTTTGTGCGAACTTCTGGTGTCGAATAAGGCGTTTGATGTCGAGTGGAAACTTGTCTAAATTGTCTGTAATAGTTCGATTATCGTTGGTCATTTTCGAGGAAAGAACTTAAAAAGTCGTGGAGCGTTTATTCTGTTAAATGGTCCGGAGTTTTCACATATTATGGTGGTAAGAATAGACTTTTAAACGTCACGTGCTCGCTGAGAGTGAAACAAATTTTATTAATGTTGTATTACCGTCTTTTGATATGAAAGTCCAACAACATTTTTTATCGTTTTCTGCAGTTGAATTGGCAGATGTTTCATGTAGTATGATACTTTCATCGGGACAATGCAGCGAATCAACTGTTTACTTAATTATTTTCCGAACTTACTTTAATATTCAGGAAGTATTAAGCATAAACAATAAAATGCAGAAGAACATAAAGTTTCCACCTTTTTCTCAGCTCGCCAGTCAATCTCTGTAAAGGCAAGTTTTTCAGTGGTTCAAAGAAAATTTCACATAGGCTCGCGAATTACTTTCCGTTTTTTTCCTCACTCTTCCGAATTTGAAAGGAGTGGGTAAATGGAGTTTCGCACTCACTACGTGCTAATTAAACATACCTAGTAATACATCTTAAGGTGTTAATTAATCTATCATACTTTTCTGCATGACTATTATATATCTATATATTAATAAACTAAGAAAATAAAAAAACGCTATCTTCCATTAAGAATGAAGGGAGAAAACTTTTTAATAAAATAAAATCAAAATATAAAAAACTTTACCTTATAAGCAAAACTGAGTGTATTTGCAATCTTGCTGTTTCAAATAAGAGGTTTCTATTTTTCAGCTGAGTAAAATTTCAGAAAACGTGTACTTGTGTATAATACGACCCCCCATCTCACACACACACTTTTGCCTTTAATTTTTGTTCAAAATTTCTTGTATTATACGCAATAAAATACGGTAATATTTAAAATCTTATATAGCAGTGGATGCTGGACAATCTCCTCGCAGATAAAGAAAAGACACGAAACTACACGGATATGGTTTTACCGAGCAATGCTCAGAATACGATGGCCAGAACATGTGAATAACAAGGAGAATATAAGAGAAACTGCTGCTAACAATGTTAAGAGATAGATGAAATTTATGGAATACCTAATGAGGAAAGAAGGCTCCGTGAATTTAATACTCACATGACATACTGGACACAAAGGAAACATGGGAAAACAGTGAATTAACTACTTGATAAATTTGATTGAATGGAACAAGGATAAGCAAGGCGTAGTAAAAGACAAGGGCTAATTAAAGTAACAAAAAAATAGTAGTTGTGGAGAGCCATGACCGCTCGCGTTAGCTTTTAAGTACTTCTGAAGACTTCATAGCGTGTGTAGAATAGTGAGTGGAAAAATATTATTGCGATAAACATTTCCAATACATACAAAGAATAAGAAACTGTGTAGATAGTCAACGTCTTGAAGGAATAGGTAAAATAAATAATAGAGAAATTAATTTTTCGTATGTTTTTTTTATTCTGTTATTATCTCGATTTTAGATTACTTTTTAGTATTGATTATCTTCCTCCGGGATTAAGATGAGCCTATAAAAATAGTAACCTTCGGCATATAAACGGCAGAGAGAATTTTCGAGACGTATTTCGGGGAAAATAGCTTCTAAGACACCAAAAAATACGTTAAAAAGACAGCTAGATTGGTTTTCAAGTTCGATAAATCCTATAAAATATGACAAGAGTTGCCTCCCTTACATGAACCACTTTTTGTTTATGTTGAATAAGAATGGTTTATAATGTTTTTAGCAATAATCAAATAATATAAGAAAATAAAACTCCTAAGAATATTTAAAAGTTTTCTCCAGGTCACAAATGAATATATATATTCATCGATGACCGAGAAAAGACTTTTAAATCTTTATATACATATATACATATATAGCATAATGATAACCCACATATACTTACGTATACGTTAAAACAAATGAAAAAAATTGGGTGTTTTTTTGCGAAAGTATTTATTTATATGTTTTTATATATATATTTAATATTTCAGACCACCTCGGTCCTTCCTCAGAAATTAATTGAATTACTGTATTTGGCAGTTTGTTTATATATATATATATATATATATATATATATATATATATATATATATATATATATATATATATATATTTGTCATCCACAGACAGACTGTTTCGCAGCTCATCAGTGTGGCTAGACGTCCGGTCTAGCTAGGATAGAAACCCGACTGAATTTGCGTCAGTCCGAACTTCTCCCACTAAGCCGTCAGCGTATGGTACGGGATGAAGGTGAATTTTAGCGTGTTTATTTTTAGATTCAGATAAACACACAGTGACTGACAGTGACTCAATTCTGTCGAAGAGTATATATATATATCGGAAAGGAAACTTTTCTCGCTATTACCTGTTATGTCAAACAAACTGTTCGTTGACAATGTGGGTCTTTCCGCGTGGTGGACCTAAGATGGAAAAAGACGAACATGCTGTCTACTCTTTTTTGTATCGTCTTGGCGTAGGTCGTTAATGATTGGTCTCTTGTAGTTTCAAGATCATCAGTGGTAGTTACTTAATGTGTCCATTTGTTACGTGCTTGCTTGGGGGATTTGTTTTTTGTTTTTGTCTTTTGCTCGAGGATCGCCTGCCGGGATTGTACTGTTTCGGTAGGGTCTCTTGGACGAACAAGTATGATGTTGCAAAACCCGAAACTTGTCATGATCCCAAGTCATAACATCACTGACGAGGTGATCCTGTGCACTCGTTGGAGTGTTTTCATGACAATATATATATATATATATATATATATATATATATATATATATATATATATATATATATATGTCTGACTGAATAAATTATAAACATTATGTCTGCCAATTTTTTTTATCATAATCCTTTCATATTGACGGATTATTACAAAAATAAACAGACATAAATAGAGTTTGCTGCCTAAATAGATATATATATATATATATATATATATATATATATATATATATATATATATATATATATATATATATATATATAGTGATAAACGAGTAATGTCTATTAAGTCTTTGTGCGAACTTCTGGTGTCGAATAAGGCGACTGAGAGAACTCGATTCGATTTACCGAAGAGTCTTGCATTATATATATATATATATATATATATATATACACACGCACACACACACTCCTGGTCCAAATCTTAAGTCCAGATGCAAAAAGGTTAAAAAAATATAAAATACTCTTACTTTAATTGAAATATATTTGTGAAACATTTACATTTACTTAGAATAACAGCAAACAAGTGAAAATTTTAAGCTTTTCATTGATTAATTTAAACAAAAATTTAAAATAAGCGTATGATTTTTTTTATTTTAGTTCCACTGCTAACCACTAGAAACCCGTATTACCATCATAAAATGACTCTTACCAATAAACAATATTCAAATGCCACAACACTCTCCAAATTCTTTTCTGGGATATCAAGACAGATAGCTATAAAAACAAAATTTAGTCTCGCCATTATGTTCAATGCTAGCCTTGTAAATAATGTTTTTATTCAGACGTTTATGGTTTCGTGGACAGGTACTGTTTTTTCGGCAATTACAGTTTTTGTCGGTATTAATATTGTTATTGGGGTTATTTATTTTTTCTTTGATCTTTTTATTTACTTTTTCTTGCCTTCTAATCTTTGTCGTCTAACAACACTTTTTTTAAAGACTTATTTTATAATAATATTAAACGTGAGCACTATATACAGTATAATGTTATTTCCTTGAGAAAAAAGAGATTACTTGTAAACTACCGTACGGAACAACAATACAACACACAGAAATATATACCATATAAGTTTATATAATATATCATAATTTTTTTAAAAATATCTATAATAAATATTTTTCATCGATTTCAAAGAAATAAATATCACCTATGTTTTTTTTAAGTATTTGTCTGTCATTATGTAATAATTTTTGCTCTGTTTTTGACATACAGCTCTCAACGGATCTCTATATCCTCTTGGAATTTCAATACGGATTAACGATAATTTATTATTATTAATATATATATATATATATATATATATATATATATATATATATATATATATATATATATATATATATATATATATATGATGGATTGTTTGTTAACCAGACAGATTTTTATCACGTTAAACGTTATTTTTAGTGAATACTTCCAGGCGCTCTGTTTATTTCTTAAACAGTATATTTATTTTTATCTACCGAACTGAATGTTCGAGAAATCTTCCTGCCGAAGAGTGCAATTTTTTATTTAATAAGATTATCAAACATTCAGGCCGGAAGACTAAAATAAATAAGTATACTCTTTAATAAATAAATGGATCCCCTACTCAAATACGAGTATCGGCTAAAAATAACGTTTAAAGTTATATATATATATTTGTCATCCACAGACAGACTGTTTCGCTGTTTCACAGCTCATCAGTGTGGCTAGACGTCCGGTTGCCTCTAGCTAGGATCGAAACCCGACTGAATTTGCGTCAGTTGGAACTTCTCCCACTAAGCCGTCGGCGCACGGCGAGGATGAAGGTGAAATTTAGCGTGATTATTTTTAGATTTAGATAAACACACAGTGACTGACAGTGACTCAATTCTGCCGAATATATATATATACACACACACACACACACACATATATATATATATATATATATATATATATATATATATATATATATATATATTAAATAAAATAATGAATTCCTAATGGAATCTGCTACAAAGGCACACTGAAGAAAGAGAGCTCAATGACGTATTTTCTCAAATTTCTGGTGAACGGTGGCCAACCACAGCTAAACGTTTCACGCGTTTTTACGCAATCATGTTGACCGCCTGATGATTGATTGCGTGAGAACACATCAACTATGTGACAAAATGTTAATCAGATTAATCCTATATATATACATATATATATATATATATATATATAGAGAGAGAGAGAGAGAGAGAGGGAGAGAGAGAGAGAAACAGAGAGAGGGATGAAGGACAGAGAGAGAGAGAGAGAGAGAGGGGTGTACAAAATTAACTTCTAAGTTGAAAATGTCTTCTTTAAGAAATCAGGGTTGAGTTTCCTTTGTCATTTCTGTAAATAAGTGGATTTCCCTAAGGAGCGCTAATCCCACACCAAAACCCCCTCCTTCCTTATCCGGGTTTGTGACCAACGTCATCAAAACTGAAAATTGTACATTTAATATTATCATGAACATGTTATTTATAAAAAATTAAACTCCCTACCAAATCTAAATGCTTGTGTCAAACACAGAAACGTAATTAGTAGGAATATAAATTTGTATAAGGCCCAAACTACGTAAGAATTTATATAAGGCGCAAACTACGTAAAAAATTATATAAGGCGCAAACTAAGTAAAAATTAAGGACGCACATTTATTGCAATATACAGAAAAAGGAAAAAAATACAAATACAAAAAATTTACATATAAGACTCTTGCAGAAAAATTTCCTTTTCGGCGCTTTATAAACAATTAGGCGGGATAACAATTCCAATATACGACAAAAAGATTGCACCTTTTAAAAAAGAAGAAAAATAAAGGGAAAAACATTGATAAAACAAATATTGCAAAAGAGAAGAATAATTTTAAGAAAATCAGGCGGTCTGTAAAAACATTGTTATACGCGTAAAAATCTTTTAGGCTCAGCGGTTAAAAAACACCAAAAGTATAAGGATTCATTTGGAATTTAGAAAAGTTCCAGAAAACTTGACACGAACCTTGGCTTCGGCTAACATCAAGTCTTTTTTTTTTGTTCTTTTGATTAACCAAAATTCTTTTATTTATTTTCCAGCGTTCCTTTTTTTTCTTTTTATTTTCTTTTTTTTATAGCGAAAGTTATGCGTTTGGCCTTTCTTGTTTTGGTAGATTTTAGTCACAATAACTAGACTGTGGACTAACAAACTTCTGTTTCACAGCAGTTGTTCAATTTTTTCTTCTTCCTCTTTTTTATATGAGAGTTGCCATCTCATTAGATGAGAGAGAAATATACAGAGAGAAGGGCAGGAAGAGAGGGAAAGAGATATAAGTTTTAAAAAAAGCAAATGCTTTCTTTTAATTTGAATTTTTTTTAATATATATATATATTTATTTTTACATTCGAGAACACCAGACACTCTTATTGTTAGTTGAAATTTATAAAATCTTTTTTATCAAAACAGTTTTTCAGAAAACTGGGATCCTCAAGTACACTTATAGTGGGTTATTTGTGGGGTTCGATTTGGGTCTTGTTAGGATTAGCCGACTATAAAGGAATTTATGAATGAATAAATGAAACACGATAAACTAGAGAGTATAACAATAATAATTTATATAAACATTAATAAGTAGTTTCGTATTGTACAAAAATAGTAGTACCGTTCATAGATGGCTAGTATTTAAGTAGGTTAGTATTTAAGTAAGATTAAATTATTTTTTATATAACATTTCAATAAATACAAGAGTTTGTAAAGGTAGTTAAGTGTTTTTGAGAGATGCTAGTTTAATTTGGTAATATGTCCTGTGAATAAGAAAAAATGAGAGAAGTAAAGGGGGTGAAAATGACAAGAAAGGTGTGTGGAGTAGTAGTGGTTGTTGAAGCCGAGATGCCTTTGATGTACCCGCTCACAGTTGTAAGTGTTCGTCTCTCAGTGTCTTCTCTGTGTGTCTCCTGTTGGAATCTCTTTTTTTTATTAGCAAATCGCCCAAGCAAGACGGGAGTGCCACTAGCACGCAAGGGGTTACAGAGATTTGACAATCATGAAATGTACATTTTTTATACTAATGTTCATCTATTACATGCCCAAGAGCCATTCAATTTAGAGAATAAGAAAAAGCAAGAGGTAAAGTCCGTGAGGTTATACAGGAAAGATAATGGTTAACACACTAGACCTGAAGAGGTCATGATGGTAGGGATTAAGAAAAATCTCCTACCCAGGGCCTGTTCCACAAAGCAGCATTTCTTGGGGGAAAGCTGTCCGGATCGAACTTACTACTTAATATTAGAATACGAAGAGAGTGAGAATGATTCACACTTGTGCACGGTGCATGGCAACGTCCCGGTTGTAACGGTTAGGTGTGGTAGGACTAAGGAATGAGTTTCGTCAGAACACATGCCATGGAAATAGCGGCAGAGCAGCGAGAGGCTTGCAACGTTTCATCTTAGGAGAAGAGATTCCACATGTTCAAATTGCAATTCAATACACTTAACACATCGTTTCTCAATTTTTTTAACCTTTTAAAAAAAAAATACCGATATTTGGTCATCGAAATATTGATTACTGATATTTGGTCATCGAAATGTTGATTATCAATATTTGGTCATCGAAATATTGATTACTGATATTTAGTCATCGAAATATTGATTACCGAGATTTGGCCATCGAAATATTGATTACCGATATTAGATCCTCAAAATACTGATTACTGATATTTGGTCATCGAAATATTGATTTTGGGAAGTAGGTTATATCAAGGAATTTTCTGTACACTCTGGAAGTTACTATTTCCCATTTCTGATCTGCTTGCTAATTTTCTTTTCTTTTTTTCTTTTTTTTTACCTTAGAAATTGTGTGCCCATAGAAGGCTGTAAAATGGAGCTGCCAAAACATCGAGGTAACACCATTATAGAATCATTCATATTTTCATCTCATCCTCGTAAAAAATACACTCTTCCATCAGAATCAGTTTTAACCAATCAACACCTCACATTGCAAATCTCGACTTTTTATTGGTCGAGACGACACCAAAATGTGTATCAATTGTCAAAAATCTGTTTTCCTGCCAAGTTCACTGGAGCCTACTTTGGTTTCCCAAAACAAATAAAAGGACAAATTTCAGTCCAATTCACCAGTCAGTCACTTAGCTTGAGAGAGATGCCACACGAATCCACGCGTGTCACTATTTTGACTTAAGAAACTTTTTTGCGCGTCAATTGCTGACTCAACCACCAACATCATTCTCTCTCTAAATCCATTACAACTTTCTTAAAAAGTGTTCATTCACACTACTAAATAGAAATTGTAATTTCAACAAAAGACAAACAAAAGACAGTCCAAGGTAAACAACTCTGGAAGAATAAGAAAAACACATCCTACTTTATTTTCGCATATTTACTACCTAAATTACCTTTTTGATAAATTTTCCTTTCTTATTCTATTTGAACATTTCTTCAACAATTGAACATTCCTGAACTGTAATTTATTAAGATACTTAATTCACACTTCGTCAACTTTCATATAACCAAAACACGAGCTTTTTCAAATTGTATTAATTGTATATAAATGTTTGATATTTTCTAATTGAATTCACGACTACCGTTGTTTCTTGTTCAATTTTGCCTTGAGATTTATCCAACTTGTTATGCTTAATATTGTTGTGATTAATATGAAGAACATGCTTTCACACTTATCATCTTAAACAAAAAACCTTCTGATTACAAATTGATTTCATAGCAACCCCAACACCATAAACAAGACAAAGAATATGTTCAATAACCCACTCGTCTTTCGTCTTTTGAACATGAGTAGCGGTTTATCCCTGGTTTCCAGTTTAGGGCTAGGTTTCTTGTTCCTCCTAATATATTTTCATTCTTTTTCACTCTCAATAACCCCCTTGTGTCTTAGTGGCTTAGGATGAATTGATTTAAACAAAAATACAATTGTAACACTATTTAGGAACGTCAGGTTAATTAATCAATTGATTAACCACAGAAGTTAATTACGGGGATACTTAAACCGATAGATATAACGAAACACATACTGAGCGATTACTTACACCGATAGATATAACGAAAGACATACTGAGCGATATTCTTTTTGTTTTGTTATTTTCCCAAACAGAGTATCGGTGAAAAAAAAAAAAAGATTTTTTGTTTTGTTATTTTCAAGTGCGAATTCAAGATAACCACATTACTTTCTCGCGGAAGTGTGATGCTGAGATATGCCAAATTATCTGCGAGGACAAAAGAAGGAAAGAGAGAAAGAGGAGAAAGAAACAGAGGGACAAGACTTAACGACTTAGATGATAAGAGAAGGAAAGAATGCCACCCACAAAAGCGATGTTGTTTTGAGTGGTGGAATTGAGGAAAATTCTGATGGTCATTTTTTGAGGGATACCAGAACTTCTGGGCAGATAAAACATTGGCTGTTATCAGTAGTTGATGGGTCGTCTGCCGACCGCACACAGAGCCCTAGAATGAGATGTCGCCTGGACAGGACATCTGCATTTTGTTTAAGTTCGTTTGTGATAACGAAGGCTGTGTTAGGGTATTTTAATTAACCCAATTTCGCCAAGAAGAATTGTCCATGTTAACGGAGAAACTGGGTTGAGAAAAAAAACATATCCCGTGAAGTTGGATAAAAATTGAGATTATCAGTTGACGCCTATTGGCCGAATAGCCAGGCGGAGATGATCATGTGACGCAGAGAGGAGGCCTGCCACCGCCCGTTGAGAGGGTAGGTATGAGTTGTTACTGCGAGGAAGTGGGAAAACCGTTGACGCCCTCTAAAGTATGGTGAGATACCCATATGAGAGCAGAAGAGGGTGGGAGTGGAATAAGATTTCCAAATACGGAAAACGATAATTATTTTTGGCCGAAAACAAAGAAAATCCTTATTGGGGATTTGAAATCAACGTGGTGGCCACATCACGTCCGACCCCACGCCAGGTTTTGATCGGCGTCCATATAAGCAAACATCTACGGGTGTTTCAGAGAGTTCGTCGAGGAGAGTCGAGTTCGGAGAGTCGGGTCGAGTCCAGACAGTGAGTCAGAAGAGTACAGCCAGTACAGTAAGAGAGAGACGCGCCTCGCACAGGTGACCGCACGATTCCATGCCTTCCTACTTAGACTTCTAACCAAGAACAAATTTGTTGAAGACCGACTTTAGATTTCCCACCAAAACAAGTTTCCGAATTAGACTTCTAACCAAGAACAAATTATAGAAGTCTGACTTATATTCTCCATACAGATATCCAGAACTAGTTAAGGAGCGCAAAGGTGTTACAATCCACATTTTTTTTCTTCGGGCTGGGAGAGAAAGAGAGAGACGCACTCCTGTAACTCAACAAACCGACATAAAATTAATCACTATTCCTAACCAGTCGCTCGCCTTGAAGTTGTTGTTTGTGCTTTTGTTTTGTTTTGTTTTTGTCTACATTTATTGTGCAGTATCACCTTGACCCGGATTCGGCTGGCACTACGGCCCGACGTTTGATTGATCTCGTCAACCTAAGATCAAATCACAACGTGGGTGGGTTGAATCGAGATCAAAGCAGTTGCTTCGGTGACCAGGCGTTGGAAGCGAGCCGAGTACGACAAGTTGGTGCTAGAACCCAACAAGACTTCAACCGATGTCCCAGGGTTAGCCCGTCGCAAAGGACCGACGTCACATTTTGGCGTCGTGACTGAAAAAGAAGTCGGGTGTCACAAGTGCGCCGCGACCAGTACGGGTGTCACAAACGGTGCCCTGACCAGGACAGAGGAGGGTTGGGTGTCACACAATTCTTGAGATAATAATTTTGAAATTGCATAATTACCAAATTGAAAGAAGTACTAAAATTCAACTTTGTAAACTAACAAAAAATAAACACGTGGATTCAAAACATTTACCAAGGGCATTAGTACTTAAAGCTTCATCCAAATATTTGTATTTAGTTTTTAATGTTATCTCATCTCGTCGTATATAAACAGTAGAAAGAGTTTTTAACATGATTTAGAAGCTTTAAGTTAAAAGAAATAAACCTGTCAATAAAAGTGTAAACATGGAAATTCTATTCTGAAACCAATATTTCCAAGTTATTCATAAAAGTTGTTTATTTCTGCTTTTTTTTTACTTTCCTGAAAAGAAAGTTAAAAATAAATCAGCACTTTCAAGGGAGACTACTTAATCATTTTAAAATACATTTATCTCCCTTGTGCTGAGTTAACACCTTTTTTTTTTATTATCGAAGCTTTTCGAGACATCTTAACAATTAATATTCCAAAAGCTAAACAAACAAACAGAAAATTTTTATTAGCAACAAAGGAAAGAGTGCAGAACTGCTATTTAATATCACTCCTCCTATACAGCAGTAAATGCTGGACAATTTAAAGAGGTGACTTAGGCAACAGAATTTAGTTCTAGAAAAAAAATAAGGATGCTGGGAATATAACTGACAGAAATGTAAGCAACAAGAAAGTTTAAAGAAAATGGAAAGAAAAAAGATGTACTTTTTTTAATCAGTTCACTCCAAGGAAATCGATAAATTCACTAAGATGCAAAGGGTTACTGAGGATGAAAGACAATAGAATGAAGAATTTATTGAAGAGAAAGACAATAAAAAGATTCAAGGAGATCAAAGATGATGATTTACATTGCATTTAAATCTTTGTGGATTGTAATTGACAGGAAGGCAAAAAGCTGGAAAAGATTTCCATAGGGGAGTAGTCCAAGAGAACAAACTATTAGAATATAATTTACAGTTACATGTAGCAAATGCAACAGTAAAATAATGAAACCTAACGGTCAAATTATTCCTAAGCTTAAATTCATAAAGTCAAGCTACCAAAGAGGAAAATTCATTAGAACAACTGCCATGAAAATATTTGTAGAAAAGGCACAGGGAAGCTATGTTACTGCAGTGGGGAGTGTGACAGGAGCTGATATGTCAAGTCAGAACTGATAATATTCAAATACGTCTTTGGATTTTGTCCAGAATCTCAAAACACATAGCAGAAGTACCAGACCAGATGCAGCAACAATATTCAGTGAATGGACAAATGGTAGACATATAAAGTTGCAAGACAGATTTGAGTGAGAAAAATTGTCTAGTTCGACAGGGTACAAAATTTCTTGGCCGCAGATAATTTGTAATTGAAATAATATCATCATTCCAATTCAAATCAGTGTAAAATTTTACACCCAGAATTTCTAATGAGTTACTCACTGGGAGGTTAGCATCAGCCATACTGATGGAAGGAAAAATAAGCTTTCTAAGACAATTAAAAAAAAGCGAGAGTAGGGTATTATTTTACTGTTACACCCCTTCTCAACTCTGACTATTTTCAAATCTCTGGCTAAATTTTTCCTGCTGCTATCTCACACTAGAAATGCATGTTTGTATATATATGTATTTTGTTAATATTTTTTTAATTTTAAGGGAATATAGTTGATATGTTTCGTTAGAAATTTAAAGGTGGAATTTATGTTTCCCTCTGGTTTTTGATGTGTTTTGAATTAAATTGTCCCTTGGCTGGGCTAGGGATAGTGTTAGGGAGACAGGTGTAAAATTTGCCAAGAGTGGTTTAGTTTCAGAGGTATTAAAATTAACAAGCTATTTCTTGCCCCAGTTAACAACAGATAGAAGGTCATTTCTGAGATCAGCTGCCAATTTGATTTTATCGAACTGATCAGACTTACTATTAAGACAAGAGTAAACAGTTGTGCCCTCAGTATAGATACTGAATCAAAAACTGATGTCATTTGGAAGGTCATTAACAAATATTAGGAAGGTTAGTCTAAGGTTGGAGCACTGGTGAAGACCTGCATTTATTTTTTAAAAAGACCTAGAAGAGTGGCCATTCATGTAAGAAATATTGTATCAAATCAAAAATTCAGCCAGAAACTGCATAACTCTTCAACTTATGAAGAAGACCAAGATGTTAAACACCTTTGATATATTGAAAGCAACAGCTCAAGCTTCACCAGGCTTATCTAAAGCCTGAAAAACTCTTTCAGCAATAAATATTAACACATCTGCAGTTGACCTTGAGAAGCAAAAGTTGTACTGTTTATCTGACAGAAGACTTTGCAAGGTGAGATGTTTAACCAACTCAAAACTGATTAGAACTACTAATACTTTGCTAAAAAGAGGTAGCTGGATAATTTAATGGATCAGTTTGACCAATTTATTAAAAACAGGAATGACAGAAGATAATTTTAGAACAAGCTGGAAAGCAAGAAACAGTAAGGCATTTATTGTAGAATTAGAAAGAACAGGAACCATTTCATGAGTACATTACTTTGAGACAATAGCAGGAATAGCATCAAGTCCACATGCTTTGCAGGGATCAAGTTTAGAGATTACAGAGTGATATGCATATCACACAGCAGAGACTCAGTTCTAAGTGGAAAGTCAGGAAACGGTACTCCAGATGAGTTAAGAGTAGAATTGAAAGAGAATTTATAAGCAAAGCATTCAGCTTTATCAGTAGAAGATGATAACACTTAAAATTGAATGAAAATAGGAGGGATTGAGAAATTACCCTTATTTAAAACAGTATCAGTAGTTGTGAGTATTCAGTGAACAAAGAATTAGCCTCAATGAGAATTTTGCATTGTTTCAAATGATCACAAAGAGGCCCCTGTTGTGATCAAAGATACCATGTTGGTATTGCTGGGATAAAAATAATTCCTGTAGGCTATGGTGGTTTTAAACAAGTAAGTGTGGTTTCATGGGATATTTCCAAGATGGCACCAAAGTATCAATGCCAGCTATCATCAACAAAAAAACCTTAGTGACTCAAAGAAACCTTAGTGAGCCAAGAGAGGAGGTAAGGAACAAATGAAGTAAAGAATCATGTTAATTTACAAATACTTTCACGGTAATTGCTCCGATGAGCTGCTTTTGCTGGTTCCTAGGCTTCATGAATTTAAACGTCCTACGAGGCTGGCAACCCGTTCCCACCCCTTCACCATTGAAACTGTTAGATGTAGACGTCTCTTCTACTCCAATAGCTTCACGTCTTGCACATCTTGCCTGTGGAACTCCCTTCCTTACTCCTGTTTCCCTGACAAATACAATCTCCAACTATTTAAGTGTAACATCAATCGACATCTCCAGTTGCCTTGATCTATCTACTTCACTTCTGTCACCTTTCATTCCTATCTGCTCTCGCTCCAAATCTTCTGTAACCCCCTTGCCTTGATCGATCCACTATCTTTCTCCACATCCTCTCCTTTACCACTCCTATCTGCTCTTCCTCCAAACCTTCTCTAACCCCTTGCGTGCTAGTGGCTTCCAGCCTTGCTTGGGGTGATAAGCTTAAAAAAAAAAAAAAAAATCAAAATTATTAGGGAAATGAGTAGGGAGATCTACTATTTGACTGAGAGACTGAGCAACTGAAAAATTTTAAGTCTGAATACCAGCAATACCAGTAGCATTTAGAATGATTAAATCACTTGACATGATAATCATTGAAATCACCAAACTCAAAGATGAATGTAGAGAAACAGCCATTTCATTACTATTGGATATGTTGTCTAATATGCTACAGTCCTGGGAAGAAGGGGAACAATAAAGTAAAAAGAAATAGCTAACAGAGTGCAATAACGAAAGTGGAAAGCACACGAAAGAATCATCTGAGGGCTCGAAAGACACCTCCCTTGCCATTAGATTTTCCTGGATATAAACACTGAGGCTATGTATATATGTAACTTAGAATATATATATATATATATAGAGAGAGAGAGAGAGAGAGAGAGAGGGAGGGGGAGAGAGACAGAAACAGAGAGAGGGATGAAGGACAGAGAGAGAGAGAGAGAGAGAGGGGTGTACAAAATTAACTTCTAAGTTGAAAATGTCTTCTTTAAGAAATCAGGGTTGAGTTTCCTTTGTCATTTCTGTAAATAAGTGGATTTCCCTAAGGAGCGTTAATCCCACACCAAAACCCCCTCCTTCCTTATCCGGGTTTGTGACCAACGTCATCGAAACTGAAAATTGTACATTTAATATTATCATGAACATGTTATTTATAAAAAATTAAACTCCCTACCAAATCTAAATGCTTGTGTCAAACACAGAAACGTAATTAGTAGGAATATAAATTTGTATAAGGCCCAAACTACGTAAGAATTTATATAAGGCGCAAACTACGTAAAAAATTATATAAGGCGCAAACTAAGTAAAAATTAAGGACGCACATTTATTGCAATATACAGAAAAAGGAAAAAAATACAAATACAAAAAATTTACATATAAGACTCTTGCAGAAAAATTTCCTTTTCGGCGCTTTATAAACAATTAGGCGGGATAACAATTCCAATATACGACAAAAAGATTGCACCTTTTAAAAAAGAAGAAAAATAAAGGGAAAAACATTGATAAAACAAATATTGCAAAAGAGAAGAATAATTTTAAGAAAATCAGGCGGTCTGTAAAAACATTGTTATACGCGTAAAAATCTTTTAGGCTCAGCGGTTAAAAAACACCAAAAGTATAAGGATTCATTTGGAATTTAGAAAAGTTCCAGAAAACTTGACACGAACCTTGGCTTCGGCTAACATCAAGTCTTTTTTTTTTTTGTTCTTTTGATTAACCAAAATTCTTTTATTTATTTTCCAGCGTTCCTTTTTTTTCTTTTTTTTTTCTTTTTTTTATAGCGAAAGTTATGCGTTTGGCCTTTCTTGTTTTGGTAGATTTTAGTCACAATAACTAGACTGTGGACTAACAAACTTCCGTTTCACAGCAGTTGTTCAATTTTTTCTTCTTCTTCCTCTTTTTTATATGAGAGTTGCCATCTCATTAGATGAGAGAGAAATATACAGAGAGAAGGGCAGGAAGAGAGGGAAAGAGATATAGGTTTTAAAAAAAGCAAATGCTTTCTTTTAATTTGAATTTTTTTTAATATATATATATATTTATTTTTACATTCGAGAACACCAGACACTCTTATTGTTAGTTGAAATTTATAAAATCTTTTTTATCAAAACAGTTTTTCAGAAAACTGGGATCCTCAAGTACACTTATAGTGGGTTATTTGTGGGGTTCGATTTGGGTCTTGTTAGGATTAGCCGACTATAAAGGAATTTATGAATGAATAAATGAAACACGATAAACTAGAGAGTATAACAATAATAATTTATATAAACATTAATAAGTAGTTTCGTATTGTACAAAAATAGTAGTAACGTTCATAGATGGCTAGTATTTAAGTAGGTTAGTATTTAAGTAAGATTAAATTATTTTTTATATAACATTTCAATAAATACAAGAGTTTGTAAAGGTAGTTAAGTGTTTTTGAGAGATGCTAGTTTAATTTGGTAATATGTCCTGTGAATAAGAAAAAATGAGAGAAGTAAAGGGGGTGAAAATGACAAGAAAGGTGTGTGGAGTAGTAGTGGTTATTGAAGCCAAGATGCCTTTGATGTAGCCGCTCACTGTTGTAAGTGTTCGTCTCTCAGTGTCTTCTCTGTGTGTCTCCTGTTGGAATCTCTTTTTTTATTAGCAAATCGCCCAAGCAAGACGGGAGTGCCACTAGCACGCAAGGGGTTACAGAGATTTGACAATCATGAAATGTACATTTTTTATACTAATGTTCATCTATTACATGCCCAAGAGCCATTCAATTTAGAGAATAAGAAAAAGCAAGAGGTAAAGTCCGTGAGGTTATACAGGAAAGATAATGGTTAACACACTAGACCTGAAGAGGTCATGATGGTAGGGATTAAGAAAAATCTCCTACCCAGGGCCTGTTCCACAAAGCAGCATTTCTTGGGGGAAAGCTGTCCGGATCGAACTTACTACTTAATATTAGAATACGAAGAGAGTGAGAATGATTCACACTTGTGCACGGTGCATGGCAACGTCCCGGTTGTAACGGTTAGGTGTGGTAGGACTAAGGAATGAGTTTCGTCAGAACACATGCCATGGAAATAGCGGCAGAGCAGCGAGAGGCTTGCAACGTTTCATCTTTGGAGAAGAGATTCCACATGTTCAAATTGCAATTCAATACACTTAACACATCGTTTCTCAATTTTTTTAACCTTTTAAAAAAAAAATACCGATATTTGGTCATCGAAATATTGATTACTGATATTTGGTCATCGAAATATTGATTTTGGGAAGTAGGTTATATCAAGAAATTTTCTGTACACTCTGGAAGTTACTATTTCCCATTTCTGATCTGCTTGTTAATTTTCTTTTCTTTTTTTCTTTTTTTTTTTACCTTAGAAATTGTGTGCCCATAGAAGGCTGTAAAATGGAGCTGCCAAAACATCGAGGTAACACCATTATAGAATCATTCATATTTTCATCTCACCCTCGTAAAAAATACACTCTTCCATCAGAATCAGTTTTAACCAATCAACACCTCACATTGCAAATCTCGACTTTTTATTGGTCGAGACGACACCAAAATGTGTATCAATTGTCAAAAATCTATTTTTCTGCCAAGTTCACTGGAGCCTACTTTGGTTTCCCAAAACAAATAAAAGGACAAATTTCAGTCCAATTCACCAGTCAGTCACTTAGCTTGAGAGAGATGCCACACGAATCCACGCGTGTCACTATTTTGACTTAAGAAACTTTTTTGCGCGTCAATTGCTGACTCAACCACCAACATCATTCTCTCTCTAAATCCATTACAACTTTCTTAAACTTGTTCATTCACACTACTAAATAGAAATTGTAATTTCAACAAAAGACAAACAAAAGACAGTCCAAGGTAAACAACTCTGGAAGAATAAGAAAAACACATCCTACTTTATTTTCGCATATTTACTACCTAAATTACCTTTTTGATAAATTTTCCTTTCTTATTCTATTTGAACATTTCTTCAACAATTGAACATTCCTGAACTGTAATTTATTAAGATACTTAATTCACACTTCGTCAACTTTCATATAACCAAAACACGAGCTTTTTCAAATTGTATTAATTGTATATAAATGTTTGATGTTTTCTAATTGAATTCACGACTACCGTTGTTTCTTGTTCAATTTTGCCTTGAGATTTATCCAACTTGTTATGCTTAATATTGTTGTGATTAATTTGAAGAACATGCTTTCACACTTATCATCTTAAACAAAAAACCTTCTGATTACAAATTGATTTCATAGCAACCCCAACACCATAAACAAGACAAAGAATATGTTCAATAACCCACTCGTCTTTCGTCTTTTGAACATGAGTAGCGGTTTATCCCTGGTTTCCAGTTTAGGGCTAGGTTTCTTGTTCCTCCTAATATATTTTCATTCTTTTTCACTCTCAATAACCCCCTTGTGTCTTAGTGGCTTAGGATGAATTGATTTAAACAAAAATACAATTGTAACACTATTTAGGAACGTCAGGTTAATTAATCAATTGATTAACCACAGAAGTTAATTACGGGGATACTTAAACCGATAGATATAACGAAAGACATACTGAGCGATTACTTACACCGATAGATATAACGAAAGACATACTGAGCGATATTCTTTTTGTTTTGTTATTTTCCCAAACAGAGTATCGGTGAAAAAAAAAAAAAGATTTTTTGTTTTGTTATTTTCAAGTGCGAATTCAAGATAATCACATTACTTTCTCGCGGAAGTGTGATGCTGAGATATGCCAAATTATCTGCGAGGACAAAAGAAGGAAAGAGAGAAAGAGGAGAAAGAAACAGAGGGACAAGACTTAACAACTTAGATGATAAGAGAAGGAAAGAATGCCACCCACAAAAGCGATGTTGTTTTGAGTGGTGGAATTGAGGAAAATTCTGATGGTCATTTTTTGAGGGATACCAGAACTTCTGGGCAGATAAAACATTGGCTGTTATCAGTAGTTGATGGGTCATCTGCCGACCGCACACAGAGCCCTAGAATGAGATGTCGCCTGGACAGGACATCTGCATTTTGTTTAAGTTCGTTTGTGATAACGAAGGCTGTGTTAGGGTATTTTAATTAACCCAATTTCGCCAAGAAGAATTGTCCATGTTAACGGAGAAACTGGGTTGAGAAAAAAAACATATCCCGTGAAGTTGGATAAAAATTGAGATTATCAGTTGACGCCTATTGGCCGAATAGCCAGGCGGAGATGATCATGTGACGCAGAGAGGAGGCCTGCCACCGCCCATTGAGAGGGTAGGTATGAGATGTTACTGCGAGGAAGTGGGAAAACCGTTGACGCCCTCTAAAGTATGGTGAGATACCCATATGAGAGCAGAAGAGGGTGGGAGTGGAATAAGATTTCCAAATACGGAAAATGATAATTATTTTTGGCCGAAAACAAAGAAAATCCTTATTGGGGATTTGAAATCAACGTGGTGGCCACACCACGTCCGACCCCACGCCAGGTTTTGATCGGCGTCCATATAAGCAAACATCTACGGGTGTTTCAGAGAGTTCGTCGAGGAGAGTCGGGTCGAGTCCAGACAGTGAGTCAGAAGAGTACAGCCAGTACAGTAAGAGAGAGACGCGCCTCGCACAGGTGACCGCACGATTCCATGCCTTCCTACTTAGACTTCTAACCAAGAACAAATTTGTTGAAGACCGACTTTAGATTTCCCACCAAAACAAGTTTCCGAATTAGACTTCTAACCAAGAACAAATTATAGAAGTCTGACTTATATTCTCCATACAGATATCCAGAACTAGTTAAGGAACGCAAAGGTGTTACAATCCACATTTTTTTTCTTCGGGCTGGGAGAGAAAGAGAGAGACGCACTCCTGTAACTCAACAAACCGACATAAAATTAATCACTATTCCTAACCAGTCGCTCGCCTTGAAGTTGTTGTTTGTGCTTTTGTTTTGTTTTTTTTTGTCTACATTTATTGTGCAGTATCACCTTGACCCGGATTCGGCTGGCACTACGGCCCGACGTTTGATTGATCTCGTCAACCTAAGATCAAATCACAACGTGGGTGGGTTGAATCGAGATCAAAGCAGTTGCTTCGGTGACCAGGCGTTGGAAGCGAGCCGAGTACGACAAGTTGGTGCTAGAACCCAACAAGACTTCAACCGATGTCCCAGGGTTAGCCCGTCGCAAAGGACCGACGTCACATTTTGGCGTCGTGACTGAAAAAGAAGTCGGGTGTCACAAGTGCGCCGCGACCAGTACGGGTGTCACAAACGGTGCCCTGACCAGGACAGAGGAGGGTTGGGTGTGTCACACAATTCTTGAGATAATAATTTTGAAATTGCATAATTACCAAATTGAAAGAAGTACTAAAATTCAACTTTGTAAACTAACAAAAAATAAACACGTGGATTCAAAACATTTACCAAGGGCATTAGTACTTAAAGCTTCATCCAAATATTTGTATTTAGTTTTTAATGTTATCTCATCTCGTCGTATATAAACAGTAGAAAGAGTTTTTAACATGATTTAGAAGCTTTAAGTTAAAAGAAATAAACCTGACAATAAAAGTGTAAACATGGAAATTCTATTCTGAAACCAATATTTCCAAGTTATTCATAAAAGTTGTTTATTTCTTCTTTTTTTTTACGTTCATGAAAAGAAAGTTAAAAATAAATCAGCACTTTCAAGGGAGACTACTTAATCATTTTAAAATACATTTATCTCCCTTGCGCTGAGTTAACACCTTTTTTTTTTATTATCGAAGCTTTTCGAGACATCTTAACAATTAATATTCCAAAAGCTAAACAAACAAACAGAAAATTTTTATTAGCAACAAAGGAAAGAGTGCAGAACTGCTATTTAATATCACTCCTCCTATACAGCAGTAAATGCTGGACAATTTAAAGAGGTGACTTAGGCAACAGAAATTTAGTTCTAGAAAAAAATAAGGATGCTGGGAATATAACTGACAGAAATGTAAGCAACAAGAAAGTTTAAAGAAAATGGAAAGAAAAAAGATGTACTTTTTTTAATCAGTTCACTCCAAGGAAATCGATAAAGTCACTAAGATGCAAAGGGTTGCTGAGGATGAAAGGACAATAGAATGAAGAATTTATTGAAGAGAAAGACAATAAAAAGATTCAAGGAGATCAAAGATGATGATTTACATTGCATTTAAATCTTTGTGGATTGTAATTGACAGGAAGGCAAAAAACTGGAAAAGATTTCCATAGGGGAGTAGTCCAAGAGAACAAACTATTAGAATATAATTTACAGTTACATGTAGCAAATGCAACAGTAAAATAATGAAACCTAACGGTCAAATTATTCCTAAGCTTAAATTCATAAAGTCAAGCTACCAAAGAGGAAAATTCATTAGAACAACTGCCATGAAAATATTTGTAGAAAAGGCACAGGGAAGCTATGTTACTGCAGTGGGGAGTGTGACAGGAGCTGATATGTCAAGTCAGAACTGATAATATTCAAATACGTCTTTGGATTTTGTCCAGAATCTCAAAACACATAGCAGAAGTACCAGACCAGATGCAGCAACAATATTCAGTGAATGGACAAATGGTAGACATATAAAGTTGCAAGACAGATTTGAGTGAGAAAAATTGTCTAGTTCGACAGGGTACAAAATTTCTTGGCCGCAGATAATTTGTAATTGAAATAATATCATCATTCCAATTCAAATCAGTGTAAAATTTTACACCCAGAATTTCTAATGAGTTACTCACTGGGAGGTTAGCATCAGCCATACTGATGGAAGGAAAAATAAGCTTTCTAAGACAATTAAAAAAAAGCGAGAGTAGGGTATTATTTTACTGTTACACCCCTTCTCAACTCTGACTATTTTCAAATCTCTGGCTAAATTTTTCCTGCTGCTATCTCACACTAGAAATGCATGTTTGTATATATATGTATTTTGTTAATATTTTTTTAATTTTAAGGGAATATAGTTGATATGTTTCGTTAGAAATTTAAAGGTGGAATTTATGTTTCCCTCTGGTTTTTGATGTGTTTTGAATTAAATTGTCCCTTGGCTGGGCTAGGAATAGTGTTAGGGAGACAGGTGTAAAATTTGCCAAGAGTGGTTTAGTTTCAGAGGTATTAAAATTAACAAGCTATTTCTTGCCCCAGTTAACAACAGATAGAAGGTCATTTCTGAGATCAGCTGCCAATTTGATTTTATCGAACAGATCAGACTTACTATTAAGACAAGAGTAAACAGTTGTGCCCTCAGTATAGATACTGAATCAAAAACTGATGTCATTTGGAAGGTCATTAACAAATATTAGGAAGGTTAGTCTAAGGTTGGAGCACTGGTGAAGACCTGCATTTATTTTTTAAAAAGACCTAGAAGAGTGGCCATTCATGTAAGAAATATTGTATCAAATCAAAAATTCAGCCAGAAACTGCATAACTCTTCAACTTATGAAGAAGACCAAGATGTTAAACACCTTTGAGATATTGAAAGCAACAGCTCAAGCTTCACCAGGCTTATCTAAAGCCTGAAAAACTCTTTCAGCAATAAATATTAACACATCTGCAGTTGACCTTGAGAAGCAAAAGTTGTACTGTTTATCTGACAGAAGACTTTGCAAGGTGAGATGTTTAACCAACTCAAAACTGATTAGAACTACTAATACTTTGCTAAAAAGAGGTAGCTGGATAATTTAATGGATCAGTTTGACCAATTTATTAAAAACAGGAATGACAGAAGATAATTTTAGAACAAGCTGGAGAGCAAGAAACAGTAAGGCATTTATTGTAGAATTAGAAAGAACAGGAACCATTCCATGAGTACATTACTTTGAGACAATAGCAGGAATAGCATCAAGTCCACATGCTTTGCAGGGATCAAGTTTAGAGATTACAGAGTGATATGCATATCACACAGCAGAGACTCAGTTCTAAGTGGAAAGTCAGGAAACGGTACTCCAGATGAGTCAAGAGTAGAATTGAAAGAGAATTTATAAGCAAAGCATTCAGCTTTATCAGTAGAAGATGATAACACTTAAAATTGAATGAAAATAGGAGGGATTGAGAAATTACCCTTATTTAAAACAGTATCAGTAGTTGTGAGTATTCAGTGAACAAAGAATTAGCCTCAATGAGAATTTTGCATTGTTTCAAATGATCACAAAGAGGCCCCTGTTGTGATCAAAGATACCATGTTGGTATTGATGGGATAAAAATAATTCCTGTAGGCTATGGTGGTTAAACAAGTAAGTGAGGTTTCATGGGATATTTCCAAGATGGCACCAAAGTATCAATGCCAGCTATCATCAACAAAAAAACCTTAGTGACTCAAAGAAACCTTAGTGAGCCAAGAGAGGAGGTAAGGAACAAATGAAGTAAAGAATCATGTTAATTTACAAATACTTTCACGGTAATTGCTCCGATGAGCTGCTTTCGCTGGTTCCTAGGCCTCATGAATTTAAACGTCCTACGAGCCTGGCAACCCGTTCCCACCCCTTCACCATTGAAACTGTTAGATGTAGACGTCTCTTCTACTCCAATAGCTTCACGTCTTGCACATCTTGCCTGTGGAACTCCCTTCCTTACTCCTGTTTCCCTGACAAATACAATCTCCAACTATTTAAGTGTAACATCAATCGACATCTCCAGTTGCCTTGATCTATCTACTTCCCTTCTCCACATACTGTCACCTTTCATTCCTATCTGCTCTCGCTCCAAATCTTCTGTAACCCCCTTGCCTTGATCGATCCACTATCTTTCTCCACATCCTCTCCTTTACCACTCCTATCTGCTCTTCCTCCAAACCTTCTCTAACCCCTTGCGTGCTAGTGGCTTCCAGCCTTGCTTGGGGTGATAAGCTTAAAAAAAAAAAAAAAAAAAATCAAAATTATTAGGGAAATGAGTAGGGAGATCTACTATTTGACTGAGAGACTGAGCAACTGAAAAATTTTAAGTCTGAATACCAGCAATACCAGTAGCATTTAGAATGATTAAATCACTTGACATGATAAGCATTGAAATCACCAAACTCAAAGATGAATGTAGAGAAACAGCCATTTCATTACTATTGGATATGTTGTCTAATATGCTACAGTCCTGGGAAGAAGGGGAACAATAAAGTAAAAAGAAATAGCTAACAGAGTGCAATAACGAAAGTGGAAAGCACACGAAAGAATCATCTGAGGGCTCGAAAGACACCTCCCTTGCCTTTAGATTTTCCTGGATATAAACACTGAGGCTATGTATATATGTAACTTAGAATCCTTTCAACAAAGTGGAAGATATTCTTGAGCAGAGAGTTAAAATTTAAATTAATTTTACAAAGTGCTAAGATATCTTGAGAAAAACTCTACACTACAGACACTGGTACGAATACCACTAATATTAGAGAAAGAAATTTTTGTAATTAGAATCCCCTCTAGCTGTGGGTTTAATAGTAACACTTGTATCTGTAAAAATCATTGTTGTTCTCAAAAAATTAATGACTACAATATTCACTCACAAACAAAAAAAAAAGAAAGTAATTATTCCTACAATCCAAAAATATGTTTTGAATAACCTATGGAGGATTGTTAAGCAGAAAAAACAAAAAACATTACTTAGAATCAGAAAGAGACAGTTGAAATTTCTGGGACATATAATGAGGAAAAAGAGCTTGACAAATTTGACACTCACAGGGCTTAAGGAAGGCAAGGGAGCAAAAGGAAACAGTGAGTAACCTACCTACTGAAAATGCATAAATGGGTGACATAACATCGACTAGTAGGGATAGTAAAGGAACAAACATTGACAGGATATACGAAGTAAGTTGGGGAGGGCCATAATCGACTATGTCATGATGAGACACGCCACATGAACTGTTTTTTTATTATAATGAAGCTCATAAGAATGTCATAGTTCACATTAGTGCAACAATTAAGCATTTTAGTATCAAGCGAAGACTCAAACTTGAAAATTTGCTAAGCGGGACAAGACTCAGTTGAAATTGAATAATATTTTAAAATGTATTAAAAAAATAATATAGGAAAACCTTCCAAGGGAGACTACTTAAATATTTTAAAGTACATTTATCTCCCTTGGACTGTTTTCCGCTTTGTTTCATGATCAAAGAGATTTCAGTAAACAGTTAAAAGAACGGCTGTTATATAATCTCTTAAACACGAGTGAGTTAAATAAATAAAAGCAACACACACGCACCTATACGCAGACAACATTCTAGTTGGTCAAATGTCTCGTCTTTTTTAAGTTGGCGTCACTTTCAAGAAGAATTATATTTCAGATTTTATATCTATACTTCCTCTACCTCTGGGCAGACTGTATTGCCTAAATATATCTTAAAATTATTGATATATAGTCAATTTAGTTATTCCTTTTTCCTTCTGGGCTTCTCCATGTCCACATACCTTTTTGAAACCAGGTTTTGGCTACTATTTTTCATCATTCAGCATGCACCATTGAACCCATTTTTCTCTGTGTACTTTATGTGTTCCTAGTTTGAGTTTGCCAACTATTTCACCATATTTCTCTTTGCCTACTTTTATATTCAGGTCTCTGATGATGATTGTAGTTTCTTGCCATTTCCATTGAGCCTTGGTGTTGTCTAAGGTACAGTAAAACACTTTGATTACTTCTTCTGTAGTTTGTGCTGTCAGTGCATAAATAATTATGATGGATATGTTGAAAGGCTTTCTTTTCAGTTTAACAACAAGAATTCTTTCAGATAGCTGACAGAATCCCAGAATACATTTCTTCATGTCTTGGTCTAATATTAGTCCTACTCCTTTTTCATGTTTCTCTCCAATTACATACATGATCCTGTATTTGTCACTGATTCAATATCCATTTCATCTTCCAAAAATTACTTTTTACTGTGTCAAGCAAGAACAGAAAGAAAAGCGTTTAAACACTGACCTATGTTCCTTTCCATATTTTCATCTCGAACCTTGATTCTTAGTTTTTCTATGTCAAGCAAGAAGAGAAAGACCACTGATTAAACACTGATCTATGTTCCTTTCCATATTTTCATCTTGAACCTTGATTCTTAGTTTTTCTATGTCAAGCAAGAAGAGAAAGACCACTGATTAAACACTGATCTATGTTCCTTTCGATATTTTCATCTTGAACCTTGATTCTTAATTTTTCTGTGTCAAGCAAGAACAGAAAGAAAAGCGCTTAAACATTGATCTATGTTCCTTTCCATACATTGATCTTGTACCTTACTCACAATAAACATCCAAGGCAAGGAGCCTCATTGAGAGCACAACCGATCAACAGTACTACAGTAAATTTAGGGTCTGTTCGATGGTGATAAGACATTGCTAGCTTTACTTTGGAGGAATTGAAAGATACAAGCCAGCCTTTCCTTCCACCCCAAAAAGTTTGAAACGTAGGTCAGTAGAGAGATCAAGTTCTGGTCATCTAGATTTTTTTTTGGGGGGGGGGGGTCCATGGTATCATCTTCATATATATTTATTAAAGATTTGAAAATGTTCATTAATACAAAGCAAAATGTGGCTAGTACTGAAGAGTGAGTCTTAGTGAGTGCCAGCATTGATTACAACTGAACAAAATCTGACACAAAGTAGTAAAGGAAAGCAAGAATAATAAACTATTAATTATAAGACAAATTGTGTAGTCATAAGTAAAAAGTTCAAATTGTGGGTTATGTACTGGAGACTTCAAAATCAAGCAGGTGCAGAAATTTAAATATCTGGCTAGTGTAATAACATGTATATGACACAAAAAATCTGAAGGTACTTAGAAATGGAAAAAGATGTCTTCCAGAAACTAAACAAAATATAAAAGGATAGAAAATATCATAAGAAACAAAGAATGCTGAATTGTTATGTGATATCTGATCTCCTAAGTGTCAGTGAATCCCGGAAAATCATTTCATAGAAAAATAAAAGACTTAAAGTGACAGAGATGCGATTCTACTGAAGAATGCTAAGAATACCATGGTCAGAACATGTGAGCAATAAGGAAGTTTTAAGGAAAATGTAAACTTATACAATTAGAAAGAGACAGTTAAAATTTCTACAATACATTGTTTGTTTAGTGGCATATCAACTCATTATGGGTCATTTAATGCTGGCCTTTAAAATTTCTGATTTATTTTTCTGAGCCAAGCTACTGACACAACTTCAAACATGTAAATTGTAAATAAATTCCTTATCTTGTTTTGTTACAATTATCTGTGTTTCCTCATTCTCCATTAATCTTCTTGGCATGGGTAAACCAACTGTTCGTTTTAACCCCGAGGCCCCATGACACTATACTTTAGAAAGAAAATTTTTGATTGCTTAATTTTCCTGACTTTATAACAATATAATGATATTGCAGGTTTTAATATAAAAAAAACAAACTATTCAACTTGGTAAAAGTCAGGTCAAATTAGCACAGTATCTACTGGGATAGGATAGGTTTAGTCATGATTATATATCAAAACAAATACTTTCCTCTTTTCAGTAAAAATAACTATATTAACATAATGTTCACTTATGTATTCACTTGAAACTCATTACTATGGTTGCTGTAATCTGACTCATGACCTACTCAGTTTGAGTACTGAAGCAATCTGGGCAGTTCGTATGAAGTACTAAACACTTAATACTTGCTATATTAGAAATTTTTATTTAATAAAATATAGAATAAACAATTTTTGGTAACCTTTTTTGTGATTTCTTTAATGATATTCAAAACTCCAAAAATATAAAATCAGAAAAAAAATTTTTCAAAGAAATAAGATTCAATGGAATTGTCAGCATCCTTCTGTAGAACCAGATTCTGTAACCACAAGTTTTCTCTTAATTTCTGAGATTTTCCAGCATCTACGGTCATACAAGAGGATTGATATTAAATAACAGTTCAGCACCCATTTACTCTTTTTTAACGAAATTTTCCTGTTTCTTAATACTTTTTTTTTAATCATTTCACTTCCAAGTAAGACAAAAATGTCACTAAGAGACTAGGGACTACTGAGAGCTAAAGAGAATGAAAATATTTTAGAAGGAATCGGAAACCTTATCCTAAACAGGGAACAAGGGATAAATCTCTACTCCTGTTCAAAACACAGGGGAGGAGTGTGAACCAGGGGAAAGACAAACCTATCTACTCCTATTGAGTAGAAAAAAATAATTAGTAAATAAAATTTCAGAGTTCAGATGATGTTAGAAGTATAGAGTTTAAGTAGACTTTAGAAAGAACCAAAAACCCAATCCTAAACAGGAAAAAAGGGATAAACCTCTCCTCCTGTTCAAAAGACTGGGAAGGAGTGTGAACCAGACAAGAGGCAAACATATCTTTGTTTAGATTTTGGAATGCATCTTTTGCTAATCCAATTCATGTTCGGATTTCAGTATCACATTTCCCATCATCCGTTGAAACACTCCCCAAATATTTAAACTTCTGTACTTGTTTGATGTTGACATATCCATTTCATAGTTCACATCTTAGACTTTTTCTCTTCCAAACAACCATACATTCTGTCTTCTTATAGTTCTTCATGCTTTCCTGTATTATCTTGTCTAGGAGGTTGTGTGGTTTTCTTTCTGTGTCTACCATCAATACAGTGTCATCTGGGTATCTTCTATTGTTAAGTTTATGCTCACCAATAATAAATACTGGTAGTGTCTCCAGCCCCCTTACTGAAGAATATTGATCAAATCCAATTTATCCAACCTTTACAGCAAGGATATCCTGAGAGAACTAGAAGTTGTACCAGGATTTATTATCAGTGAGCACAATCATACCAACATGATATGCAGATGACATTCTGTTTTAGACTATATGCCCAAACACTTGTTAAAAAAAATGTTAATTTAAAAGTTAAATATTTGAATGTCACCTCACTTGTGTGTGTAAGTGTAGTTACATCAACTAAAAATCACTTTAGTTTGATGAAGTCCTAAAAAAAAAACATATCACATGGAAAGTTTTTCCCACTTTGTTATTAATTTTCCTAATGGAATTCTTTTGTAATTTTCTATAATTTTTAATGCTAAAAGTGTTAGACAAAGAATGTTTGCAGCCTAAATAAAAGGACAGAAGGAACTTTCCTGAATATTTAATAAAAGGGGTGGTTAGAATAAGGACGACTCTAGTGAATTTTTCCTCTCGTTCCACTTGTGACACTTTTAGATTTTTTTTGAGGCCATTTTTTAAAAAGTTTAACCTAAATTCACTTTATCATCATAAGTAATAAACTGGACATTTACTTTGTGGATATTTCTATACTATTAGCTTCTATGTATCAGTAAATAGGCATGAATAGACTAATATAGATAGACATGGATAGACATATATCAATAGATAAAAATAGAACAAAATAATTTAAAATCCAAAGAAGAATCTGCAATGTTATTGATTCTGACTTGGCATCTCAGCTTCTATCACTTTCCCACCTCTATAATTATGATGGATATGTTGAAAGGCTTTCTTTTCAGTTTAACAACAAGAATTCTTTCAGATAGCTGACAGAATCCCAGAATACATTTCTTCATGTCTTGGTCTAATATTAGTCCTACTCCTTTTTCATGTTTCTCTCCAATTACATACATGATCCTGTATTTGTCACTGATTCAATATCCATTTCATCTTCCCAAAATTACTTTTTACTGTGTCAAGCAAGAACAGAAAGAAAAGCGTTTAAACACTGACCTATGTTCCTTTCCATATTTTCATCTCGAACCTTGATTCTTAGTTTTTCTATGTCAAGCAAGAAGAAAAAGACCACTGATTAAACACTGATCTATGTTCCTTTCCATATTTTCATCTTGAACCTTCCCTGTGCCTTTTCTATAAATATGTTCATGGTAATTGTTCTGATGACCTTTCCACTATGATACCTAGACTTTATGAATTTAAGTAGATTAGCAACAAGGTCTTATTGTGAGTCTCAAAAAAATAAAATATAAAAATAATATGTATAAAGAATAAAAGAAAGAATTCAAATTAAAATAAGGCATTTACACTTTCCTTTAAATCCCTTGTCTCTTGCTTTCTTTCTCTCTCTTTCTCTAAACTTCTCTCTGTATATGTCTCTCTCAACTAACAAGAAGGCAACCCACAAATAAAAAGAGGAAGAAGAAGGAGAAAAAACTGAACCTGGTCAAAAAATCAGAGCCTACTTATTTACGACTATAAATCTGCTAAAATGAGTCAGGCTCCATGCATAACTTCCACTATAAAAAAAAAAAGATGAAGAAGAAAGGTATGCCAGAAAATAAAAATAATTTGGGCCAATCAAAAAAATTAAAACAAAGAAACTTTTGATGTTCCTGCCTGAGTCTTGGAGCCTGGCCAAAAGGATATAATCTCATAGATGAGGACATGGATGGCAAGAAAAACCATGGAACAAGAGAACCCAACTGCCGGAGAAACCAGCCATGCATGACGCATGAAGAATTAGTGGTCATTTGCTAATGATAATGTCTGCCTTTCTGAGGACCAAGAAAATTACAGTCAATTGACACTGACCTATTTCTAAGATGATTACTACTATTAGTATGGTCTGATGACAAAACTACCACTACCGAACTGAAACAAACATTTCTCCAGACTGCTACAAATATCCACCTTATAAAAGAAGATATTGCTACACTGAATATCAAAGGAATTACTCTAAAGCAAATAAATAAAAATATATTTATTTTATATCCTTGAGTCAGTTCAATTTATTTCCAAAGTTCTAATAAAATAATTACCCAGAACCCTCTGGCACAAAATACCATACTCTCTCTGGCACATGCGACAGTCTCATCATTTTACAGTTGAATTGGCTCAATGCAACTGTAAGTTCAATACTAACAGTTTCTTTTCTTGCACTTCTCACTTGAGAAACTCTCTTCCATATCATGCTTACCAGTCAACTTTGATTTCCAAAATTTAAATACATTGTCAATCAATATCTTCTGTGTTCTTGATTCCTCTTCTTTTATTGTTCTCGCTCCTTAATAATGTTTCTCATTTTATTATTATTTCACAAAGAGTGACCTTTTTGTGTCTTAGTGGCTTTACTACCTTGCTTTAGGTGAAACAGTTAAGAAAGAAAGGAAAAGATACTAAAGCTGTAGGTAAGAAAAAGGAGAGTTGATTTTTTTTCTTTCAAAGCCACACACAAATCTAAGCAAGAAGGCTGGTGGAATATGAAAGTGTTGATATGTTTCCCTTTTACTTCAGTTCATTTTTTTCTTCTTTCCAACCTGATGATTTTATTCCTCAACCCAGGGGAAGTAGTTGTTCAGAATGAGCAGGGAGGAAATATATTAATCCAATATATTATTTCAACCTCAGTCAAATTATGTGTGGATGTGCTTGTGTAGATATTAACTGGCACAAACATATGTAAGTCACTCACACACAACATATATTTATGTATATGCATATGCATATACATAAATACACATACACTCATGCAGTCACAACCACACAGGGTATGATGGACAAAGAAGCAGCTCTTTGGTTATAACATGGGTAAAAATGATAATGGTAATAGTAATGGTAATGCTAATGCTAATGGTAATAGTAATTGTAATAGTAATGGTAACAGTAATGGTAACAGTAATAGTAATGGTAATGGTTATAGTAATTGTAATAGTAATGCTAATAGTAACAGTAATAGTAATAGTAATGGTAATAGTAATGTTAATAATAATGGTAATGCTAATGGTAACAGTAATGGTAATGCTAATGGTAATAGTAATAATAATGGTAATGCTAATGGTAACAGTAATGGTAATGCTAATGGTAATAGTAATGGTAATAATAATGGTAATGCTAATGGTAACAGTAATGGTAATGCTAATGGTAATAGTAATGGTAATAATAATGGTAATGCTAATGGTAACAGTAATGGTAATGCTAATGGTAATAGTAATGGTAATAGTAATGATAATGCTAATGGTAACAGTAATAGTAATAGTAATGTTAATTGTAATGGTAATAGTAATGGTAATATTAGCCATTTCCTTATAAAGAAACATTCAACATTATTTGACTGAGCAGACAATGCTGCTTTTATTTGAATTTTGCAAAATATTTCTATTATGATAAATTTTTAGATAAATACATTTCTCAAGTCCAGTAACTGTTATTATTATTCCCAGCTGTGATGGGTGGGGGCTTTCTTACGTGCCTTTTGTTTGATGTAAGTTAAAACCTCATAATTTTGATTATACCATTATTTTCTCTCCATGTTACATGTGCTAACCATTTTGCAGCTGCTGCTGTTGAAAGACCTCAAGTGATGTGGTTTCTGTTATTTGGTACAATTTTTGTGGGGATTCTGTAGCATCAGTCTACATGGTTCGCCTACACTCTTCACTCACTTGAAGCCATTTTTAACCATCACTCTGAGAAACCAGTTATATAGAACTGACAGTTTAGATATTTTTTAAATAGTTTGGCGCCATACATAGCATACATATGAAAGTCTTGATTCAACAAGACTATTTAAGAACAAGACTTGAGTTTTTATGTTAATGTTTTGTTTTACTCTTTTAAAAAATTGAAATAGAGCACTCTTATATATGCAATAAAAAGAATATACAAATAATATATCTATATGTAGCTAGCTAGCTAGCTAGATTTCAAGCAGTAATAATTCAAACTTTATGTCAGCCATCTTGCTTTTCCATAGTTCCCAAAGAATTTCATAAATTTTTCTTATGTATTCTTATAAAGCTGATAGATTTGAAATATAGACAATAATTTCTTTCTAAATAATAAAAGCAGATTGGAAAAATTGATTTAGAGAAGGAAAGAAAAGAAGAGAAAAGAAAAATAAATAGAGGAAGCCAGAAAATGCCAGTCAGCCATATATAAATACTGAGTCATGATTACTGATGACTGCTCAGATAGAGAAGTTAAGAAAAAAAAAGGGAGAAAAGAAATTAGATAAACAAAAAGATTGAGAATTTTTGACATCAGCTGGAAGGGATTCTCAAACAACCGTAATCATAAGGACCTCTACATGCTTGCAATCGGCAGAAGAATTTTATTTAATATTTGATAAGTAATAATGAATCAATAATTTGAATGGCATTCACAATACACTGAACATTCTCCCTCTCCTTCTCACTTGCTTTTCTCTCTCACTTCCCCTCTCTCTCACTCTCACTCTGTTTAAATATAAAAGTGGATACAGTGTCCACTTCTGTATTTATTTCTGGGATAATGAATTTTTTTATATCAAAAATAATTTTAGAGGAAAGAAGTATGACAAAGTGGAAAAAGTTTTTGCATGATGCATTTCATCCTTTAGGATTCATTGGACTAAATTTATGTTTACATTGATGTGACTACATATGCACACAAACGAAAGAGAGACTCTGAGAATTTTAAATGCCAGGATAGACCGTTCTCATTCCACTGCTCATGTCTCAGGATATCATCTAGTTTTTATTTAGTACTGTTCAGTTACTGTTCACCCATTTTCACTAAGTGCAAGTACACACTGTCCAACCAAGGGGTTGAACTCACAACCGCTATGTCAGCAAATTCACAATTTTATCCGTTAGGCCATTGTAACATAAGACAATTTGCTGTAGTGAACTTAGAGCTTCAAACCTAACCTGGCTGCTGATTAAGTTGCAACTGCTGCTGTTCGTCATGATTTGGAAAGCTGTTCAAAAATAGCCCTCTCTGCACTTCCTCTTTTGAGTATGCCTCAGACACTGGGTTATGACCTCAACCCCTCCCAAAAGAGAGACTCTGCCTAGGGAAATGACTTCCTGGGGCTTGAGCTAATATTAACAGCAAGCTACCTTGTCTTGTACTGGTGAAGTATTGATCAATATATTTAATTTATGAGAATATTAAATACACACATATAGAATTAATTAAAGTATTAAATATATGCATGTAGTATTTATTAAAGTAACCTTTGACAGAATTTTGTTTTTGCAATTTTTAAAAAAAATTGTTTAATGGGAGAATAATCTCATATTTCTTGAGGCATTCTTTGCTCATAAACCAAAAATATGACAGAATGCTGCAAGGTTGAATTTGAGTTGGAAAATAAGTGCCCGTATCCTGATTAAAAAAAAATAACCAGATTATAAGCAAAATGAAAAAAAAAATGAAGTTTATACACTGATGTAAATGAGTAAGAGTTTAAAAAATCAATTGTACACATTTTTTGATTTGACCCGGAATTCAACCAATTAAATGATACTGAATGTTAGCAAATGATTAAAGTCTGAAACATTGGTGGCTCAACTGAGATTTGAGCTTAAATTTGATATAGCACAGACCTCCAAAAATATCAGATCTATTTTCCAGTCATAGGCATGAAAACAATTACCTGCTTTGCTACCAACAACTTGACTAAATTCTCATGGACTTGGCCATATTCATATGTCCCATGTATTCCTATGCACCTGGTGGTCACCTAAGCATGAAACTGGCAATTGTGTTTATATTTCTTTCATAATTTATTTTCGCTATTACAAAGTAATGCACTACAGTTCAAAAGTTTGAGGCGACCCCTGATAATTTTTTAAATTGGCCTAAAAAGTAGCTGTTTTGTACTTAAAGTACAAAACTATATTTTAGGCCAATTTAAAAAAAATTACCAGAGAAAATTATTATACATTGGTTAAAAAAGTGACACATGATATTTATTAGAAATGACAAAAAGTAAAAAAGCATTTTATGATTAAATTTTGCTCTCATCAAAATATCCTCCTTTAACCTTGATTACTGCAGCACAAATTTTTGGTATTCATTGCAAAGGTTTCTTAAAGTAAAAGTTTGATAATTGATTCCATTCTATTTTCAATGACTCTAAGAGCTCTTTTTCATTGTTTTTTCACTCTTCTGTCAAGTTCATCCCATCCTAATTCTGGGGGTGGCTTCAGGCTTTTGAACTGTACTGTATATTACAAAGTATAGGCAAATGAATGACAAAGTGAAAAAAATCTGTATAACATCCTCTAGAACAGTGGTTCGCAAACTTTTTTCTCTTGGCTACATTTTCAGAATGAAAATTTGCTCTTGCCTCACCAAATTTTATGTAAAAAAAATATACATTTAAAAATAAAAAAAACAATGACTAATAGTGTGTTAAATATAATATATAAAACAAATAACTTATAATATGATTAAAGTACACAAATTTAATGAATGGTATGAGTTTGTTTTTGATGGGTAATCTCCTTTATGTTAGGCTATATTTGAGATAAACAAACTCTCATCTCTTCATCAACACAAAGATGTCTTTCCTGTTTTGGTTTTTGATATTTGTCAAAACTGAAAATCCAGAACTGAAAAGGTGCAAGCAGTCCTATGGCGAAGAAGGTCCAGAAAGAGAGAAGGTTAAAGGAAGATAAACCTGGATTCAAGGTCAGAACATTATCATTGATAACTCTCTCCTCCAATTTGCAGACTGGACCTGAGTTACTAAATTTTTAATACTTGATATAATGCAAAAATATCACAATGATAAAATCAGTCAATAATTATTTATAACTATTTATACTGGGATTCATGCATGTAATTACAAATAATCCATGATAATATTTTAAATTTTGAAATCATATTTATTTTAGGCATATGAATTTTTTGAAACTGTTTGTAAATCATTGATTGTCTTTTAATCATTCCATCTCACCTGCTTTCCTCTTCTACCCTACCTATGAGGCACATCACCCCAATGAGACATGCTACACCATTTGGGAACTACTGTTCTAGAAGGACTTCATCAGACCAAAGTAATGTTTTTATTAATAGAGATATATATGTTTAGGGAGATGTCAAAATGTGCACATTAGTTATAATTACATGATAAGAGGAAACTCTGAAGATGTAGGAACACCAAAATCAAAATTTATTTGTTTTTTTTTTGTTTGTTTTGGACATATAGCCGAGTCAATCTCATTCAATTTTCTGATGTTTTTGGTTTTATTTTTATCACATTTGTTTGTAAGTATCCCACATTGTGATAACAGATGATCTGCCAAGAAAGGCGAAAGGTTGTAAGAAGCTGGATACAAATTTTGACTAATCTGATTTAGAAATCAATGCACTTTCTATATATTTTTGCCTCAGTAAGTACTTTTAATTAAAGTAGCATTTTTTAAATTGAAATTATGCTAAAACTCATTACTAATGCATTGAGTCTTTTGCTTTGTAAGAGATACCTGTACTGATTAATCATCAGTTACCTCCCCTTAAGATCTAGGAGGTATAAAAAGAACCATGTAATATCTGTCAGTAGACGAGTAGTCAGAGTAAAGTGCAATAAAGCTTTGGTATAAGTTTATTCGCTGGTTCTGTTTTTACTACAATACCTTTGTGTTCATATAATCTCTTATTTAAATTCCTCAAGAGCTCTCCTATGTATTCCTTGTACCAATCATTACAGGCTAGAGAGTAAATTCCTGCTTCAGATTTTAAGTTGTTATTATTTTGTTTTGTATTATTAAGCCTTTTATTGTTTTAGAAATTTTATGTTAAGCTTAGATAAATTCAATTGTAGTTGTGATATATTTTGTAGGTAAAACAATCTATCTCATTCCATTAGATTTGCTTGCATGGTTCATTCGTTTGTTTGGAAAAATTCGATGAGGCTTCTTGTTCATGTTAAATATGAAATAATTTGAGTACTGGATGAGCTTACACGTATTTTCAATGTCTCCCAATATGTAAATATTGAGGGATATTTTAATTTTTATTTTAATTTTCAGTGTTCTCACATCTTCAGCATTTCCCCTCAGGACATAATTATAACCAAAGGTCACGTTTTTTACATCTCCCCTTTCCACTACACATACATTCTCCATCATTAAAAACATTAGTTTAGTCTAATGAAGTCCTTCTAGACAACGAAACATGCTACAAAGAATTTTTCCACTTTGTTATTGATTTGCCTAACATTGTTCTGATATATAGAAATTTATATTACAATGTATATATGTGATAAAATATACTTTTAAGGTATGTTATATTTATGGGCTAAAAGTGCTCAAAGTTCAGAATATAGTCTATGTAAATATAAGCAGTGTAGAATGGCAACAGTCGGTTCCATGCCCTGATGATTGTGTTCAAGCATGAAACAGACTGTCAGCATTTGGCATATATATATATATATATATATATATATATATATATATACTAGCTGAATTACACACACCTTGCTGTGTGTCACACACTTTTTTGTAAGAAAATGATGATTGATTTTAAATCATTGTTATAATTTGTGGAGAAAAATGATGCATTTAAATATTATTCAATGATGATGTGACCTTCATCTTCTGGCTTTTTCCTTCTATAATTTGGATAGGAGTCATTCCCTTGTTCAAATTTAAATTTAATTTAAATCAAATGGAAAAAAAATTCAGTGGTAAGGGTGCAAAAACAGCTTGATCTAACCCCTTTGATATATATTTGATGCAATACTTGATCACCATTGATTGGTGATTTCTTGCTCAACTTGATGTCCATATTTTGATCTTGCCAATGGGCCCTCCATCTTCTGGCTTTCTCCTTCTGTATTTTGGATAGGAGTCATTTCCTTGTTCAAATTTAAATTTAATTTAAATCAAAGGGGAAAAACTTTTCAGGGAGAGGTTTGTGCACGTCCAGGAAACCCTCTGATCAAAATGAAATGTACTTATCTAAGTACCCTAGGAGTCATTCCCTTGTTCAAATTTAAATTTAATTCATATCAAAAGAGAAAAAAATGTCGGGGACGGGGCTCTGATCAAAATACAATATACTTATCCAAATAGCCTGGATAATGTAGTTTCAGAATATATATGGTTATGGGGGCCTATCTTCAAAACCCTAGGAGAAGTTTGATAACAAACAGAGGTTACAACTTCATATATATTTATATATATATATATATATTTCAAACATGTAGTATTGAATGTTAAAGACAACATAGTCTTGCATATTTTCTTTTGAATTTTCTCATATTCTCTAATGAGACTTTTTATTTGAAAATAGTTTTGAAATATGTATTGTCCATACGATGACCTAGCGCTTTCGAACATCATTGTTCATCTTCAGGGTCAATATTTTAGTCAAAATTTTTTTTTTGTTTTTTTTTTAAACAAACATTTGCCAATTATCTTGTAGTGTAATCATGTGGCTACTTTTTTACAAACTAAAAACATTAAAATCCTTTTAAATTCAAAAGTTTGTAAAAATGTAGCAACATGATTACGCTACAAGATAATTGGCAAATGTTTGTTTAAAAAAAATTTTTGACTAAAATATTGACCCTGAAGATGAACAATGATGTTCAAAAGCGCTAGGTCATCGTATGGTCAATACATATTTCGAAACTATTTTCAAATAAAAAGTCTCATTAGAGAATATGAGAAAATTCAAAAGAAAATATGCAAGACTATGTTGTCTTTAACATTCAATACTACATGTTTGAAAGAAAAGTTGCTGCCAAATTACACACACACATATATATATATATATATATATATATATATATATATACTGATTATTTATAATGATATATATATATAATTTATGTAACCATAAATTCAATGCTGACAGTTTCTTTTTTCACACTTCTCGCTTGTGGAATTCACTTCTTGCTTTCCATTCAAGTTGTATCTTCAAAGATTTAATTGCAATGTCTATCATTGTCATCTGCCTTCTTAATTTATGTTCACCTCTTGTTTTTGCTCCTTAATAATGCTTTTCATCTTCTTATATTCTTTCACATTCAATAACCTCCCACTGCATCTTATATATATATATATATATATATATATATATATGAAGAAATATAGTCTTAAAGTGTGCTATATTTATGGGATAAAGTGTCAATATCAGAGATAGAGCGTGTGTAAATATAAAAGTGAACATAGAAGTCAACACTTAGAGGCGACAGTCTGTTTCATGCTAGATGCAATCATCGGGCCATGAGTGCTGTTATTTTTCTCGGCTATTTATGTATATGGGTCAGTGGTGCATTGTGGGTAGTCATTTTTGGCAGGTATTTTACCGGAAGTCGTTTATTTGTTTATTTGCAGGTGTTTTACCGCAAGTCGTTTATTTATTTATTTGTGTCAAATTATTTTGCTTATATATATATATATATATATATATATATATACATAACGTAAATCATTCATACGAAAAACAAATAATGAAGCTAATTATATGGCAAGAATCACTCTCGCAAACAATATTTAATAATTTAGTGATTCTTGCCATATAATTAGCTTCATTATTTGTTTTTCATATGAATGATTTACGTTATATAAATTGAACACGCACTACATAATTGATATATATATATATATATATATATATATATATATATATATGTATTCCTTGTTTAACAGTAGGGAATGGGGAAGAGACACTCCTGTTTATTCACATTAGGCTCATAACAAGAAGTTAATCCTTTACTAGATATAACCGACGCAAAAAAAATATACTAACCAGTTCCAGTTAGTTCAATGACTGACTAAAAGAAAAGAGTGCTGAACTGTTATGCAATATAAGTCTTCCTATATGGCAATGAATGCTGGATAATTTCCTTACAGATGAAGAGATGTAAGGTAACAGAGATGTGGTTCTACAGAAGGATGTTGAGAATACCATAGATGTAACATATGTGAACAGCAAGGAAATTTTAAGGAAAATGGGAATAAAAAGGTTTAGAATCAGAGACATTTGAAATTTCTACAGCACATAAGGAAAAAGGACTTGGACAATTTGATATCTATTGAACATTGAAGGCAAGAGAAGAGGGAAACATTGAGAAACCTATCTAACAAGCTTGTGTAACTTGGATAGCAGAACAGGGAGTGGTAGGGATAGTAAGAGTACAGAGACAACTTAGAAAAACAAAGAATAGGAAGTTGTGGAGAACCATTACCTCGCACGTCCTGCAGAGACATGCCAAATAAGAAAGAAAGAAGAAGTTAGTTTCTTACTGAAAATTACATACATGTTGTCTTGTGCTAAGCTTAATAAATATTGGAGGTTACTGAAAAGTTCTCAGGGGATGCTGAAATCTTCTCAAAATTTGAGCAAATGTAAGTTTTTTTGGAAGGGCTTCTTTGCTGGCCTGAGAATGAGAAACTTTCAGCACCTTGGTCATATTTAACCTCAGTGCAGCACCACCTCATATCATAAAATGGGCTGTTCAGAGGCCGTCCCAACATTTTGTTTTAAATTTTTGTCTTTATCTACATGCATGTGGAGACTCACATTGCACTAACCTCTCATATGAGAGGCAAACAAATACAATCCTCAGTATGATGATTCACTATCATTACCATCTAGCTAAATAAACAGCAAATTCTGTCTGTGTGTCTGAAAGCCCTTTAGCTCTACATAGACATATTATACCTTTCTGGAATCAGGATGATCTCAGGATTGAAAATCTGCCCTTCATCTGGTGCTTTAACATACTGCATTAGGATTTGTGTCTGGATGAGGAGGGAACAGTTAAAAACTTCAAATCTTCTTTATATCTTCTATCTTCTTTCTTCTTCTATATAAATAAATAAATGGCAATTTTGTCTCTTCATCCAAGTGTCTGAAACCGCCTCTAACTCAGGCCACACTTGCTCTACATAGACATTTCATACCTTTTTGGAATCAGGATGATATGAGGATTGAAAATCTGGTGCTTGAACATCCAGCATTTTGAACTTTTTTTTTTTTTAATCGTATCACCCCAAGCAAGGCCGGAGGCCACTATCACGCAAGGGGTTAAAGAAGGGTTGGAGGAAGAGCAGATAGGAGTGGCAAGGGAGGGGATGTGGTGAAAGAGAAAGACAGTGGGTCGATCAAGGCAAGGGAGCCACAGAAGATCCGGAGCGAGAGCAGATAGGAATGAAAAATGAAAGGATGTGGAGAAGGTCGATCAAGGCAAGGGGGCCACAGAAGATCCGGAGCGAGAGCAGATAGGAATGAAAAATGAAAGGATGTGGAGAAGGGAAGTGGATAGATCAAGGCAACTGGAGATGTCGATTGACGCTACACTTAAACCGTTGGAGATTGTATTTGTCAGGGAAACAGTAATAGGGAAGGGAGTTCCATAGGTGAGATGTGCGAGACATGAAGCTATTGGAGTAGAAGAGATGTCTACATCTAACAGTTTCCACGGTGTAGGGGTGGGAGCAGGATGCCAGCCTCGTGGGGCGTTTAAATTCATGAGGCCTGGGGACAAGCGAACGCAACTCCTCAGAGTGGAAGTACTTGTAAAAAAGGCAGAGCGAGGCAACATCACGTCTGTGAGAGAGTGACTGCAGACGAGATGACAGATCAGGGCCAATCACGTTGCCTATCCGTCTCTGGATCTTATCAAGAACCCCGAGGCAAACAGCAGGGGCCCCAGACCATATATGGCAGCAATACTCCATGCAAGGGCGAATGGTTGATTTATAGACTTGAAGGATCGATTCCGGGGAGAAAAATTTCCTGGCTCGGCACAGAGAACCAACTTTCTTTGCGGTGGCTGATGCAACTGACTCGATGTATTTGTTCCATCTCAGATCAGCAGACAGCGTGAGACCGAGCAGCTGCAGGGAGGAGCTCTCGAGAAGTTGGTCATCAGACATTCTAATGGGATGCAGGGATGGATCCTTGTGGTGGTTGATAGAGAGCAGTTTTGTTTTAGAGGCGTTAAAGTTAACCATCCATTTCTCACCCCAGATCACAACCTATTGGAGGTCCTTTTCAATTTGAGCTGCCAGGTTAGCTTTGTCCGCCTCACTAGATTTGTGTTTGAGGCAGGAGTAAATAGTGGTGTCGTCAGCGTAGATGCCGACTTGGGAGTCTATGGCATCAGGAAGGTCGTTTATAAATATGAGGAACAGAGTAGAGCCTAGGATGGAACCTTGAGGAACACCTGCATTAGCGGGATTGGATCTGGAGATGAATCCACTAAGAACAACCTTCAAATCCCGGTTTGACAGGAATGATTGTATTAGGTCAAACAATCGACCTGTGATACCATAACTCTGGAGCTTGCGGAGAAGGCCGGCATGCCAGACTCTATCGAATGCTTTGGAGATGTCAAGGGCCACGGCACGAGCTTCACCGTTGTTATGGATAGCTTGGCAGACAAATTCAGTGATGGCCGTAAGCACATCGGCAGTAGATCAGGCAAAGCAGAAACCATACTGCTTGTCTGAGAGCAGATCGTGGGATATCAGGTGATTAATCACTTCGGCGTTTTTAATGGCTGACGACTTTGCTGAAGAGGGGTAGGAGACTGATAGGACGGTAATTGGAAGGGTCAGACGGGTCACCAGAGTTCTTAAAGACAGGGACAATGGTTGAGGACTTCCAGCAGTCAGGAAAGCAGGACTCCTTGAGGCAGCGGTTGTACAATTTAGAGAGGGCAGGCGCCAGTTCAGGTACACATTTCTTCAGGACAATGGCTGGTATTCCGTCACCACCAGTAGCCTTGTGGTGATCTAAGTTAGAAATAATGCCCAATACCGACAACGGGGTTATGTGCAATCCGTCCAGGAGGGCCTCAGTTCTGGGAGGGAAATCGGGCAAGGGCACCCCGGAAGAGTCTAGCGTAGAATTGGAAGAAAACTTCCGAGCGAAGCATTCGGCCTTGTCAGCAGAGGTGGTCAGGACCTCAAACTGATTGAACAGGGGAGGAATGGAGGGATTGTTATTGTTCAGGACGCTCTTGCAGAGGCGCCAGTAATCTTTGGAGCCAAATTTGCAGGATGCAATACGTTCCTTCATCCGAGCAGCAAATAGTGACTTGGCATCATCGAGGATACGCTTACACTCGTTGCGGGCAGAGGTAAATAGACGTCTATTGGAGTCGGACATATCACTTCGAAAACGGTGGAAGAAGTGGTTTCTATGGGCAATGGCGGCTGAGCAAGCAGCTGTGAACCAGGGTGAGGAGCGCGGTTTGACCTTGAATTTCCTGGAGGGGATGAAAGCTTCGATACCGGCTTTAATCCAGGAAGAGAACTCAGAAGCACAATCATGAGTGTGGAGCTTAAATACAGCATCCCAGGGGACATCGTGGAGGAAGTCACGAAACGCGTCCCAGTCAGCCCGTTGGTAGCAGAATGTGGTTCTGGTGGTAGGAGGCTCTTTGCAGGAGGTGGGGCTGAAGGAAATGCTAACAGACACTACAGCATGATCGGAGTTACTGATAGGACAGAGCTGCGTGGCACTACAAGACTCAGGGATGGAGGTAAAACACAGGTCGAGGAGTGAGGCCTTACCGTCATGGTTGTAGGCAAGACGCGTGGGGAAATCGATTATCTGAGTGAGGGATTGAGAGACTGAAAAGTTGAGAGTATGAATGCCTGCGAGGTCAGTAGTAGCGTTCTTAAGCCACTGGTTGTGATGGGTGTTAAAATCGCCAAACACAAATATGTGAGCGTACAGATGGGCAGAGAGGGCCCTATCTATGCTGTCAGAAATGACATCAAGTATCCCACAGTCCTGAGAGGATGGAGAGCGGTAGAGAAATAATAGATAGCTAATGGCATTGAGAAGAGATAGCCAGAGACACAAGAACAAATGATCCAGTGATTCGAGAGAGGACTCTCTAGCCAGAGGGAGATAGTCCTTGACGTAGACCCCCAGGTCATGCATGTGGGTTAGAAGGTATCCAGGGATCGAGAGATCAGAGGAAGGGATAGCGGAGTCAAGATTGGTCTCACATAGGGCCAGTATATCCGGGCAATTAGCAATGAGGAAGGACTGAACGCTGCAGAAGTTGGTTCTGATGCCACGGATGTTGGAGAAGGAGATATTTAAAGGTTTCGGTGATTTTTGGAAGGCTGGTTTCGGTTTATATTTCTGGTTTTTGTACTTCATGGTGGGTAATTGGTGTTGGAAAAAGAGAAGGCCTGAGTTACAGGAAGCCGATGGTTAACACACATGACGCGGGCAGAGAGGGGGTTTGACACAGCCTGAATCATAATGTGGCCTCAGGGTTGCCCACCGAAGATGACTGCAGGGACACCTATCCATGCGTGACATGGCACTACAGACACCCCGATATTATGCAACTGTTGATCAGAGTGGCCGCTCAAGACGCTATGCAAGAGTTAGGGCTCCTAACTACCAGTCGGAAACAGCAACCAGGGAACTGTCAACCGTGTACCTTTGTGAACTTTGTGAATTTAAAAATGTTTGTTTTAAATTCAGTTCAAAATATTTCCAAGACTTTGTGAATTGAGGAAATCAATTTTACTTCTTCAAAATGCCAGAGTTAAAGTGGAAGGTTTTGTGACATGAAGTTTTGAAGTTCTGCAGAGTTTGTGATTTGAAGAACTCAACTCAATTAAAGTTACTCAATTTTCAGCCTGAATTGGAATTTCAGCCCAAATCAGTCTTTTGGCCAGAATTGGGATTATAGCCCGAATCAGAGTTAAGGTGAGTTTTTGAAGTTCCATGGAGTGAATTGAGGAATTCAAAGTTATTTATTCAAAATTATCAAGAATTATTGCTGTCTTCTAAGCTGCATCAGATGTCTCTTTAGTTTAGGGCCAGAGACCCAATTAGTTCTCTGCAGGAAATAGCTTAAAAGTCTATACAGAGTGCAGTTTTTAGACTAGTCCTAAATAATGAAGAATATATTTATTATGTAAATATTCTAAAGCCAAATTTTGATTAAAATTTGGTCAAGAAATAAGTATAGCCTTTTTGGTATGAGGGTCTCCTCAGCAGGCCTATCATAGAAATAAATGCTATATGGAAGCCATTAATAAATAAGGAAAGAGAAATGACAGAAAAGTTCTAACAGAAGCAGCAGCACTAAGAAAAGAGATTTGATGAATGCAGTCATGCATGACAATAGTAGCAGCTGCAACAAGGATAGAAGAATATTAGGTCTAAGAGTTATGGTTCATGGTTCAGGATTGTACCACAGGACGATTTCCAAGTGAATTAAAACATTGGTTTATGAAGTTGGTGATATAGTAATTGTGAGTTCAATCCCTGGACCGGGAAGTACCGTTGATTCAGACTCTGATTCAGTGGAAATAGGAGGAGCAATAACTGGGCAGTACTAAAAAAAGAACTAGATGAGATATGCTTAGACATGGATAGTGGAATGAGAACAATCTACCCTCAAAAATTGAATAAAGGGTTCAGTTCTCTGAAAGCCACCTGAATTGACAGACACCTGAAGAAGGCCAGAGGACACAGCAGCCAAAACTTTGTTAATAAAAATGAATGTAAATAATATAATAAATAGAAAGTAATGATGTATTTGATCATTACTGTATTATATATGGCACGTTTTTTATGGCTAAAGGACTTAAAATAAACACCTTGTGATTTATATGTGAAACTGCCCTTCTTCCATATGTTAATTTTAATTTATTCCCAATAATTTATAATTTTACCTCAGACAGTAACTTTTACCTAGTCTGAATCCATAATAATATTTTTATTTATATTTTACTCAAACAACATTATCATTTCCATTTCTTTTCTCACACTTCTCACTTGTGGAACTCTCTTCTGGCTTCTTGATTTCCATTCAAGTTTGATCTTCAAAAATTTAAGTGCAATCTCAATCATTATCATTTGTCCCCTTAATTTCTGTTCTTTTTATTGTTCTTGATTCTTAAGAATGTTTTTCTTTCGAACTCAGTAACCCCTTGCATCTTAGTGGTTTTGTTACCTTGCTTGGTATGGAATTATTAAAAAAATTATATGTACTGCAAAGGGACTTATCATAACAAAGTACTGGTGACATTCCTCAGGAACTGTTGATCCATCACACATAAATACGCCTAACTGGAAACTACAAAAGAAATACTGGTAATGGTAAAACACTAACCTGAGAATCATACCATTAAGGCTGCAGAGAAATATGTTCATCATACATTTGATCAAAGAAGACGGAATAAAAGGGCAGGAGTGTTTTTACTTTGTGATTTCTTGCCTTATATTCAGCTTCACTGTGAGCTTGCTTTTTATATACATGAATGATTTCTTCTATAGCTAAAGCAATTTTGTTTTGTAATGAGCTGATAGCATACTTTAACATACTAAAATGCTGATGGTAATGGTAGTATTAGCTGTTTCCCAACAAAGAAACCTTTGACATTCATTGACTGAGCAGCCAGTACTGTCTTCAGTTGAAGTTTATAAAATCTTTCTATTAAAACAATTTTTCAGGAAAATAGGTTTCTCAAGTTCACTAGCTATTATTGCTCTTTCCAGTACTGATGGGGGTTTCCTTCCTAACCTTTTATTTGAAGTAATGTGAAATGTCAGCATCTTGATTATGTCTTTATTTTCCCTTTAAGTTATGTGTGCTATCCATTTTAGTTATTGCCACTGTTGGTAGTCCTCGAGTGATGTGGTTTCTGTTATTCGGTACAGTTCTTGTGAATCTGTATTGCCAGTCTACAATTTTCAAAGGATGATGATCTTTGCGAAGATTCTCAGGCTTCACTCGCTCAAAGCCTTTTTTCCCCGTTGATCTTAGAAAGTGGTTGTATACAGCTGACAGTTTAGATATTTCTGTACGGATTTTGGTGCCATACATGGAATCCATATGAAAGTCTCAATCTGATGAGATTATTTAATAACTCAGGTTTTCAGATTGATGTTTTGGCTTTGTAGCAGTTTTCAGCATTGGACAAAACTACCTCTGGTGCAGCTTATTCTATGCTCAATAGATGCTAAAATACACTAAAAACCTTTTTCCTGAATATGTGCTGCTGAAATGGGTGTGCGTCTAATATGCCTAGGCATCTTTCATGCAATCAAATATGATAATTGATTATCCCTGAGGCTGTATGCAAAAAATAAATTTTCTAATCTTGGAGCACAACTAATACTCTCAAAGAAAATGACAAAAAAGTCATGAAAAATAAAGGAAATTATGTTGGTATTTCCTAAAAAATATATGTATATACTTATGACCATACATATAAAAATATAAACTTTCTCTTTCTCTCACTATCTCTTTTTAGGACTCTCTCTCTCAAGCATGCATATGCACTCTCACTCTCTCACATGCATACTCTTGCACACAAACACACACTCTCTCTCACTCACACACATCACTCTCACAAACACACTCACTCTCTCCAATACACATACACTGTCTCTTTCGCTTACACATACTGGCACACTTACATTCTCTTTCACATGCACACTCCTTTTATGTTCACTCATCTCACTCTTATACACTTATATTCCTTTTCTCAATTTTTCACACTCAGACTCTGTATCTTTCTATCTCTCACTCTCTCTCTCTCTCTCTCTCTCTCTCTCTCTCACACACACACACACATACACACACACATAATATGGCAAATACATTTAATAACAACATTTGTAAAGAAAGGCTCAAAATTGATAATTTTTATATTGTTGCCGAATCATTTGATTATTGAGAAAGGATTAAAAATCAAATTATTCAAGGTCTTTGATTGAAAATTAATCATTTAATTGAGTCTCTGTCTCTCTCAAAGAAATTAAATGTCATTTTCAGCAATCATGTACAATACCTCCCTCTTATTTGCAGGAGAGTGTTCCTAGACACCCGTTGGTTGTTAGCAACTGCAGATAGCACCAAAGCCTAAATACTATGGACTTTTTGTTATATTTTCTTATGTGATAAGGTTTAATTTATACATTATACACAGTAGGAAATTAACAACAACTAATAATAAAATAGAACAAATCCATGCAGGGCTGGGGCAAGGGTCTCATGAGCCCCCACCAAATCTATGATACAGGCCTCCTGAATCTATGATACAGGGTCCCCCACTCTACTACTACCCCAAATCAATTTTCATAAGGTAGTATTCATATAAAATACAAATTTTCTTGTAACCTAATTAGGTACAATAATGTATCATATGCAATAAAGGTGAACAATTTAGCTAGAAAACTTGAAAAATTACAAAGTATCTAAACAAATTATACTAAAATACTAAAGACTCCTGCGACGCAAAAGCTTTGGAGGGGGGATATGGGAACTTACCTATAATGAGAATGGACTCTTCCTGACTCTATAAATACTGCACCTCTCTGAGAGAGAGGAGAGTAATGAGTCGAGAGCTAACGAGTCAAGACAATATTAGTTCACTCTAAACCAGACTGACAGTTAATACTAACACCTTTAACTTCTTGTATTATATTTCTGTTGTAATATATCTTTGTTATTTTCTACTCTTGTGTTCATGTTGTTCTTCCTTGGTCCTAACCTTGGACCATAACCGTGGTGCGAGGATATTGGACCATAACAGTATCTAAACACAAATTAGTGATATGTTATAATAGATCATTCCATCTTAAATAAATTAACAATGTTTTGCAGCAATTTTTAACTTGAAATTTTTCTTGCTAAAATGTTGAAGAATTCTAACACATTCAACATTATGGATAAAAAATGGTGAACTTTATATTCCGTGCTTGTTTCAAGGCTTAGTATGTGCAAAACAAATTCACGGATTTGGACGGAAAAAAGACTCCAGAATGACATCAATTTCCACAAAAATGTTTCATCATTTAATAGCCAGCAGTACTTAGTTTCATTTGTAATTTATATAAATGTAGGTAGAAAAAAAGCAAATGTTGATAACCTAGTGAGAGTTTAAGCTCCTTGTATATTTATTGCCAGTGATATCATTGACTCTTTGCTAGATGAGATGACAAAGCATAAAATCTTGTCTCTCTTTTTTTAATATTTTTTCAATAATAGAAGGAGTTTGGGGGTAATATGCACTGGACCATATTGCATTAACATGCAGGGAGTCCTCAATTTACGACAGATTTCTGTTCCCTCAATGTGTCATAATGCAATTTTCGGTGTAAGTCAGAACATGCACGTGATTTTCTGTGAATAAGTACTTACATCACTGACCTAAACTAACAAAATAGTAAAGGACTAAAAACCACATAGAGGACTGAAATATAATGCATATAATGAAATGAAATAAAAATAATTCAAATAATGAAATAGAATTGTTTTAAGCTCCTTGTATATTTATTGCCAGTGATGTTATTGACTCTTGCTAGATGAGATGATACAGCATAAAATCTTGTTTTTCTTGCAATATTTGGAAGCAGCAGCAAATTTGGGGAAAGAAAGAAAAGCAATTGTATTTTTATACCATATGTACAAGACAAATGGAATAAGTCAATACAAGATAAATGGAGATTGTATTGTAACCATGAATTGGCATAGGTCAGAACTGTCATAACCAGGGGACTTACTGTACTGTAAAAAATAAGTATAAAGATAGAAGATTAATTCTTACCATAGATCTTATTACGGAAAAGTATAATAAGTGATTAACTATAATAACTAATAATAAAATAGAACAATTCTTGCAATATACTGTAATAAAAATTTTGTGATGGCTCAAAGATTCATTCTCATCATAGATCTTAGTAGCACAATAAACTATAAACAAATATAAGTAATAATAAAAAAAAGGACAATTATAACAATATATTGGAATCAAGTTATCTGACAGATGATTTGTTCTTACCATAGATCTAAATAGACACAATAATAGATTAATAACAAAAAGTAATTATAAAATAGAACAATTGTAATGATATACTGTAATGAAAGTTATATGATGGATAGAAGATTCAATTTTACAGTAGATCTTATTAGTCAAAATAAGAGATTAACAACAATAATTAATAATAAAATAGAACAATTATAACAATATACATATTTTAACCATTTAACTGCAAGCAAGACAGAAATATTATCAAGGAGCATAAGCAATAGAAGAAGAGTAATGAAGAAGACAGTAGATAATGATTGACATTGCATTTAGATTTTTAAAAGTCAAAGTTGGCTGGAAAGCATGGAGCTAGAAGAGATTTCCACAAGTGAGAAGTATGAGAAAAGCAACTGTTTGCATAGAACTTATGGCTACATCTAGTCAAGTCGATTCAATAGTAAATTGATGAGACCTTGTTACCAATCTAATACTGCATTTAAATTCAAAAAGCCCTGGTGCCATAGCGATGAACTCATCCAAACAATTACCATGAAATTATTTATAGGAAAGGCACAGAGAAGCTACATTACAGTGGTGGGAAAGTGACTGAAGCTGAGAGGTGACATTATGGATAGAAGATTTATTGTTATTGTAGATCTTCATAACCTCAGTATACAAACACTCTTTCACTCTTTGATATATCCAAATTGTCAGTGTTGAATTTGCCTAATATAAAGGGGTAGCCTCAATAGTACCCGCTGTAAGGACAGATATTTACCCAAACATTAAAAAATAACTAAGAAGAGGAAAATGGTATATGATAATGAAGTTTAGATATATGCTATATGCCTTCTCTCTGACCCTGTAAAAGAAAAGCTAGCAAATATTATAAATGTCTGTTCATACTCAAACATCAGGCATGCATGTTGCAAGAGATTATCTTCTTTTTTCACCTATCAGGGAAGCATTTTCTCTTAACAGCAAAAACTGTTTTCTGTTCAGACTAAGACATCACTGATTGGCTGTTAAGGGTCACATGCCAAATGAAATGCATACTAATTAGGGAAGAAGAAGGAAAGTTAATTCATCATTGACATCACTACTCTTGTGCTTTGGGTTGGTGGATTTTACAATCTGTTAATTTTGGAGGAGTTATTTCATGTCAAAATTATTTTTCTTTTTATTATACTTAATTTTATAGGTTGATATGTTTATATTTGAGCTTATAGGTCAATATTGGTCATTCAGACTTGATTCTGCTTAGTAGGTTGCTCCTTTTAGTAGGTGATTTTATCCCTCTATAGAGAATGCAGGTGGCATATTCTATGCCCTGCTGATAGGTAATCTTGTACTTTGGAGTTATTATTAAGTAAAATTTGTGAATTGTTTAGTTCTGGAGTTTGACAATAGTTAACTGAAATTGTGGAAAGAAAAACCATTAATAGGTAGCCAGCTTTATATACTGTAGACAAAAAATGTTGTTTTTTTTTTTTTTAAATCATTCCACTCATGTATGAAAATAAAATACAGGTGTTATACTCTGCTTCAAATTAGATCTCTTTCCAATTCTATCTACATGTCAGCCAGATGTGAACACTTAGAAAACAAAACCAAAAATAGAGTCATCCTCTGCACAGAGGCTCCAAGCATCAGATCCAGCTCACAAAATAAATCTCCTCAAAAAAACTATAAACACAATATAAAAGGAGCCAATCACAAACATTACTGCCAAAGAAAAAACATGAGTTCATGATCCATTTGCTTTTAAGAATGCAGTTCATAATGACTGAAACAAAACTGAAGGGAACAGGCAAGCTGTCAATGCTACCAACAAGCTCTCATCACCACAAGTGACCTCAGTCGACCAACATGACATACGCATTAATCCAGGCCCTATCAACTCTAGACTTCCCCCAAGTTTCCTTCTTCGCTCACAAAGAGACAATCTGCTCACATCCTATTAACAATTCCTTTTGTCTTTTTCTTATACCTCACTGGCAGTACTTATTGTGTTATATGTTCTCTCATGCTACCGTATGCATGTGCATAACACTGGTAACATGGATCTGACAAAGGAAGTAACATATTTACTGGTTTACAAATATAGTTTTAAAAAAAAAGACTTGAATCTTTCATAATAAATTGTGCTGGTATTATGGACTGAAGACTGTGTACTGAGCAGTTGTGTTTTAACAGCAACAACCTAAGTAGAAAAGAATCAAGATCAGTTATATTCAACCATGAAGATATGATTATAAACAAGTAGTAAAAATTTGAAACATTAGTAGCAATAATTTTAATGATCTGTCTTTAAGAAATCATTGCTTTTGATCATTGGTTCTGTAGATTTAAGCTGATTTGTCTGTTTCAAATTTATTTAGCTGTTTCATTTGTCTTATTTTTAGAAGAAAACTAGATTTGGTCTTGTCTGCAAGACCTAGAATACACTGGAAGCATCCTCTACAGAGTAATAAAACTTCTCCCTTAAAAGGGGGACATTGTGGATGGATGTGAGCAGAATCAGACATAGACCCAATCATTGTTTGTGGATCAACTAAGGCTTTACCCCTACAAATATTTGTGTATGAACTCAGATATAAACCCAATCATTGTGTATAGATACAGACATAAATCCATTGTATGTCTACAGATTCGGACATAAACCCAACCAATATTTGCATATTGGCTCAGATATTATCACAAACATTATTTGTATACAGACTCAGTCATAAACCCAACCAATATTTGCATATTGGCTCAGATATTATCACAAACATTATTTGTATACAGACTCAGTCATAAACCCAACCAATATTTGCATATTGGCTCAGATATTATCACAAACATTATTTGTATACAGACTCAGTCATAAACCCAACCAATATTTGCATATTGGCTCAGATATTATCACAAACTTTATTTGTATACAGACTCAGGCATAAACCCAACCAATATTTTCATATAGACTCAAGCATAAACTTTTACCAATGTTCATATCTAGACAAAGGTATAAACCTGACATTAAATAACCCAGCAAGGGTTGATATGTTATTAAATTAACTCACCAAACATACTAGACTAGACTCGCAAATGTTTATCTTTCATGGCATTTCAAAGGAAAAAATTAACAATGTCAATCTCCTTTCTGAATATGACATTGTATTATGTTACATGGTACTGGTTGCAGGAAAATCTTATTCAGGTTTGTTAACCATCATTGCTTAACAAGACCATGATCAAGATGGCTGGTGGTAGGACACAGTGTAGAGAGAATTTGGTTTATGCCTTTCCCAAGGGTATTAATCTAAAACTTAACTCAAACCTTTTATTTTCTAAATAATAATTTTTGCACTATATCACACTTCATTTTCATTTTTGAAATACCCAACCAAGAAAGATTTATTGGTGTTGGTAAAATTAATGTTCTTGTTGAAACACCAGCTCAATCTAAAATTAAATTTGAACTTAATATAATGATTCTTTTGTGAATAAAGTTGGATGAGATTTCTACTTTTTTTACGTGTTTCATTGATGAACTGAAATAATCAGAAAAAGAATTTTATTTCTAAAAAATAAAATCTATATTGGCAATTCAAAATATGACTTTTACCTCAACTGTAACATTATATAAGTTACATTTACACTCTTTTCCACTTCATTTTTTTAAAGATTTATACATCACATATTATTTCAGTATTAATTAAAAACAGACAATAAACTGAAATAGACCGGTTGTTTATTATATATTATATTATATATATATATATTTAGAAAAATAGTATGTATGACAAATCAGAAAAGTTGGTTGTTCACCATTGCAAAACTGACCACAGTTTTGACATAGGGATTGCTATTTTGATTAAAAGAGAAAATAATTTGCTAAGACAAAATATCTGGAAAGTGCCTCAATCACTAGTTCAGCCATGATAAATTTGCATCCAAGCTCTTACAATATATCACCATTCTTGGTATATTTTCTGTTGTCACAATGTGGGATAGTCAGGGGCAAAGGTGATGGAGAAAAAGAAAAACAATACAGATGAATTTGGCTAGAATGAAAAATATTCTTTCAAAAAAAAATATATTCTTTCAAAAAAAGAAAAATATATTCTTTCAAAAATATTCTTTCAAAAAAAGAAAAATATATTCTTTCAAAAATATTCTTTCAAAAAAAGAAAAAATATATTCTTTCAAAAATATTCTTTCAAAAAAAGAAAAAATATATTCTTTCAAAAATATTCTTTCAAAAAAAGAAAAAATATATTCTTTCAAAAATATTCTTTCAAAAAAAGAAAAATATATTCTTTCAAAAATATTCTTTCAAAAAAAGAAAAAATATATTCTTTCAAAAATATTCTTTCAAAAAAAGAAAAAATATATTCTTTCAAAAATATTCTTTCAAAAAAAGAAAAAATATATTCTTTCAAAAATATTCTTTCAAAAAAAGAAAAAATATATTCTTTCAAAAATATTCTTTCAAAAAAAGAAAAAATATATTCTTTCAAAAATATTCTTTCAAAAAAAGAAAAATATATTCTTTCAAAAATATTCTTTCAAAAAAAGAAAAAATATATTCTTTCAAAAATATTCTTTCAAAACTTTTTAAACAATCAGTGTCTCTCATTTTGTGTGCATGTGTAGATGTGGCAACATCAATGGAGCCCAGTCCAATGAAATCCTAACAGATGAAATGCATCACAAAAACTATTTTTTCCAATTTGTCATACTATTTTTCTAAATGCTGTTTGTTCATATATAAAATTATGCAAAATTATATATCACTATATCATATACATATATATATATGTGAAAAGGACAAAGTCCAACAATGATTTTAAGACATTTTTATGTTTATACATTCTTTTTTATAGATACAAATATTAAGTAAATGTTCTGTTTATAATAAACAGTATTAATGACATTTACCAGCCTGTGGCTAAATCGGTAAAGCACGTCAAGCTATATGATGGTTCCATGTAGGATATAGGTTTGATTCCTGTCAGAGGACACATATTTTCTATGAAATTTCTCAGACATTCAGGCTGGTAAATGTTGTTAATACTGTTTATTATAAACAGAGCATTTACTTAAATATTTGTATCTATAAAAAAAAGAGTGTATAAATATATATATATTTTTTTATTATAAGAGATTATAATAAAAAAAATTTAAATTGCTACACAAAAGCTTTCATGTTTCAATACTATGGTACTTCCTCAGGCGATGGTTGGTAATTGGTGATAAAATGATTTTTTTAGGGAATTTCAAAAACAAATTTTTACCTCTTTTCTGAAAGTTAAAGTGGTGTGGCATACGGTCAGAATTAACAATATACTTGTGAGTATGTCTTGATTAGCCAATTAAATGTCAGATCTATGCAAAATAGAAAAATAAGGTCAGATGGTGGAGGTGGGTGTGTTCTTTTTTCATGTCACAATAAACCAGGACTTAGACATGTCAACATTGACGATTGTGGAGAATATGGCAGCGACAAATGTATCATGAATGTAGTCAAATATGACGTTCCATTTGTTGAAGTGGTGGGATATATTAATCAGACATAAAGTTATCAGTAAATTTTTTTTTTTTTAATATTCAGGAAGCTTCTGAAAGGGGCCAGTAGATAATATTAAAAATGTCGAACATCTATATATGATGCTAATAATAATGAATAGATGGCAAAACATAGAATGTTAAAGTTGAATCAACCAAATAAGGTAAAAATCCCCTAGAGGGTGGACCATTATATACTAATAAAATTATGGCTATAAAATTGTAATACGTAACTGTTTTTAAAAAAAGTTTTTAACTATATTTTAAGGTAAAAGATAGACTGTATTAACATTTTTCTGTTAATTCACTTCTTAGGTTTAACAGAGTTTTTTTGTTAGGAAATTTAATTATTTGAAATTTTTCCTGTAAACATAGGAAACATAATTCATATAAAGATTTACATGTTCTATTTTTTTTTAATATTTTCTATTTTACCGTAGGGGTTTTGTTAACTTCTTTTAAGTTCCAAAAATATTTAAAAAGGGATGTCATATTACTGTATACGTTGTTGTTGAAAGATAATATATGTTGATACCACCTAATTTCAAAGGAATTCTTGGTACTGCCAATATAAAATTTCTATATTACAAATTATTATTGTATGCATATTTAGACAGCATATCTTCATTTAAACATGTTTCATAGAATAATATAGATATGTCATGTCTATTTATTTTTATACTTATCCTTCCCAGTTCCCAGTTTCTTTATTTTAAGATGAAATTCATCAAGGAAGCTTCCATAGTTTTTTCTTACCCAAGTACTTTCAGTCTCCTCCAAAATCATCCTCATGGGTAAATTATAAACTTATTGTAACTATGATAAAATCTAATATATATATATATATATATATATATATTAGTTTTGTGTGTGTCTTTTTGTTAATCATTTTACCCCAAACAAGGCAGTAAAGCCACTAAGACACAAGGGGTTACTGGGTCTGAAAGAATAAGAAACTTTATTAAGGAGTGACAATGATAAAGGAAGTGAAATCAAGAAGACAGCAGATAACGATCAACATTACATTTAAATTTTTGAAGATCAAAGTTGGCTGGAAACCAAGAAGCTGGAAGAGAGTTCCACAATTAAGAAGTGTGAGAAAAGAAACTGTTAGCATATAATTTACAGTTACATCTAGCCAATTCAATTGCAAATTGATTAGACCTTGTTACTAAACTAGTATTGAGTCATTTTATAATATATATATATATATATATATATATATATATATATATATATATATACATTTTTGAATTGGACATAGTCCGACAATTTATTAAAGACATTTTTGATATGTTTAACGTTCTTTTTATAGATACAAGTATTTTAAGTAAATGCTCTGTTTATAATAAACAGTATTAAATAACATTTACTGGCCTGAATGTCCGAGAAATTTTCATAGAAAATTTTCGTTCTCCGACAGGAATCGAACCTGTATCCTATACGGAACCGTCATTTCGCGTTTTCTATGAAAATTTCTCGGACATTCAGGCCAGTAAATGTTATTTAATACTGTTTATTATAAACAGAGCATTTACTTAAAATACTTGTATCTATAAAAAGAACGTTAAACATATCAAAAATGTCTTTAATAAATTGTCGGACTATGTCCAATTCAAAAATGTATGACGTCATTTGTTTACATTTGATACACTAAGAGCAGATATGAATAGAAGAGATTCATGGAAGATTTAAGTTTAAAGATAGTAAAATCGACATTGCTAACCAGACGCTTCTCTGTGGCCGAAAGGTTAAGTCACGTCACGCGAAATGACGGTTCCGTATAGGATACAGGTTCGATTCCTGTCGGAGAACGAAAATTTTCTATGAAAATTTCTCGGACATTCAGGCCAGTAAATGTTATTTAATACTGTTTATTATAAACAGAGCATTTACTTAAAATACTTGTATCTATAAAAAGAACGTTAAACATATCAAAAATGTCTTTAATATATATATATATATATATATATATATATATTATGAAATGGACTCAGTACAACAATTATTTTTATAGATTTTCTGTTTATACATTATTATTATAGATACAAATATTTTAGTAAATCTCTATTTATAATAAACAATATTAACTACATTTACCGGCCTGAATATCCCAAAGATTTCATAGAAAATATGTGTCCTCCGCCAGGAATTGAACTTGTATCCTATACGGAACTGTCATATAACCTGATGTGATTTAATCCATTTCCTATATAAAATTAATACAAATATAAAATTTGTCACTTAGCTGATATATGTTATATTCAGCACCCTGACTCCAGAATTTTGTAGATGAATGTTTTTGTAATTGTTCAGTCAACTTGTCAGGAAGTATCAGCAATTGTCTATTTGTCCACGTAAAGGGACACATAAAAAAAAATTATTTAAAAATAATAAAATAAATAATAAAAATCTAAAATTCAATTTTTAATCAACTTATGGTCATTAACATTCTGGAAAAAATATTTCCTTTTTTTAATTGTATTTATTTTGGCATAATCCTGCCCTGGATTTGCTGAAAGGATTTCTGCTATCATTTCTCTGACTCATTCAAGCCATTTCCCCCATTTCCCTATCAAAATGGCTGATTTCATTTCAACATCTGATTCATGGCTTGCTCATGGTAGTTCATGATTTGTTCTTCTGTGAAGAGTCTAATCATTTCTTTATAGCCTTTTCCTTTACATTTAGAGATCAAAATGAAAATCTTCTTTTATTGCATGTGATATGATCAACAGACAGGTTTTGCCTCAACAATCTGACTCAGACAAACTACAAAGTTCTTGCTTGCTGAAAAAGCTAAGCCTGATGAATTGCAGACATAATAATAATTGCTGTATAAAATGCATTAGTTATTAATTCATTGTTTAATTCATTTTTTAACTAATTAAATTTTCAAGTTAACTAAAAGTTTTCAGTTGAGGTTTTTGTGAAGTGTCATCTGTAGGAGACAGGTGCTAAGTTGTTTGATTGCTGTCTTTCAAAGAAAATAAATTCAGCACATGGAGGACTTTTATACATATCTGGACAGAAAGAAAGTTCTCTCAGTTTCTAAATAATCAAATTTATGCAGAAACCATGAGAACTTAACTTCCAACCAGATATATTGAGATAAAAAACATAGCTCACAGAAGAATACAGGGTGCGATGGATAAATTGTCGTCTAAATTATGCACAAATGAAAATATCACTGACACTTCATTTTGACAGATATATTTACTAAAATTACAAAAAAAATCACCATTGGCTTCAAACCATTATCTTCAGACAACTTCAGAATCTCCTGCAAATCTTCTGGAAGTTCTCCTTGTTTAAGTTGGTGAATGCTGCCATAATCTTTGCCTTCAGTTCATCTATGGTGTTGCAAGGAGTTTTATTAGTCTCTCACTCACATGCACCCTACACATAATAATCAAGGGGGTTGCAGTCTGGGGAGTTAGATGGCCAGATGTAAGGGGGTGATGTGGTCGCAGAAATTGCCTGACAGTCATGACTGGGTTCTCCTTCTTGTGTGCAGAGTTCTGTTGCCAGACATAAGTTCTTCCAGCCTCACCTCCTTGACCCAGTGCAGCACTACCTCCTCAAGGCACTTGATGTAGGCTTCTGTGTTGAGTGTGAGGCCCTCACGAACAAATTCGGGCGTTCTTTTGTTATCCAAATGATCAGAGTAAGTTTTCCAAGCTGCCATACCTTCATAATCACTATGAGACTCATCCAACTCTTTCTGAATCCTTTGCACTGTCCTCAGATTGACACCCGAACACTCTGAAATGTTCGTATTGGAAGCAGTACAGCATATCATTTCCAAATTTCTGGCAGAGTGAATTGCGTCATGATGCTCTTTTTCTCACAGATGGTGCCCAACTGACCCTACTATACTGTGCAGTCGACAAAATCAAAAACAAATGCACAAAATAAAAAATATAAAATGACAACAATTTACTCATCGCACCCTATATATATATATATATATATATATATATATATATATATATATATATATATATAGGGTGTCCATGAAGTCATTAGACAAATAGAAAAATTTATTAAAATTACAACAAAGAAGTGAGTTTATATATTGTACAAATAGTTAATAAATTCCTATATGGGCCCCAATTGTTGCCCAAAGGATATCTAAGCAATATTCAGTTTCTGTCCTTGCTGAAACATAGAAAACTAACATTAATAAAACTATTAATATCACTAAAAGAACTTTAATAATGACATATTTATATGGAACAAAAAATTAGTTGCTACCTTTACTAAGTTTTCCGTAATCCCTTTTTGAAATTGTCTAAAGACTTTGTTGACACCCCATATATATATATATATATATATATATATATATATATATATATATATATATATATATATATATACACTAGCTTAAAAGCCACTCTATTGGGTGGCATTTAAGCTAGCTCCTACAGAGGTCTCTTGATTCCTTAGCTTGTTCAGTAGTTTGAGAGTCCCTAAGTCTTTGCATATTCTCAGCATTGCAAGCTCTCCTGTCTGCCATTTGATCTTCGTCTTCATTTGCATAGGACTTTCTTTTCTTTGCTGCAGCTTTGGCTCTTTTGATTGCAATCTGATCCCCTGTTGGTGGAGATTTCTTTTGCAAGGCATACTGCTGATGTATGCAATAGGCAACTATAAACTACTGAAGGACTCAAAATTGATCACTGCATTTAAGTACTGCATTAATATTTAAGCTTACCTTTTAAAAGTTCAATGATAATTCTTCTTCTGCCACTTAAGTTAAAGACAATTTGATGTATGTAGGTCCTTACTTTCCATACAAACAATTATTTTTATTTCATGATTGACTTTCGCTGGATTTTGCAATTATTTTCAATTATTCCCAAATTTATTTCCAAGTTATAAAAATTGTTAACATACAAAAAAATTTGTCGCAAAAATCACATAAAAATTCACTGAAAGCAATTGCAGTCATGAAAATTTGAGAATGCAAAATTTCAAGATTGCTGGTCTAGATCTGACCCAGAATATTTTTAATTTCTTCACAGAGTCAGCCTGATTCCAAAATGGTATGATATGTTGGTCTCTTGCTTCTAGGAGTAAAGTTGAAAAAATGTGACACACTGACACTCGCATTTATTCATGTGTGTATATATATATATATATATATATATATATATATATATATATATATGTATATATATATATATATATATATATATATATATATATATGTGTGTATATATATATTGTATTTTTGTGTATATTATCATTGTGAACAGCTGTGTAGCTCATATCCTAATTTTGATTCAATATATTTTTTAAAATTTACCAAGCAAATTAAATACATGCATTATATTTATTAAAACCAATACTATTAATGTTTGACAAGTTATACCTTCATTTTCTTTGGTTGCTTTTTCTCACAACCATTCAACCATAAAATGTCATATGACTCAAAAATCTATACCAATGTATGTCTGGCTCCCATGGTGGTCTGTTATGGTGTTTTGTGGGAAAAACGGACTGGAAATTTGATTTAAGTCAAGAGAATCATGGAAAAAGAAAATATCATTCAATTTTGCAAAGACATGCTATACCATTTGGTTTACACCTAATTTGTGAAAAAAATTCACCTTTCAACAAGGCAATGATCCAAAACACTCTTCCAAATTATGTCAAAATAAATTTAAGTAAAAAAAAAGAACAAAATTTCGGAAATTAGGAGTTAACCAGCTCAATCTTCTGACCTCTCTCCTATTGAATTAATATGGGATGAATTGGATAGGAGAGTTCAAAGAGAATACCAAAAGAGTAAGAGTGAGCTTTTTCAGTGATTGAAGAATGCTTAGAAAGGTCTGCCATCATTTTTTTAAAAACTGTTAGAAAAAATTCCAGCAATTTGTAAAGCAGTAATTAAGGCAATTGGTGGCTTTATTGATAAAAAAAATATGATGCTGTTGTATAATCTTTTTTTTTTATTGATAAGTGCTTATTTTTGTCAAAATAAAAGCAAATACACTGTAGTTACTGAAATTTTATCTTTTACTTTAAAAGAAATTAAAAATATCTCATTTTAAGGTTACTTTTTAAAGAAATGTAGTGTGGTCTCCAAACTTTTTGCCTGTAGTGTATGCTTCTTTAGTTTTGTCTGTGGAATGATTGCATTCAAGCAACAGGCTGATTTAATTTTAAATATGAAGATTCAGAAGATGTCCAATTGCGACTTAGAATATGTGACCTTAACATCAGCAATCATTCAAAATTACCAGATGTCATCAAAGAGAACTTGGCAAATATGGACCTTCATGCCCACAAAATAATGGACAATTTTTCCCATGACACTGCTTTTATTTTAACTACCTTTATCTGTCACAGTTAGCTCCTCCTCAGTTCTTTAATCCTTCAACAGGGGTCTCTCTCTCCCCTGGCTATAAATACTGGCTGACCCTTCTCTCTCTCTCTCTTTTGACTTAGGCCTTGGGCCGCTACCTCGTGCGGAGACGAGGTAAAATCTCTCTCTTTTACACTTAGGCCAATATGTGACCTCTCACAGATACAGCGTTTCCCAAATTTCGGGAACGCGCTAAGAACAATACACGTACGTACGAACATTTACAACACACACACATAATTTCTCCATACAAACTCTACGTAACTGTTCATGTCTTTGTTTAACTTGTTTTGTTATTAATATATATTTGTTTACCCATATATGTATCGGTCTTGTTTGTTTTCTTTGTCTTCTTTGGACTTAATTAAAGTCCGACATTCTTATGTAGCTGGATCCGCCAGCAGTAAAGTTTAACCTTCTGATATCTCTTCACATCTTCACCCCCCCACGGTCCGCTACACATCTTCAGCAATGTTTATTTGTTTTAAAAAGTGATGATTAGAATTGTAATAAAACCTAAGCATTAAATGAAAGTGAATTTATACATCATCTTTGTTATTGAGAATTGACAACAAAAATAATAAACAGTATTTATTTAGTAGTTTTTTTATTTAAACTATTTATTATAGTATTAACTGGAATTGTTGGCAAGACATCAGCTAATTGCCAATTGGTGCAAACTTTATAAAATGGTAAATAATAAGAATTTAACATATTTTAATTGTTGCCAGACATAGATCTTTCAGCAGCCACCCACTTGACCCAGGGCAGCACTACCTCCTCAAGGCACTTGATGTAGGCCTCTGTGTTGAGTCTGAGGCCATGTGGGAAGATGAATGTTTGTATTGGTGCTTCCAGTGTGAATGCCAAACAGTACAGCATGCTGCTTCCTAATTTCTTTGCAAGTTAAAGAAAAAAGATTTAAGTTTTATCTTGTACATAGTTTGTTCTTTTTTTAATCCACTTTCATCTGTCTTTTCAGGTAAATGTTAAAATTGCTTTTTATTGATTCCTGATTTTTAATGAAAATGACAAACACTGCAAAGATAGAGCAATGTCTATCCTAGTTCATAGTGACCAAATTGGACACTCAGCAGAATTAAAGTATAAAGTATAAAAACGAACATGTTAACATGCCTGACATAAGTTTATAAAACAGAAAAGTAAGCATTGTCTAGATGTTTTTTTTTTTTTTTTTTTTTTTAATCATATCACCCCAAGCAAGGCCGGAGGCCACTATCACGCAAGGGGTTAAAGAAGGGTTGGAGGAAGAGCAGATAGGAGTGGCAAGGGAGGGGATGTGGAGAAAGAGAAAGACAGTGGGTCGATCAAGGCAAGGGGGCCACAAAAGATCCGGAGCGAGAACAGATAGGAATGAAAAATGAAAGGATGTGGAGAAGGGAAGTGGATAGATCAAGGCAACTGGAGATGTCAATTGACGCTACACTTAAACCGTTGGAGATTGTATTTGTCAGGGAAACAGTAATAGGGAAGGGAGTTCCATAGGCGAGATGTGCGAGACATGAAGCTATTGGAGTAGAAGAGACGTCTACATCTAACAGTTTCCACAGTGTAGGGGTGGGAGCAGGATGCCAGCCTGGTGGGGCATTTAAATTCACGAGGCCTGGGGACAAACGAACGCAACTCCTCAGAGCATTTACTGTGGAAGTACTTGTAAAAAAAGACAGAGCGAGGCAACATCGCGTCTGTGAGAGAGCGACTGCAGACGAGATGACAGATCAGGGCCAATCACATTGCCTATCCGTCTCTGGATCTTATCAAGAACCCCGAGGCAAACAGCAGGGGCCCCTGTGTTCCATAAAACAAAAGGAGTCCATCTGGAAGCGTTTTGATGTATTTAAATAAAACTTTATTTGTTTACCTAAATTATCCAATAAACCCTATAGAGTTGTCTTCATTTTTTTATTAATTTTTAAAACAGTACAGATAATTTATGGACATCCTGTATATACAGATAACTCAAAGAAATGAAAGAAAAATATTAATATACTTTAGTAGCAATGTGTGTGCTTATGCCATGTGGATGAATGAAATTAAGAAGTTGGCTTGCTATGCAATTAAGTCTCACTGGATGGGGAGACTGAATGTGTCTTCTACCTACTGCATCTTTGAACAAAAAATAGAGCTGGAGGAAAAAGAAAGGTGTGGGAGTTTATGTCCCTTCCTTTTAAAGTTTTGAATACGACAACACCTAGCATAAAAGATGACAGGCAAGGTGGGGTAACCATACACATCTTTAGAAAAATAACTTTGAAATTTTAATTTTTTAAATCTTCAATGTAATTTAAAATACTTTCTGATTGGTGGTATTATGGGGATTATACCACTTTGTCCACCAGGATGTCTGCTATGTGTTGTCCTATTCAGGACTATAAAAAAGCAAGAGGTATTCTTCCTTTTTTGATCTAGAATGTAGTAATGAAAAGAACATGACTTTTCTCCCTTGGCAGAGATTTCGTCAGGATGTCTTCTTAATTTCAACCAACTACATGACACATCATACATACACACATTTTCTAAGAGTAAGGCCTGTAAATGTTTTTTTTCCTTTTACAGCTGTGTACACAAGTATATTTCTCCTTATTGAATTATGTAATTACTTACATATAAATAGATGCGTAAAATTCCTCCATGAGTTGAAATTCATTTCTTTTGAAAATATTGAATTCATTTACATTGAAAGTCCTGAACTTTAGCCAAAACAAGTTGTAACTCTTCCAACTACAAATTAATGACCAACAGCAACCTTGTCTATTACAACCTGTAATACCTATTTGCTACAGTATAAATGATAGTCTTCAAATTATAGCTTGGCAATATTTCAACTTTGATTTTTTTTGTCTGTAATTTCTCAAGGGATACCGGGGGGAAAAAAAACTAATATTCAGCTGATAATTTCACACCTGTCAACTCATTTTGGTTTTAAGCTCTTTATCATGCTCTCATTCTTTTTCTTTTAACTATTATCATATCTGGTAATGGTAGTTACTAAGTTTTGTACTAATAAAATTTTCATATATATATATATATATATTTCTGTTTCGGACTAGTCCTGTATATATCGTCTCTTCATTTAACTTAAATTTAATATAAATATGTCTCTATTAACCATGTCCTGAAGATGGTCTATTAGACCGAAACGTCTGACATTGACAGAAAAAACAAAAACAAAATAAAAAACAGTAAACTCACATATTCGGATTTTGCTTTGTCTTTTCCACATTTTCATCATACCATCGGATCTACATCCACATATTTGCTTACATATATATATATATATATATATATGTGTGTGTGTGTGTGTGTGTGTGTGTGTGTGTGTGTGTGTGTGTGCGTGTGTGTGTGTTTGTACTGAATCGTGTTAAAGTAATATTAATTGATTGAAACCACAGCATTTAATGACCTTTTTTTGCTTTGATGATTATTGACTGGGGATTTGCAAACACAGTTTGGAAGAGTTGGTATTTAAAAGAAAAGAAAAAAGATGTAAATCTAGGGCTGACATGCCACCCACCTGCCAAAAAAATGAATGGTTAGTAAACCGGTGCAGCCCATCTCCTTCTCCCTAATCGCCACCCTATGGGGTGTAGTGGCATATTCCAGAATTCTCACTTTGGTTAAAAGTGATCGATAAGAGAAATTTGCCAATCTTAAGATGGGCAAATTCAGTCACTTTTGAATGTAATGTATGTTTCTGTTTTACCTTAATTTCAGTTTTAAATAACTCACAAAGGTTGATAAACCATAAATAACAAATCAATCAATAAATCAATGGGTACATTCTGTGTGAACTGGTTTACTACTGACAATTTTTTTCTTTTTATAACCCTCCTTCTTCAATGTTCTGTGTCCCTTACAGGATATAAGCAATCACGGCTCTCCATAACTTCCTATCTTTTGTAGCTCTTAGCAATGTTTTTCTTTTGTCTATCCCAGCACTTCTTGTACTCTATTTACACAAGCTCATTAGATAACTTAATCACCATTTCTCTCTGTTGCTCTTGCTTTCAATACCAAGCTTTCTTTTCTCTATGTAGCCAAGATAGTTCAACTGTCTCTTTGTGATTCTATGTATAAGTGTCCTTTTTGTTTCCACTTCCTTAAAAACTTCCTAATTGCTTACATTTCATTTTAAAAAATCAACAGTGATTAGTTAAAAAAATATCAGCAGTGACTGGTTAAAAAATATTTTTCATATCATGTAACCTGTTCTCCACTCTGTGCCAGTTTTTATTTTTAGTGACTTTCTCCATTTCAAACAATATACAACAGTGATCTAGTCATACTGAAAACTTTGCACGTCCATATATGTCATTCTTATATTTTTTTCATAATTTAGCAATATTTTGATCTGTAATCATAATTTAATCACTTATAATCATATATATTTCATTCTGGAGTCATCAGTATTAAACAGGAGATTTTTATATTTTGACCTTATTTTGATCTGTAATCATAATTTAAACACTTATAATCATATATATTTCATTCTGGAGTCATCAGTATTAAACAGGAGATTTTTATATTTTGACCTTATTTTGATCTGTAATCATAATTTAAACACTTATAATCATATATATTTCATTCTGGAGTCATCAGTATTAAACAGGAGATTTTTATATTTTGACCTTATTTTGTTCTGTAATCATAATTTAATCACTTATAATTATATATATTTAATTTCTGAGACATCAGGTGACTAGTGTATCAAATAGTTTTTTATATATTTTAACATTCTTTTGATATAATATCATAAATTAATACTTGAACAGGAGTAGAGGTTTATCCCTTGTTTCCTGTTTAGGATTGTGTTTCCAGTTCCTTCTAAAGTCTACTTCAACTCTCTACTTCTAACTCCTTTATCTAAACTCTGAAATTTTATTTACTATTTATTTGTTTGTTTTTTTTTCCTTAATAGGAGTAGATAGGTTCGTCTGTCATCTGGTTGACACTATTCCCCGGTCTTTTGAATAGGAGTAAATGTTTAATGTTAGTTTCCTGTTTAGGATTGGGTTTCTGGTTCCTTCTAAGCCCTTCTCATTCTCTTTTACTCTCTTGCATCTTAGTGGCATTATTACCTTGCTTTGGGTGAATTGATTAAAAATAAAGAAAAAAAAAGAAAATTTGATTCTGAGGTCATCAAGGAATGAGTTTGTGAGAAAAGAGTATTTAGGTGTTAGTTTAGCTTCGTAAATTTAAATTTTGCTTTTAGGAACTTTTCTGAAATTTTTCAAATATTTTCAATCTGTATTTGGTTGACTCTGCAGATATGAAGGTCTGACTGTAGTAAAGTAGAGAAAGATTCAATCAATGAAGAATTTGTGGGGTGAATTAAGGCAGACCCCTAAAAAGAAAAAAAGTAGACCTATCCTAACAGATCAGATGATTACTGATGTTCAAGACATGACTTCTTTCAATGAAAAGATTCTTTTTTATTGAAAAAGCTTGTGTCATTACAAAACTGCATTCTTTTACTCTTTTTTTATTTATTTTTGAAAAACAAGCCAAACTCTTTGCTTGTTTGCAATGTGTGTTTGCTATTTGATAACTGATGGGATAGGAAGGGAAAAAAAGGTGAGTGCTACTGAGAGAAAAAAAAAGTATGTGTCTGTTAGTGAGTGAGTGTGTGAGTGAATGAGTGAGAAAATGAGTAAGTGGCAGTGTTGTGTTGTGAAATGACATCACAATATAGTATTTCCTGTGTCAGAGCTGAAAGAAAAAAGTGTATTTATACACACTAACTCGAAGTGGACACACCCCCACACACAAACACATTTACATATATACATATATATGGGAAAATCTTCTTCTTCAATGTGCCATGTTCCTTCAGGATGTTAATCATGGGTCTCCTCAATTTCCAGTCTTTTGTAGCTCTTAATAAATTTTGTTCTTTTGCTATCTCTTCTAAATCCTATTTCATCATCCATTTATTAAGCTGGCTAGGTTGGTTATGCATTGTTTTGCTCTGTCCCTTTTGCCTTCAATCTGTCCTGCGAGTATTATATTTTCCAAGCCCTCTTTCCTCATTATGAAACTTTAACTTCTTACTGATGTTAAGTATAAGCATCCATTTGTTTCCATTTTCTTTAAAACTTTGTTGTTGCTCACATGTTCAGTCCATGGTATTCCCAGCATCTTTCTGTAGAACCAAATTTCTTTTTCTTCATGTCTCTTCTTCATCTGTGGGGAAATTGTCCATAATTCACTGTCATACAGGACAATTGATATTACATAACAGTTCAGTTCTCTTTTCTTTGTTTTGAACAAAATTTTCTATTTCTTAATACTTTGCTTAGCTTTTGGTTGGAATCTTATGCTATCTCAATGCACCTTTGGATTTCATTGCCGCACTTTCTATCCTTTATTTTTCAATTTCCTAAAATTTATTTTTTACTTCCTAAATATTTAAATTGTTGTACTTATTTGGTTTTGATATCTCCAATTTGTAATTTGCATGTTGGGTTGTTCCTTTTTCTAACAAGCATGTATTCGATCTAGAAATTGATGTTTAGTCCTTTCTTCTTGCTTTCCTTTACTACCTTCTATAGTTGTTGTAGTTTCCTTTCTTTGTCTGCTATCAACACTGTCTTCTGCATATCTTATGTTGTTACGATAGTGGCCTCCAATAATGAATCATGGTAGGATTAATTGTTTCAGAACTGCCTCACTGCCTGTATAAAGGTTGAATAAGTCTGCTATCAGCACTGTCTTCTGCATATCTTATGTTGTTATGATTGTGGCCTCCAATAATGAATCATGGTAGGATTAATTGTTTCAGAACTGCCTCACTGCCTGTATAAAGGTTGAATAAGTCTGCTATCAACACTGTCTTCTGCATATCTTATGTTGTTATGATTGTGGCCTCCAATAATGAATCATGGTAGGATTAATTGTTTCAGAACTGCCTCACTGCCTGTATAAAGGTTGAATAAGTCTGCTATCAACACTGTCTTCTGCATATCTTATATTGTTATGATTGTGGCCTCCAATAATGAATCATGGTAGGATTAATTGTTTCAGAACTGCCTCACTGCCTGTATAAAGGTTGAATAAGTCTGCTATCAACACTGTCTTCTGCATATCTTATGTTGTTATGATTGTGGCCTCCAATAATGAATCATGGTAGGATTAATTGTTTCAGAACTGCCTCACTGCCTGTATAAAGGTTGAATAAGTCTGCTATCAACACTGTCTTCTGCATATCTTATGTTGTTATGATAGTGGCCTCCAATAATGAATCATGGTAGGATTAATTGTTTCAGAACTGCCTCACTGCCTGTATAAAGGTTGAATAAGTCTGCTATCAATACTGTCTTCTGCATATCTTATATTGTTATGATTGTGGCCTCCAATAATGAATCATGGTAGGATTAATTGTTTCAGAACTGCCTCACTGCCTGTATAAAGGTTGAATAAGTCTGCTATCAACACTGTCTTCTGCATATCTTATGTTATTATGATAGTGGCCTCCAATAATGAATCATGGTAGGATTAATTGTTTCAGAACTGCCTCACTGCCTGTATAAAGGTTGAATAAGTCTGCTATCAACACTGTCTTCTGCATATCTTATGTTATTATGATAGTGGCCTCCAATAATGAATCATGGTAGGATTAATTGTTTCAGAACTGCCTCACTGCCTGTATAAAGGTTGAATAAGTCTGCTATCAACACTGTCTTCTGCATATCTTATGTTATTATGATAGTGGCCTCCAATAATGAATCATGGTAGGATTAATTGTTTCAGAACTGCCTCACTGCCTGTATAAAGGTTGAATAAGTCTGCTATCAACACTGTCTTCTGCATATCTTATGTTGTTATGATTGTGGCCTCCAATAATGAATCATGGTAGGATTAATTGTTTCAGAACTGCCTCACTGCCTGTATAAAGGTTGAATAAGTCTGCTATCAACACTGTCTTCTGCATATCTTATGTTGTTATGATAGTGGCCTCCAATAATGAATCATGGTAGGATTAATTGTTTCAGAACTGCCTCACTGCCTGTATAAAGGTTGAATAAGTCTGCTATCAACACTGTCTTCTGCATATCTTATGTTATTATGATAGTGGCCTCCAATAATGAATCATGGTAGGATTAATTGTTTCAGAACTGCCTCACTGCCTGTATAAAGGTTGAATAAGTCTGCTATCAACACTGTCTTCTGCATATCTTATGTTGTTATGATTGTGGCCTCCAATAATGAATCATGGTAGGATTAATTGTTTCAGAACTGCCTCACTGCCTGTATAAAGGTTGAATAAGTCTGCTATCAACACTGTCTTCTGCATATCTTATGTTATTATGATAGTGGCCTCCAATAATGAATCATGGTAGGATTAATTGTTTCAGAACTGCCTCACTGCCTGTATAAAGGTTGAATAAGTCTGCTATCAACACTGTCTTCTGCATATCTTATGTTGTTATGATTGTGGCCTCCAATAATGAATCATGGTAGGATTAATTGTTTCAGAACTGCCTCACTGTATATAGGTTGAATAAGTCTGGTGAGAAGACACATCCTTGTTTTACACCCCTTTCTATTTTTGCATATTTACTGAATTCATTTTCTAGCCATATAGAAGTGCTTTGCTGCCAGTATAAGTTCTGGATTATTTTAATATCTTTCCCAAATATGTCAAGGTTACCTAACAGTTCCAACACTTCTTTGTGACATACTTTATCAAACACTTTTGTATAATCTATAAGACACAGGTATACCTCTTTTTGAATTTGTATTGCTCTTTCTGATATCATTCTGAGCATAAATATCATATTCCTCCAGTATCTTTAGTGAGCCTATACTGTTCTGGTCCTATTACTGGTCTAATTCTGCTGTACGCTCTATTCATCAGAATTCAGATGATAATGTTTATTATATGGCTCATTAGGTTGATTGTTCAGTGTAATTTACATTTGTTGGAACCTGGCTTCTTAGGCAGTGCTATGAAAATGGATCTACTTAGATCTTCTGGTATATCACCACTGTCGTATATTTCATTTATTATGTCTGTAATCTTGTCAATACCAAAATCCTCTAAGACTTCCAGCATCTCTATTACAATTCCATCTCATCCTGTTGCTTTGTTTTTGTTCAATTCGGCCCGTTCTGATATTGCTTCACATTTTAATATTTCTGGTCCTTTGATATATCATATATAAATTTTGATATATCATATATCAGAAAATATTAGGTAACAGAATTTTTCCATTTCACCATACATATATATCAGTCTATCTGCAGTTTACTCATATCTATCTATTATATACATTTATATGGATATATTTGAGAGTATATAGCAGCATTTCTCTCTTTCTCCAAAATGGGTGAGCAAAACCCGTAGTGAAATTATAATAAAATAAAATTTTCCAACAACCAAAACACCAAATGATGTGAAACAAATTGCAGACTGCCAGCTCTTAACACACGTCTAGCTTGGGTGATCAGCTAATCCCCGTGGCAGACACCTACTCAGGCACATTTGTGTTTCTTCAGTTCTTACAGAGCCAGTGTTTGATATACGGCAACTATACTGAGAGGACCTAAGTTGCAGTCTCTGGGAGAATGTGCATGAACTGACGTAATCAATAGATGATGACTTTTGATTTTGTGGTAGCACAGTTTTGTCTACCCACTTTCACTCACAAGGATCAACTCACGGTGTGATTTTCAGGCACATCTCATTGGTGTCACACACTGGGAGCCCTTCTCACATTGATATTACCAAGAAGTCATCTCAGTTACAAATAAAATATGGTGCAATTTGAACTTAGGTATCATGGTCAGAACCCTAATTTGTCATCTCCTTTATCAATCCTTATAAAATGCATATATTTTCATATATTCCTTGTTTCAGGACTATAAAGGCATATAGAAAATGTGAGATCAAGAAGGCATAACATGTTACTCTCCACGTGGTTAACATCAGCCATGCCAATGGAAGCCAAAAATGGTTCTCTAAGATGACTAAAAGATTGCAGTTTTATCTTGGAGTTGTTAAAATTTACAAGCCATTTCTTGCCCCAGATAACAACTGATTGAAGATCATTTGCCAGTTTTACTTTATCTAACTGATCAGAGTTACTATTGAGACAGGTGTAAATACTTGCATCATGAGCATAAATACAAATTGGAAACTGATGACAGAAAGCCTAACATATTGCTCTCTCGGTGGTTAGCACTAGCAATGCTGATGGAAGGCAAAAATGGTTCTCTAGGATGACTAAAAGATTGCAGTTTTATTTTGGAGTTGTTAAAATTTACAAGTCATTTCTTGCCCCAGATAACAACTGATTGAAGATCATTTGCTAGTTTTACTTTATCCGACTGATCCGATTTACTATTGAGACAGGTGTAAATAGTTGCATCATGAGCATAAATACCTAGTTGGGAATTGATGACATCAGGGAAATCATTGATGAAGATAAGAAACAAAATAGGTCCAAGGATAGAGCCCTGGGAAACACTTGCATTAATGTGAAAGGAACTGGAAGAGTGGCTGTTTAACACAATATTCATTGCATGATTTGTTAATAAAGAGTGGAATAAATGCATGCCAAACCCTATCAAACACCTTTGAGATATCTATAGCCACAGCCTGAGCTTCACCATTCTTATCTAATGGGTGACTATTTGGGAATACCAAATACTGTATGTGTGGGTGGTGTAATGAATAATGGCTTGGAATTGTTAATCAGAGAGCTGAGTTCCAATTCCTGTTGGGTCTGATATATTCACTTACACACTAATACCATCAGGAAAGGTATGAATCTATCTCTTCTCCCCCAGCAATAGGTTAAATAATAAGACTTGTATTACTAAATCATTATTATCTCAAAAGAATTTCTTACAACTGAAAAATATTTTCTGTCTTTAAATAACCTGTGAAGGGTTGATAAGCCATAAAAAATCAATCAGTCAATCAATCGCCATTCTTCTCTAAGACTTAACAGACTCATTCAGTGATAATTATTAACACATCTGTGGTTGATCCAGAGAAGTGAAAGACAAATTGCTTGTCTGAAAGAAGGTAGGTGCTTAACCAATTCAGAGTTGTAGAGTTTACAGAGAACAGGAACCAGTTCAGGAGCACATTTCTTTAGAACAATTGCAGGGATACTGTCAAACCATGATTTGTGGGGATTGGAAATTTTCAGAAACTTCAAGTGTTAAATGATTTCCTTAAAGAAAGAAAAATTTGGCAGAAAATGAAGTTCATTATTTTCTAGGGAAATGATTTCAAACGATGATTCTTCTTTCTATGAAAAATAATTTGTAAGTTTACCCACACAGTTTAAACATTTTAAGAAATCAAAATCTTCTTAAACTCCCATTTTCCACATGAAGTGGAGTGATTATATTGAATCAATTGCTATATCTACTGCAAGGAAAGTTGTTTCACTGTGTCGTGCCAGATAGTTTTTTTTCATCAGAATGCATCTTGCACATTTATAAAGCTATCATCCATCCATACATTGAATGCAGCTGCCATATCTGGCCTCGTGCTCCTACTATATATCTCAAGATTCTTGTCAAAATGCAAAGAAGGGTCTGTAATGCTATTGATTCTCAAAGTATAAGTTTGATAATTGATTCCATTCTTTTTTCAATGATTCTAAAAGCACATTTTCATTTTTTATTCACTCTTCTGTCAAATTCATCCCTTGTATATACCACAGTTCAAACTTTTGAACTGTGGTATATACATATACATATATATAGGTAGGTACATCATATATATATATATATATATATATATATATATATATATATATATATATATATATATATATATATATAGGTAGGTACAACATTAAGTCTGCAGGTTAATGATAAAAATTATTTTATTTCATGTTACTTTTTATTTTTTATCATTATCATCTTCCTGGTCAATGCCTTCACTGTATTTCATGATATTGAAAATTTGACTTTTTCCTAACTACGTCTCACATATTTGCCCCGCATCCTCCAGCCTGCAAATTACCTCTTTCATAGATGTATCATAAATAATTTTATGTCCTTGAGGTTGGATCGTCCTCAATGTTATAAATACGGTAATTCAGTAGTACTTCACAGAGATCAAGTATTATACAGGGAAAACTTTAATCAAATTAAGCACATGATTATTTGTTAGCCTGAAATCATATATATATATATATATATATATATATATATATATATATATATATATATATATATATATATATAATATCTGGATAAAATAAATGAAACAAAATTGGGTGTTTTTTTATGAAAGTATTTATTTCTGTGTTTTTGTATATATTTATTTATTTAATATTTCAGACCACCTAGGTCTTTCCTCAGAAATCAAATGAGATACTGTGTTTGTGTGTTTGTTTACAGCATTTGTTTACAGCGTTTGTCGTGAAGCGTGCATGTCACGTGATGTGCAATGCAACTTTGTCTGAATTTTTGGCGGAAGACTGATGATAGTGTCTTAAATGTTGTTTAAAAGGTTTTTTGACCATAACTCAAGAAATATTTCTTAAAATATTTTTAACTGTTAAAATATTTATGTAGATTTAAAATATCCACGTGTTTGTTTACCCCTAGTTTATATGTGTCTAATTTTAGAATTCAGTATTTTTCTTTTTTTCTTCTTCGTATGTGTGTTGTACTTAAATTACTGTGTGTGTTTGTTTTTAGACTCGGATGACACGTGGTGTGGAACGCGATTGTGTTTGATTCTTTAACGGACAACTGGTGTTTTGGTTATTGTTTAAAAAGGATTTTTTACCATATCTAAAGAAATTTTTTGAAGAAATATTTTAACTATTGAAATATTTATACAGATTTAGAATACCCAAGTCTTTGTTTAACCCTAGTTTATATGTGTTTAATTTTAAAATCCAGTATTTCTCTTTTTTTCTTCGTATGTATGTAGTGCTAAAATTTGAGTCTATCAATATACATTTGCAATTATCTATTGAATGTCGTGGTCTATTGAAGTGTTCTGCTACTGGGGAATATGAATTATTTTGTCGTATGTCTTGTTTATGGTTGTTGAACCGAAGCCTAAAGTTAGTTCCAGATTCGCCAATATATCCACTATTAGGACATATTGTGCAGAATAGGTAGTAAATTATATTATTGCTATCACAAGTCAGGCGGGGTGGATGTATTGTGATTTTGGAGTTGGGTGCGAGAAATACGTGGCCTCTCATTATGCTATATATATATAACAGGATGAATGCCGAATGAATAACATTATAAAAAAATACATAGCACCAGTTGATAATAGCAAAAAAATTAGATTAATTATTTATTATAAAAAATTTAAAACTTGTAACCTTATAGTTAAAAATAATAATTCACCTCCTACAACAAAATTAAATAGAGCAAATATTATTTACGAATTCAAATGTCCATTAAGGAATTGTATTCCTCAAGAATCAACTTTCGTAAATAATTATATAGGCCACACTACAAATCGTTTAACACGCAGATTAACCCTACACCTTTCTGACAATAGCTCAATTAGATCTCATTTAAATATTCATGGAGACCTACCGGACACTATTCGGAATATACTTGTCGACAACACTAATATAATAGCATCATCCACTTGCAAAAAAAGGCTAAAAATAATGGAAGCCTTACTTATAAAATTAAACAAACCAACCCTTAATAATATTAACTTTGTACATGGACATAATATCTTGACCGTGTTTTGAAACAAAAAAAAATGAATCACTTTATAAAACACACACAAACTATTTCTAATTCTAACAGTTGAAATACAATCCTTGATAATGGCTAAAAGTATAGCCGAAAGCGCTCGGAAAAGAACATTCGGACAATTTTTATATAATTTATCCTCTGAAAAGAAAAACTTTATTAGATCGCACGAGAAATTATATAAAAAACTAAATAAAAGCACCTAGTCAGTCGTTTTTAATGAAATGTGCTTGAAAGAAGGATTGCTGCCTAAATACACAAATATATATATATATATATATATATATATATATATATATAATATATGGATAAAATAACTGAAAAAAAATTTTTTTGGTTGTTTTTTTTGCGAAAGTATTTATTTCTATGTTTTTATATATATATATTTAATATTTCAGACCACCTCGGCCCTTCCTCAGAAATTAATTGAATTACTGTATTACTGTATTTGGGAGTTTGTTTACACTTTACAGCGTCCGTCGTTAGACGCGGACGTCACGTGATGTGGAATGCAACTATGTTTGAATTTTTTAACGTAAATCTAACGATAGTATTTTAGATGTTGTTTAAAAAGGTTTTTTAACTATATCTAAAGAAATTTTTAACTATTTTTTTACATTTGGATATAAAACTGTGCAGATATGAAAAATTTCAGATCTATGACAAGAGAAGTTTCACTTAAAGGCACAATTTTGGCCTTGCCTGACTGAATGGTTCTCTGTAGCTAGAGTTAAAACATGTGACATATGATGTATAATGGTAATTCCATCTGCCTGGGGGGACACAAGTTCGAATACAGCCGGAGAGCCCAAATTTTTCTTCAATAAGATTTTTCAAATATTCAGGGTAGTAAATGGAAAAAAATAAATATACTGTTTAATAAATAAAAGGAGTGTCTACTCAAATATGAATATCTACTAAAAATAATGTTTAAAGTGATAAAATAACTGTCAGATTAATAAACTCCATTTCTTTTTCTAGACATGTTTATATATATGTGCATGTGTATATTATAATAATAATAATAATAATAATATATATATATATATATATATATATATATATATATATATACATAACTTTGTTTACATTTTGGGTATGAGAAAATGAGCAGATAAGGGCTTTCAAGATTGGAACAAGAAGATATGCATTCTTCAAAAGGGTAATTGAAACTGCAGCTGAGGGTAACTCTATCTACCCAAGGGGATGCAAGTTTAAATCCTGCCAGAGAGTATAAATTTTTCTTTAATAAAATTTCTCAAACACTGAAGGCAGTAATCAAAAATAAATAAAAATACTGTTTAATAAATAAACAGAGTGCCTACTCAAATATGAGTATCCACTCAAAATAACATTTAAAGTGATAAAAAATCTGTTGGATTAATAAAACCCCATTACTTTCTATGGACATGTTAATATATGTGTGTGTGTATATATTATTACAATAATATAAATATAATGAATATATATATATATATATATATATATATATATATATATATATATATATATATATATACAGAACCCAACTTAACCAAAGTGCTAGTGGAAGACCCAGAACAATGGGAGTGTATGTACGCGTCTACATATGTGTATGTGTTTGTCTGATGGTCCAGGTGGCCGATCTGAAAAGCGTCAAGAACACCCCAACCTGTACCTTGTTGAGAAAACATTGCTATATATATAAATGCTACAGTTTTGACACTGAAATAGAATTACAATTGCGTATATATGTATGCACGAACACATGGATGTGTATCTGTGCCTAACCTTGGATTGTTTATATGGATGTGTTTGTGTGAACTAAAATGCATACACCTGTATATATGCATGTCTATGTGCTTGAGAGTGTCATCCCAAACAAATACAGAAGAAAATTCCCGCTCCTACCACCAAACATAATCAAATGCAAATAAGCATAAATAGAACCATTTTTAAAAAATTAAACCAGTTTGTCTGATGATCACAAAAGTGTGAAACCCAGGGTCACAAATATCCATACAACTAAATATGTTAGCTGTATCACTGATATTGAGCACTTTCCACTAAGTACTGCTCATATAAAATATATATATATATATATATATATATATATATATATATATATATATATGTTTACAAAAGATTTCTCAGAGTGCATATCTGTGTGTATGTTTTTGTTTTCCATGTCAACAAATATGAAAGATTTCACAGAGTATATGTGTAGATGTTTTTGTTTTCCATGTTTTATGTATATATATATATATATATATATATATATATATATATAGATAGATAGATAGATAGATAGAAAGATAGATAGATAGATAGATAGATAGATAGTATGGGCTTTTGAGAACTGAACTAGAAGTTATGCATTCTTCAAAAAGGTAACTGAAATTGCAGCTGACTGATCTAAAGCATGTGGACTCAGACTGTGGTTTCTCCTAAAAAAGGGGGATGTCAGTTCAAACCTTGTCAGAGAACATATTTTCTTTATTATATCACCCAAATGCACAGATCAGCCAATATAATTCTCATTGTTTAACAAAACAGGCCATCTACTCAAACATGGGTATTCAGAAAATAATGTTTTGAAAAGTAACAATAAAAACACTAAACATATATATATATATATATATATATATATATATATATATATACAAATATATAATTTTTTTTTCTAAGGTAATGGATGATTTTATTAATCAATCCAACAGATTTCCAGATTTTTATCACTTTAAATGTTATTTTTATTGGATACTTGTAACCTATGAAAAGGTTACTGAATAAGAATAACCAAAATGAAGGATGGAAATGGAACGATAATATTTATAATAGGAACAACATACAAGATTCACCAGTGGCATGGGGTAAATAATCAACTGCTAGATGTGAATCAAGGTGAATTGCTAGTGAATCCCACAGTGAAGATATTCACTAACCTCCCCATGCGGTCATTGTGGCACTAGGCTGAATTTAATGTAGGGTGAACCGAGCCAGTAGGCTCAGGCAAAAAATTCCCCATACACCCCGAATACACAGGGTCAGGCAGCTGTTTACAATCTCTAGATGAGACACTGCTCTTCGACATAGCCTCGCCTGGGTTCTTCTCTGCCTGGAGGCAGAAAGATTGATAAGCACACAAGGAAGTGAATCCCAGTGAAGATATTCACTAACCTCCCCATGCAGTCAGATGAGGCACAAGATGAAATTTAATGTGGGGTGAACCAATCCCCGTAGGCTCAGGCAAAAATTCCCCAAAGACCCCTTATACATGGGGTAGCTGTACCCCAGACTAGACTCTGCTCTTTGGCATAGCCTTGTCTGGGTTCCTCTCTGCCTGGAAGCAGAGAGTTTGACCAGCACACTCTGAAAGACCACAGTGAAGATATTCACTAACTGACCTACCTGGTTGGATGTGGCACAAGGCTGAGTTTATTGTTGGGTATCTGAGCCCATAGGCTCAGCCAAAAATTCCCCAGAGACCCTGTACAAACAAATTTGGGTAGCTGTCTACCTACCCCAGACGAAACTCTGCCCTTTGGCATAGCTTTGTCTGGGTTCCTCTCTGCCCAGAGACAGAGAGTTTGAGAAGCACACTGTGGAAGACCACAGTGAAGATATTCACTAACTGCCCCATCCGGTCAGATGTGGCACAAATCCGAGTTTATTGTGGGGTATCCGAGCCTGTATGCTCGACCAAAAATTCCTCATAGACCCCATAAAAAATGGTGTCAGGTAGCTGTCTACCACCCCAGATGAGACTCTCCCCTTCGGCATAGCCTCGTCTGGGTTCCTCTCTGCCTCTGGGCAGAGAGTTTGACAAAAACACTGTGTAAGACCACAGTGAATCCAACATACATTATATTCCACTGTATTTATAAGGATTGGGACATACCCGTTATAGCCCACATGTACGGTATAACAATATCCATATTTGAGTAGACGCTCCATTTATTTATTAAACAGTATATTTATTTATTTTCATCTACCAGCCTGAATATTCAAGAATATATTTAATAAGATTTCTCAAATATTCAAGCTGGTAATGAAGCAGCTACTCAAATATGAGTATCTGCTAAACATAATATTTGAAGTAATAAAAGTATGTGCGTGTGTGTGTGTGTGTGTGTGTATTTAAATGTAGCTTTGGTGATTGGCAGGTTTAACTAGACAGTGTGAAATTATAATAACTCTGTAGGGAATTTGATCCTCAATGAGTGCCCCACATTTATGGGCTTGTGCCAGACTAAACTTCTTCTTCTTCTCTGTGTTGTGTCCCTGCAGGAAAAGGATGACTCTCCACAACGCCCTATCCTTTATAGTTCTTAGTAATGTTTGTCTTTGTACTAATCCCTCCCACTCCCTTTTCTGCCCTCCAATTACACAAACTCATTACGTAGGTTTCTCTCTGTTCCTCTTGCCTTCAATATGACCCATGAGTGTCATATTTCCCAAGCCTTCTGTCCTTTATGTGTGCTAGAATATACTTGAGTCTACTGGCACACATTAGTTATGTTTATACTTGAGTTGAGTAGTAAACAATGGTCAGTCAATGAATCAGCAAGGATTCACCTGAAAGGTAGCCTCTTTTGAAGGGATCCTATCCTTCAGCAGAGGACGTATATTGTAATCCCTGCTGACAGAACATATTCATGTTGATGATATTTCTTTTTAGAAAATGTTGATGAAGATGATGATGATTAATAAAATTAATTTTTAATCCTGTGTTATTTTTTTTATTTTTCTTATTTTTTTCACTTCTTTTACATACTATTTCCTTTCTTTTTTTTTTTTTCTTTTGGTTATAGATTTATCCTCTATCTCTTTTCCATCTGCCTACTTCTCATCTTAATTCCTACCCTTAATCTTGCACTTACTGCCCTTATTCCAGGTTCTTCTCATTTCGTTCATCCGTTTTCTTCTTTTCTTCAATGTTCTCTTCCTTTCATTAAGCATTTTTTGTCTTCTCCCCCCACCCCGCTGTCACTTTTATTTTCTCTGATCTTCTTTATGTCCCCCTTTTAATTCCTTAAACATTTTCTGACTCTACCCTATCAAGAGTTATTTGAAAAAGAAAAAAAAAAGAAATTAGAAAAACAAAACTAAACAAATCCGTAATTGAATAAATTTGAAGAAAATGAAACACAAGACAAAAAAATAAAAAATATTCAAAACCAACATATTAACTTCCTACCAAAATATTCTAGTCTATAAAAAAAATCCTTTAGATAAAAAAAGAATTTTCGGAATAAGGAATGGTGGAGAGGAAGTCCCAAAATTGAAATCAGTGGAGTCAAATATTCTCCGCATAAATAGAATAAATGAAAGCAATTATAATTAACATCAAAAAGATTTTACATTTTGCTTGAATTTTTTTCCTTTGTTTTCTTGAAAAAGTTGAAAATATCTCAATGTTTATTTATTGGCATGGCAATATGATTTCACTTCATCTTTGTAACTAGTTGGAGATTTTAAGTAATTCTTTCTGATGAATATGCTTTTATTCCAATAAATTAGGCATTTTATATAAATTAATTATTATAATTTCCTATTGTAAGGTTATTGTTATAACACACACTCACACATGGTATAACATAATTCGTTAAATTATTCTCTATATATAAAGCTATTACCATTAACGCCTGTATAGTTAGTACAAAGACTGACTGCTATTCACAAAATCCTTCCCAGAATGAGGAATGTAGCACAAGGCCAGTTTTTATGTGGGTCGATTCCAAGTCTGTAGGCTCAGGCAAAAATTCCCCTCAGACAGCACATACATGGGGTCAGGTTTGTCTACCTCCCCAGAAGAGACTCTGCCTGTAGGCATAGCCTCATCTGAGTTCCTCTCTGCCCAAAAGCAGAGAGTTCGACAAGTGCATCACGAGCCTGGCAGTGAACTGCCTGACTCCAATACGAATGATATTTACCAACCTCCCCACCAGGCAGGATGTGGCACAAGGCCAATTTTTATGTGGGGTAAACCGAGCGCATAGGCTCAAGCAAAAGTTCCCCATAGACCCCACATGCACATGGTCGGGTTTGTCTACCTTCCCAGACGAGACTCTGCCCATAGGCCTAGCCTCATCTGGGTTCCTCTCTGCACAAAAGCAGAGAGCTAGACAAGCCTGGCAGCAAACAGCTTGACTCCAAAACAACTACGCTCATCTTCATACCATGGAACTCTTTATAGTATTGGACAAGTCCATGGAGTCACCAGGGGTGTACTCTTCACTCCACAACATTAATATATTATAATCATGAAAGTTATTTACACTATTTACATTGTTCAGACTGTTGTCCTCATTTTTGTTGTCATATTCATGATGTTTCTGTTGTTGTACACACCGGCCTTCTTCAGGTGATATATGTTGGAGGAAGTCCAGAGTGTACAACAGCTGAAACATCATAAATATGACAACAAAGAAGAGGACAACAGTCCAAACAATGTAAGTAGTGTAAATAGTCACAATATCTCAGCTCAGAAATATAGACAGAACATGAAAGGTGTCTTTCACTGCTTCATTCTTACATAGTAAATATGTTATAATACATATTTATCGACTGAATATCTCAGTCTATTCACATCTATCTATCCCTTCATCCGTTTATATCTATCACTCTTCATCAATATATTTGTTGTTCTGTATAACAATGTCACAGAGAAAAGTAATAAATTAATTTTATATAACAAGTAATAGAATTTTTAAATAAATTCTGCAATGTAAAACAGAACTGAAGAAAAAAGCCTTCAGAGAAAAAAAAAGTCTTTTAAAAATGAAATATAACAAAACATAATTAAAATTAGCTTGCTTAGGAGAGAGTTTATAACTTTTGTTATTAGAAAGAATAGAAAAAAATGTTTTAATAAATTATTTCTTTAAATCAAGTGAAATTAAAATGTTATATTTCAGTATAAAAACCATGGTAAAAATTCAACAAACATTTTTGATTTGTTTGAAACAGAAATACAGATTACATAAAAATAAATAAATGTATCAATAATGATCAATAGTTGATTTATTTTTATGAATAAAAATGTCGTAGAGAAGGATGTTAAATTAAGTACAAAATGTACAAAATTAACTTATAAGTAAGAAGACCAAGTTTCCTAAATTACATTTTTAAGTGAATTTCACACACAAAAGTTTATTTTTTGTAGTGAAAGCATAAAATAATATTGTATGTCTATAGTGGCATGGGGCTTAGGAGTTAAAATGAACAGTTGATTTACTCATGCTAAGGAGATTAATGGAGGATGATAACGAAAGTAATATATAAATTCCAACATTCGCAGCGTTAATTAAAAAAAGAGCTTGATACAGGTAGTAGAGCGATAATTATTTATTTATTATAATTTTATCATATAGACAAAACCATTTTACTCACTACAAAGATGCAACTTGGTTTCAGTGCATTTCAACTGCACATCTACGGGTGAGGGTCGAAAATGGTTATGAACAATCCTGTTTATAGGCAAGCCGGATGTAAAACGTCACTTCCTTTTTTCCATTTTTTTGAGAAGAAAAATGTACTTACAAAATATACATAGAGTATCTAAGTGAAACAATAGTGGTTGTTGATAGCAGTTTGGTGATGGGTATATAAATATATACATACATACATACACACATATATATATATATATATATATATATATAGCTGGCCACTCGTATTCAAGGATATCTGTCTATTAGGACAGCTAGCCAATCCCTATTGCAGATGTTTGCTCAGGTGCATTTGTGTTTATTCAACACCCACAGAGCCCGCCTGTGGTTTATACTGCAACTATACTGAGCAGATCTTAGTTACAGTTTCTGGGCAAGAGCATGTTATCTAGTGTGATCAACAATTTGAACAAGTCCAGCATGCTCAAGCCCTCAGCCACGATGACTTGTGAATTCGTGCTAGCACAGCTATCGATGCCACCCAAGGGTTCTGTCTACCCAATTTCACAAGGCTTGGGTCAACCCGTGGTATGGTTTTCAGGCACTTTCCAAAGGTGCTGCACACTGAGATTGACCCCTCGAGTCGGATAACATCAGGAAGTCTCCTTCCTGATAAATCGACTATGGTGAGATTCGAACCTGAGTCTCATTGTCAGAATGTGAATGTTCTAACCACTCAGCCACATGCCACACTTGTCTATATTATTTAATGAAACATGTATGAAGGAAAAAATGCTGCCTAAATACACACAATTTAAATTACACGATCCAGCAGCCCACAATACAATCAATACTTGGAATTATAAATGTAGCCTTGTGAAAAGGCAAATTGAAATAGCCAAGGAAAAATTAGTTAATATATTGTACTCTAACTGCCATCTTTGATAATGGCTTATGTAAGCCGAAAGCTTAGATTGGATTAAAAAATATGTATGAATATTGTGATTTTCTTTCTTCGTTTAATGATTATGTTATTAAGCTTATCAGACGATATGAAAAGAATTTACATAAAATAAATAAACACTTGTCTATATTATTTAATGAAACATGTATGAATGAAAAAATGCTGCCTAAATACACACAAAATATATATATATATATATATATATATATATATATATATATATGTATATATAAATAAAAAGGAAAGAACAGTAAGATATAAAATCCGGTGTTCTTATAGATATTTTTATTTTTATTTTTACACAATAGTGCTCTATGTAAATTTAAATTTACAGAGCATTAATATTATAAATTAATAGATTTAAAATATGGTTTAACCGCTACACAGTGATAACCATGTTTCAGAAATGGAAGCTAAAGCCCCTGAATTTAATTTTGTTATTAAACCAAAGACATTAGTTCCATTTCCTCATCAAGCGAATTTTGGAGTAACTTACTTTTTAAAATTTACGGTTGTTAACGGCACAGGAAAGATTCATAGTTTGAGGGTTTCCAAGGTAATATATATATAAAACATTTGAAAAAACCATTATAGAAGTTGTAAAAGTATATGCTGAGGAATACATCTACATAGAGCAGGTGATAGTGTTGAAGACTATAAAAATTAAATAAAACATTGTACAACAATTGGTTGGAAAGTATTTAACAAAAATGAAAACCTCCTTGCCCATATACTTTGGACATAATGAGAAAAATGTACCTTCTGACAGGAATTGAACCTGTATTAATTTTTTGTTTTTTGCTTTCCCTGATGGAAAAATGGTAAATAGTTTCAGTTACTTTGGGAAACATATTTTTCTTTTCCTTCTAGGCCAGTTCACATTAATTTCAATGTTTAAGAAAAAAAGTAAAAAAAATACATGGATATCAACTCAAACACATGTGCTCACTAAAAATAACGCTTATAGTAATAAGAAACAACATTGCTTGCAAACAAACTTAAAAACACACAAAGATGAATGGAAATAGCTAGTCTAGGTAGATGTAAGGGAGTTATAACTGTGTTTTTAAAAAATTAAAATAAAATAATGAATTAATGATAATTATAATTGCTGTAATTATTTTTGACTCTATAATTAATTTTTATTCATTTAATTTTTTTATGGACATGACAAAATGACAGCATCATTAATTTTTTATTGATGTATTTCTTTATGGCACAACAGAGAGAAAGATATCAACATGGATCAGAAGATGGACCAAGATAAGAGATATAGAAGTGACTGATGAAAGGAGGTAGAAAAGAAAGGTTAAAAGATGGAGCAAAAGGTTGGTTGAATGGAAAGCAAATGCAATAGGAAAAAAACAGAAAGAAGATGTAGAGATGTGACAGAGGAGTTTACTGGTAAGATATGGCACAAAACACCATTGTTGATCACAGTCACTGTTGTCATGGAAGGAATTGAGAAAAGCCTTTGTCCAGCAGTGGGTGCCCAATGGCTGCTGCTGTTGCTGATGATAATGATTATGATGATGAGGAGGAGGTGGTATATATACGTTCAGCAGATTCAGGCTAAATGGGACAAAAAAGGAAAAGGGTAATTTACCCTAATTAGGTGACTAAAGCCGCTATTAACAAAGCAACATTAACATAAACAGTTTAAACAGACAAGTTTTCAGTTTTGGTTATGAAGTCTCTACAATAATGGCCATAAAAAAATTACTTGTTCTATTTACTTAGTTCAAACATACTTTTACATTTAAACAAAAAAACATCAGTAAACTTTTAAACAAACAAAATCTTTATTCCTATAACAGATTTAACTACACATTGAAATATTGTAATTGTTAATGTCAATTGATATTTAAAGAGATTTATCAAGTGTACCCTACAAAAGTTTGTTAAGTGCTTTTGAATAAAAATCAATATAGATATTTAATGAAGATAAATTTCATTACATTTATATACATTAGCAATGGATTGATATGTTGCATTGCTTTTTGGATAATCACAAAGTGGTATTTGAATTTTGCATACATTAAATCAGACAGTTTGTACCTATACAAAAAAGGGCTGCTCACATGAAACACACAGCAGATATTGCCAGAATGAGGCTGACTAAGAAGTGAGTCAATAATGACCAACCAAAAATTACTTTTGTTTGTTCACTCAAGACCAACAGCAGTGTGGCCCAAATAAGTGTGGGAAATCATTACTGTTATTATTTACTATTATTACTGTTATTATAGTATTATATTATTATTATTTATTGCTATTATGACTTACTGTTATTATTATAAAAGTTTACTATTATCACTATCATTATAGTATTATTATTAACATGACTTACTATTATAACTATAAAGATTTACTATTACAAGTATTATTATAGTATTATTACTATTAATTATTACTATTATGACTTAGTGTTATTACGATAAAGATCTGCTATTACTAGTATTATTATAGTATTATTATTATGACTTACTGTTATTACTATAAAGATTTGCTATTATTAATATTATTATAGTATTATTAATTATTACTATAAACATTTACTATTATTATTATTACATTATTATTATTCCTATTATGACTTACTATTATTATTATAAAAATTTATTATTATCGCTATCATTAGAGTAATATTATTATTAATATTATGACTTTCTGTTATTACTATAAAGATTTACTTTTATTAATATTATTATAGTATTATTATTATTAATTATTACAATTATTATATTATTATTAATTATTAATGTAAAGATTTACTATTATTACAGTATTATATTATTATTATTATTACTATTATGATTTACTATTATTATTATTTATTTATATATTATTATTTTTAAGGATTTAACTCGGATAAGCAGATTCCTCAATTCGCCTGGACCAGAATTCAGTGCATGTGCATGTGTGTGTGTGTGTGTGTGTGTGTGCATGTGCTTCTTTTCTGCTTATATTATTATTATTTTTATGTTAAAGAAGACAAATATAAGCCCAAAATGCAAATAAGTATAGATATAATATAGATAAAAATGCAATAATAAAAAAAAACAATTGTAATTATTGATTGTAGCATAATTATTTCTTTTAATTTCAAAAGGTAGTCAATTCTAAACGTCCTACGAGGCTGGCATCACGTTCCCACCCCTTCACCGTTGAAACTGTTAGATGTAGACATCTCTTCTACTCCAATAGCTTTATGTCTCACACATCTCGCCTGTGGAACTCCCTTCCTTATTCCTGTTTCCCTGACAAATACAATCTCCAACTATTTAAGTATAACGTCAATCGACATTCCTATCTGCTCTCGCTCCAAATCTTCTGTAACCCCCCTGCCTTGATCGATCCACTATCTTTCTCCACATCCTCTCCTTTACCACTCCTATCTGCTCTTCCTCCAAACCTTCTCTAACCCCTTGCATGCTAGTGGCTTCCAGCCTTGCTTGGGGTGATAAGCTTAAAAAAAAAAAAAATTCTGTAATCTTTATATTGGTTCACCAAATGTTGACAATAAATGACTTCCATGCACACACGCATCTGTGTTTGTGTGTGTGTGTGTGTGTGCGTGAGAGAGAGAAAGAGAGAAAGTGTATGTGTGTGTTCTTTTGTATGAAAGATTATTTATGAAGATAGTTAAAAAAAAAAGCTTGAAAATGTAGAAATAAAGTCATCCCTTTTTTACTATACCCTTGAATTTTCATTTTTATGAAAAGAGAAACTAACTGAAGATCCTTTGGGTAATTACAAGGAAAAAAAATGTATAATTTAAGATTTAATAAAGAATATAGATAACAAAGTTTTCAAAATATTCTCATGCAAAAGATACCAACCATTACATTACCACAGAATTTGTTTATAATGAAAAATTGCTATTTTCAACAAAGATAAATGTAAAATATTTAGATTGTTTGGTTAATTTAATGCCATATCAATCCTTGTTGGGTTATTTAATGTTGTATATAAGTTTTTTAAAACAAAACAAATTAATAAAGAGGTAGACATAGGTCTGGTTTATATTTGAGTCAAAAGGTAGGCATAAGTCTGGTTTATACTTGTGTCAAAAGGTAGATGTAATTATGGTTTATACTTGAGTCAAAATGTTATGTAATTCTGATTTATACCTGTGTTAAAAAGTAGATGTAATTCTGGTTTATACTTGAGTCAAAAGGTAGATTTAATTCTGGTTGATACTTGTGTCAAAAAGTAGATGTAATTCTGGGTTATACTTGAGTCAAAAGGTAAATATAATTCTGGTTTATATTTGTATCAAAAGGTAGATGTAATTCTGGTTTATACAGGGTGTCCATAAAGTTTGTGTGCACTTTAAAAAATTAATAACTTTATTTGTATTTGCGATAGAAATAATCTGTAAAAAATGTTATAAAGTTTAATGTACCTAGTTTTAAGTATAGCTAAAATAACTAATGTGATTTCAGTCTTTACTGTAAATCAATTGGCAAATGTTTTCCGTGAACTGCAAAATCGTATTACCCTTTGTATTGCTAATGATGGAGGACATGTGGAAACTTAAATAAAATTTCAATAAAACCTTAAAAAAATATAGATTTACTTCTTTCTAATCCTTTTTACAAATTATTTCTATCGCAAATACAAATAAAGTTATAAATTTTTTAAAGTTCACATGAACTTTATGGACACCCTGTACTTGAGTCAAATGATAAACATAATTCTGGTTTATACTTGTGTCAAAAGATAGACATGAGTCAGGTTTATACTCGTGTCAAAAAGTAAACTTGGGAATGGTTTATACTTGAGCCAAAAGGTAGACGTATATTTGGTTTATAAAGATAGACATTATTTGAATTTATACCTGAGTCTGCAAGCCTCCACCCAGAAATTGGCCCATTTAAAGAGAGGCCTTATCCTTTTGCTGGAGATGCAGTCAGCATATTCTAAGCTCCACTAATAGAGCAAATAAGATATCTGTAGTAAATGCAACTTGTAAATGTACAAGTAAATAAATTTTTAAAGATTGAAGCAAGAAACTGTAATAATGTTCCACAGGCAAGAAGTACAAGCAAAGAAACTATTAGAATAGAACTTACAGTTACAGCTAGCTAGTTAAACAGTAAAATGGTGAGACCCAGTTGCCTAGTAGTACACTTAAATTCATGCAGTCAAGGTAACAAGGAGGAAAGCTATTCAGAACAATTGCTATGAAAATATTTATAGAAAAAACAGAGAGGAGCTATGTCAAAGTGGTACCATGTGACTGAAGTCAAGATGCCAGATCAGGACCAATTACATTACCGATCCTTCTTTGGATTTTGTCTAGAATCTCAAGATACATAGCAGGAGCAGTAGGTCAGATATGGCAGCAATATTCAATGCACGAATAAACAGTAGATTTATAAATATGCAAGATGGATTCTGATGAGAAGAATTGTCTGGCACAACACAGTGAACCCACTTTCCTAGCAGCAGACCTAGCAATTGATTTAATATAATCACTCCACTTCATGTTGATGGAAAACTTGAGTCAAAGAAGACAGAGGGAATTGCTCTCCTGGAGGTTAGCATCAGCCATGCTAAAGTAAAAAAAAAGGTTCTTTGTTATGATTGAATGATATCTGTTTTGTTTTGGCAGCATTAAAATTTACAAACCATTCCTTTCCCCAGTTAACCACTGATTGGAGGTTATTTTCAAGAGCAGCTGTCAGCTAGAAATTTCAACTAATCTTTTTCTGATTTTAAGTTTACTGTTTGCATTTTCCTTAAAACTTCCTCAGTATTCACATGCTCAGTCCATGATATTCTCAGTATTATTCTATAGAACTAAATTACTGTTATGTAAAGTCTTCTTTTCATCTGTGAGGAAATTATCCAGTATTCACTGCCATATTGGAGGATTGATATTACATAGCAATTTAGCCTTTTTTCTTTGTTTCTAGTGAATATTTCCTGTTTCTTAATAAAGTGTGTTCTAATAACTTGAACCGATTTTAAATGTGAATTACATTTAAGCATCTAATAATTTATTTTCTTTTTCTTTCAGATTTTACAACTTAAGTCTTTGGCAATTACAACCATAGAAAAATTAACAATCAAACAACATGTTAAAGTTTCAAGAGTGCAGTTAGAAAAATTGTTCATAAATTCAAACAAACTGGGTTGGTGGCAGATGTGAAAACACAATTGCATGCTCGCTTATACCATTCAGTTGAAAACATTGTTGCAGTGCATGAGAATGTGGCCAAATATACAGACACCTCTATTTGCCATCGCGTGCAGGAATTGAACCTCTCCACAATGTTACATCATTTCCAATTGTACTCTTGGTGGGTTGATTACGTTGACAAAAAAAATTGTGAAGTGCGCGAAGTGCATTTTTGTTTGAACGTCCATTTTTCGTAATAGGCTTTGATAAATTTAACACGTTGTTTGATTATTAATCTTTCTATGGTTGAAATTGCCAAAGACTTAAGTTGTTAAATCTGAAAGAAAAATACAAAAAATCATTAGACGCTTGATATTAATTAACATTTAAAATCAGTCCAAGTTATTGGAAGACACTTTATTTTGTTTAGCTTTTGGAAAATAAATATAACACTCATATTTGTTAAACCCCAATTCTATTTTTTTTTGTTTTCACTGAAATTTTTCTGTTTCTTAATACTTTTCTTAGCTTTTGGAAGGCTTCTTTTGTTATTCCAATGCACCTTTGGATTTTGCTGTCACATTTTCTATCTCTTGTTTTCAGAGGCTTCAAATTTTACCTTTGTATTAAAATTTGAGATTCTGTAACCATTTCAATGGAACATGCATAACACAAGAAAATATATATAACACTATTATTTGTTAAATCCCAATTCTTTGTCACACAATACTGTTAGGATGTAGTTTTTCATACATAAAAAAAATTGTTCAAAATCACCTGGCCAGTGTGTCAGGAGCGAGCGTTGTGACCCTTCTGCCTCGCCGTTGAATGGGACTCCCCTTTTTTGACTTTCCCGTGTTGAACTTATACACGCCTATCGGCTCCAAATGGAAATTTTTTTTGAGTACGCGGGAGACGGTCCGATTGGTTGATTTAATTCTTTTCATTTTTTTTTGAGTTTATCCCAAACGGAAGTATCTGTGTCGAGCCTATGCGTAGATGTGCAGTTTTCATTTCGAGTCGGGGACTCGTGATGGTAACTTCCGTTTATCAAAGCAGGGCAAGATCTCATCTTGTAACAGAGAGAAGTCCTGTTGTTTATGCTACTACAGTCTGGGGTATAAGAGAAGAAGAGAGTTTATTGCCCCATACTTTTATAGTCCTGAATACTGCCACCTAGTAGACAAAGTGGGGATATTCCCCACAAATTTATTAATATGAGAGGGTGGGTAAAAATTCTTGGCTAGGTCAAGGAACCTCTCCAGAAAAAAAAAATTGACGTTTGACCAAATTTAGGAATGTAAATCAATTTAAGATCTTTTCAGCACTCCTCATATAAATATACTTGTATTTTTGTGCATGTAGTATAGCAGTTATTGGTGTGGAAAGTTAGATCTCAGTGCATTGTTCAAATTCCAGCTGGGTGTATTATGTTCACTTTTGCAAAAATACCCTTGGGAAATCCATCTCTTCTTCCCTTAGCTATGGGTTAAATAGCAAATCAAACTAGGCTATCTAGCTTTGGTTGGCAACCAGTCTAGGAGAAGAACAAATTTGAATTCAAAACCAGCCGGACATGGGACTGGCAACTTCTCCCCATAAAACCTGCTTGCTACAGCAACCACAGTGGTGACAATACATAGTGATGCTCCCCACAAGGGTATCTAATGGTACTAAGAGAAGAAGGAAATTATATACACTATCTGTTTCTGTGAAAAACCTTGCTTTAAACTAAAAACTGCAAAAGTAATATTTTTGTTACAGTTATTTTAAGTATTAAATGTGGTAAGAAAAATGTTAGTACAAAATATTCTAGAACTAGCTTAAAAGCTGCACTCTGCACAAACTTCGACAGAAATCTAATTGAGGCTCAGGCCCAAAACTAAAGGGACCTCTGGTCCAGCTTAGAAAACAGAAATGTTAATTTTGAAGAAATAACTTTGAATTCTTCCATTTGCTCCATGGAACTTCAAAACCTCACTTTAACTCTGATTCAGACTATGTCCAATTTCAGCCAAAAACCGATTTCAGCTGAAAGTTCGATTTGGGCTGAAACTTTGATTTTGGCTGAAAATCCAATTCAGGCCAAAAATTGAGTTCTTCAAATCACAAACTCCATGCAAATTCAATTGAGTTGAGTTCTTCAAATCACAAATTCTGTGGAATTTCAAAACCTCATGTCACGAAACCTCTCACTTTAACATTTTGAAAAAATGAAATTGATTTCCTCAATTCACAAAGTTTTGGAGATATTTTAAACTGAATTTAAAACAAAAAAATTTAAATTCACAAAGTTTTTCTGTTACTCAATATAAATTAAAGACTTTTATCACTAATTTTTTTCAGTTATTTTAAAATTTTAATTTTTCCCAATGTTAGATGTTCAAGTACCAGATCATGGGCAGATTTTCAATCCCGAGATCATCCTGATTCCAAAAAGGCATAATGTGTCTATGTAGAGCAAGTGTGGCCCAAGTTAGAGGGTTTCACACACATGGACAGACAGACAGAATTTATCGTTTATTTATTTAGAAGATTACTCAGGTTCATGGCTAAAATCAAGCAATTTTCAATGTGATTTTTGCAATAAACTATTTCTCACTATCCTGAAAGCATTTTTCTTTTTACTGTCACACAAAATATATAAAATTATCACAAACTTTCATTTTCTAATCAAAAAGTAAAAGTATACAATATTTTAATGATTTAAAAAAATACATTATTTTTATTTCATAATATACATAAATTTCCATTTTTAAAAAATTTAATACCTATTGTTAAATAATGCTTAAAGTGAAATAATAAAATAAAATGAAATATGTTAGTTATTTTTAAGAAATAAGTTTAATTTAATTTATTAAGGAATTTTTACTGGAGAAATTAATAATTGGATAAGTTAAAAGTGAGATATCTACATTCTGAAAGATGTATATATATGAAAAAAAAATACAATAGTTTTCTTTTTTTTAAATCTCTACCTTCCAGGAAACAAAGACGGGATAATCATTCTCTCAGTTTATTAATTCTACTGCCCTACAATGAACGAGTCTCCTTTTGGGGTCCTTTATTCCTTCAATGTAGAAACAAAGAGAAAGGAAACAAAAAAAAATGCAGACACAGAGACAGAAAGAGTGAGGAACAGAAAATACAGAGAGTCACAGCAAAGGACAAGGTAGAATGCACTTCTTCCTCACCAATGACGTCACGAATCTGCTATTCTGTGACTGAGAATAACAGAATCTGAATTACCGAACGCTTCCAACCTACTTCCCATCTTCTGCTCAATGACGTCAGTAGGGTAAGAAGTCAGACATGGCTTCGACCGGACAGAGAGCCTTTGCCCAAAAGTTAAATAAGTAAGTTGCTGATTTTTTTTTTTAGCTGTAATTTTGTTAAGTCACTCTTTAGTCTATACTCTAAGCTTACACTTAAAATCTTCCATGTTCTGATGACCGATCCTTTATTTAAACCAGCTTTGCGTACACCTTCATTATTAGCCTATTCGTAACGATCGGATTTTTTGACGTCTCGTTTATTTAAAAGATTCATTAATTCTTTTTTCTTCTATATAAATTTTATCTCTGGTTCATTTTGAAGAAAATATATTTTTTAATAGTTGTTGCTTTAGAAGATTTCTTTTTGTTTTGTATGCTGTTTTAATTCTCGAATGAAGAAAAAAGTAGCTCTCTGCAGAAGGAGACTTGAGTTGATAAGCAGAGAAAGAGAGGAAGAAAAACTTACATTCACAATTTTGTTATACGGATGACCAAAAACACATAAATAGGGAATCCGTGCCGCTGTATATGTTTTACCTCGTTTATTATTTAATTGTTAAATTTTTATTAAATTTAATTTCTTATATATGGTGGATTTTAGCTTTTATCTTTGTAAACATTAGCTGTATTTTTATGATCATTTATAGCGAGGATTTTTTAAACCACTGATAAATACAACAAACTTTTTTTTTCTGTCTGTCTTAATTTTTACAGTCATTTTTTTTATCTCGAGTTTTGCTTTAGGATTGGCTTTAAGATTTTTTTCTTTGATTTTAGAGTCGCCTGTGTTCAGATTTCTGTACAATTTAATAGCTAATACTTTAGTGTTGCAAAGGATATAGTTAAACATGTTTGTGCTATTTATATAAAAACAAATTTTGATTTGAAAATTGAATGTTTCCTGTTTGTTGTTCCTCTCTAACCTAATGTTTTTGCTCTTCATCCAATTCCAAAACCAAAATTTATGAGTCATAATTTGGTTTCATATTAAATTTTTTTTCTATAATAAAATTAAATCAACTGGAATAGGTTTCAGATTAACCCAAAAGGCAGATTAAAAAAAAAACGTTTTATTGTTTTATTTTATTGGCACTTAGATCAAAATATTTACCTTGACACAGCATAATAGTGGTTTCATGTTTTTAAAAACCAAAAGGAAAGAAATGATGTTGTTGGGCATCCGTAGATTAAACAAACGGTCTGTTTTCCTTTTACCTCTTGTTGCTGATGTACTTAAAAAAATGAATCGCGTATTTTTAACATTTTTTTGTCTCTTCTGTTTCTTTTATAAATTTTCAAAATTAAATAAAAATCTTTCGATAATATTTTTTTTATTACAATCTTTGTAGCATTGAGATTGACTTCGGTATATTTTATTTTTGCAAAGGTTTTAAATTGTCTAACGCTGTTTTGTTGTTTTGTTGGTGTGTTTTTTTTTTTTTTCGTTTTCTTTTTTTTACTATTTTTGTTTATAACTTTTGACATTTTCACTTAAATAAAACTAATAATTGCATTTTTTGCAAATTTTCCGGCCTTTGGAAACATTTATGTGAATATTTGAAAAAACCCACGCAATAAAAATAAAATAATCCGCAATTTTTTTTATTTGATAATTTTTAAATTTTTTTTCGGGGATTTATTTGAGAAGTAAAAAAAAAAAACGAATTATTAAAAAATTTCATGAAATTCCGAAAGATTTATGACAGAAATTATCCAATATTTTTTAGTTTATCTTTGGCAATTTTAAAACAATTATTATTATTTTTTAATGTTGACCAAAAAAATAATTCAATCAAGAAGACCATTGAATTTTTTTTACTAAATGCAGATGTGTTTGTGTCGTTGTTCACTCTGGGTTTTATTTTTATATTTTAATATTTTAAAAATTAATTTATACAATTTTAAAATGTTTCTGTGATGATTTTGATATATAAAATAAATAAAACTAAAAGCTTTTTGACATTTATTGTGTTTCTTTTTTTGGTTTGGTTCATTTCTGTTAATTAATTAGTTTAAAAAACATTAAATATTTTTGTCTTAAATCACGTCTGATAAAAAGATTTAAAAAAAAATTAAAAATCGTTGTTAAAAAATAATGGAAATTTAGTGGTGGGGGAGACTGTTATAGTCATTATTTAGCATTTATTTTAGAGATGATTCTTCTTTCTTTCTTTTTTTTTTTTTTTTAAATTTTAAACACCACCAAAAACAAAATGTTGTACTTTGTTGAACTGTTTAGTAAAGTTTATTTCTATTTTTTTACAGGAAATGTTTTTTCTTTCTTTTTGTCTTTATGGTTACAAACCCGTGTCATTTTTTAAAAATAAATTTTAAAATTTAACTTTAATCTTACACATGGCTATTTTTTTCTTTTGTCCCCCACCCCGCTTCTTCTTTTTTCTTTTTTTTTTAAATAGACGTTAGGTTGAAATTGTCATTTTTATTTTCCAAAAATAAAATAAATATATTCAATGACACTCCTGTTCAGTAGTGTCATCCGATCCGGCTGTTTTTTCGTGATAGTTTTTAATTTTCTCCACAGATACTTGTCTTTTGTTTCAGTTTTGACATGAAAGAAGAAGAAAGAAAAAAAAACTAATAGAAAAATACGAGTAGAACCTTTTTTTTTTTTTTGTCATTTACAGCTGAGAGGCATTTTTTTTTTTTTAATAAAATAACTAACATTTTTACACAACACTGCACAAATGGAGTGAAATAATAATAATAAAGCTAAATCACAACTCAAAATACAAGGCTTGTGATCCAGGTAAAAAACGGTAGGCATGATACAGGATCCTCTTTTGCTTGTTTGAATGTAAAAAGAAAACTTGGCAGAGGGTATTATTTGGTATGATGGGATATTATATATAAAAAAAAAATTTTTTTAAATTATGTCCATCTTAGGCAGTCCAAATTTTTTTTCCTTATTGACATCACAACTAGAAATGAAAATGTCACACCCGGGACCCATATAAAAAAATAAATTATAAAGACTCTCTAGTCTTACTTAAAGTTAAAATTTTTTGACATGATTGAAACTAGGAATTCTTTTCATCAGAACCCCCTCACATTTATTTTCTGCTACACGGCGCATTAACCGCATCCCTATTATTTTTATTTTCATTTAAGTTTTTTTTCTTTCTGTTTCTCTGCTACTTTACCGCACCACATGTTTAAGAAGTTTAACTTCATTTTTTTAATATTTGAATCTAATAACAAGCACAAATCAGCAACCCTCTTTCTTTATTTTCCAGTTTCTTATTCGACAGCATTTTTAAAAAATTTTTTATTGAGTTTCGTTTTGTATTTTCTTGTACGCTTGATGTTATTCCCCCACCTTATTTACGCTAAAAATCTATTTGTTTCAATTCAACTCTCGATCTAGATCCAGAAAATAAAGCATTGAAACTAAATTAGTCTTGCATAGGCTGCTAAAATCTTTCTAAACACGAATCTCTATTGATTGTTAGATGACACCCGACACCGTAGTTTGCCTTCACAGGAGATACAACCCTAATTGTTTCCTGAACTTTTACAAACACACACACACACACACACCTCAATATATTTCATTTGGGACCTTCATTGAAATCGTTTATCGAAATATTAATTTAACATATTTTAAATATAGGACAGGTTTAGGAGCTCAGTCACTGAAGTGAAACTGAAAAGAAATTATTTTTTTAAATTTTAAGTTTTCAAAAATCTTGTCATGTTCATATGAGCTGAACAAATAATTTTTAACTTTTTATTTTTAATTTACCATTTCTCAAAATGATATACTTAAAAAAAACGTGCAAACATGATTTTTTTTAAATTTTCCAAATTTAAACTTTAAAATTCGTATTTTGTACTTAGTACAATAATACAACACGTCCTATTTTCTTTGAACACCCTGATTCTGATCCTATGAGCAAAGCTTGGGAGGAGGGGGTCACCTCTCACTGTTTACATTTCAATCCTTTTCTATTCGTTTATTAAGGCTGCAGACCTGACGCTTTCATTATGTCCTGACATCATTGTGACTGTTAGATGAAGAAAGGAATTTACTTGGCCCAATGCCCAATTTTCCCACAAACCCAGCAGCCTGCACTATGTTAGTCTGGTGCAGTCATTTAAACAGTTTGAATAAATTTCCTATACAAATACTTCATTCTATATGATCCACTTGTTTATTTTTTTTTTAAATTTTTATATCAGTGAAAAGCACGATTCTTACTTTTTTAAATATATATTCTTGGTGCGTTTTGTGTGTTGCATCAACAGACCAGACCTTAACTCACAATCACATTAGTTTGTATATAGTTTGGTTTTGACATAATATCATAACATGAATCTTTGTTAAAATGGGTGCATTTCATTATCTACTTCAGTTTTAAAGCACAAATGTTTACTTTGTTTCAAAATGCTCTCATCCAAAATTAAGTCTTTGTTTTTGTTAGTTTTAATGTTTTTTTAATTATCCTTTTGTTCATTTTTGCAATTAAGCTCAATCAAGTAAACAAAGCATATTTTTAATTATAAGAATAATAACTTGTTAGCATTGTCATAAATATTTAGAAAATTAGATTAGCAACACAGGAAAGGAAGCCAATCATGATTGGCTGAAGAGATCTAGTACATACAGAGAACAAACTTTCTTTTGGATTAATTAATCTAAAAATAGTTTCAATTTTTGATAAAATGTAAAATTTGGAAAATATTTTAATCAGTTAAAATTATTAACTTATTGGTGCAACACAAATTTATCTAATTTTTTTTCTGATGTAAGACACACACTCCAATTTGGACAGGCCTTTTTCCTACGTTTGCCAATATAATAAAGATCCAACACATGATGTTTTATTAGACTAGCATTGCTTTTCAGCAGGTATCCAATTTCTAAATGTAATGGCTTGTTTCGACTGATTTTTATTTATTTATGAACTGAAAGCTTATAAGAAATGGTTTCTAATAGAAGTTTTGAGACATTTTCTTCTTGTTTGTAATCAGTGTCCATTCATTCTCTTACTTCCTGTCCATTTTTTATTTGAAAGAATTGGTTTTATTGTTTTTTTTACTCTTGAACAATTTGTTTCTGTTTTTTTTCCTCGTCTGTCTGAGATAAACGTCTAAATAATGCACACTGAGTATCCATGACAGCTAAGAAATTAGAATTCATCTACTCTTTACTGTTGTGCTTCCTGTGCTTATTAAGTGGCATTATTCATTCCTTATTACTAATATCTGATACACTTTGCACATGTTCTTATTCTGACTGTATTTCTTATTTAGAATAATTCAGTCTACATACCTGGCAGGTGAACTCTATCCCACATATAGAAATTGATGAAATATTCTAATTACTATAGAAAATGTTTATAAATTTGTGTGTTCAAAAATGTTATTCCTGAAACACAAATGTATCCATTCAGCGTCTACAGAGACTGATTAGATAATTGTAAAATTTATAGCCTTTGCTTTTTGATATTTCTGATACTAATTTAAGTAAATAAAGGTTAGTAGCTGCAGTATAACTGCACTTAAATTTTTTATAATGCAGCTTTTCTTGATGCAATTTTCTTAGATCACTGAAAGAAAAGATAATTGACAAAATTTGTTTTCTCTCATTTATGAAAGAAAAAATTTATATCAATAATTGATTGGAATTTTGATGCAAAAGAAATCTTTAGACTTTAACTATTGATTTGTAATTTTCATGAGTTATTCAAAATTATTCTTCATCATTGCCATTGGCTTAGTGTGTGGATGAGTTGCCCAACATTTAGCAGAAAATGAATTTAAGAGGTTCATTATTAAAAGCTGACATTTCATTTACCTTTTGCAATTTCTTGTCTCATAATGTTTAGAATTTTTTCATTGTTTTATAGCTTTAATATATAATACTCAATTATTTTTTTCTCTGTTTACTCTGTGTATGGTATTAATGTTTATTTCCTACATGAACTTATATATAAAAAACAATTTTTTTCTTTTATCTTGTGTTGTTTTTTTTTTACTTTTGTAATAATTTTAGATTTTTATGAACAATATTTTGTATGTACTGCTAAGAATTTTGATGTCTACCTTGGGAAAAGGTTTCTTAAAATATTTTATACAAATGCATTTACTGCAATCATAAATGACTTCAATTGTAAGAAAGTCGTTAATACTAACTTCTAATCTTTTAATTGCATTTTTACCACATTTACTCAGATTCTGTTGAATGTAAATATTGAATATTACAAAACTGTTTTGAATCCTTTTTTTCTGGTAATTATATTATTATCCATGTTCTTTTTAAGTGACGTGACACACAATCTAATTTTTTACAAATATGGAGATATGTTATTAGATGAAAATAGAATTTGAATTAGTATTTTTTGTATAGTGCACAGATCATAAGTCAGTTTTGTACGCTACTCAGTTCTAAGAAGTATTTGTCATAGTAACCAAGTTACTTCCATTGAAATTCAACTTTTAAATATTACCATTTATACTAGGTTTTAAATTTTTTGTTTAATTTCAATATTTTACATACTTAAATTTTTCTTTTTTAATTTTTGAATATTAGTCAATCATTTTTGTAGATATTTTTAAAAATGTTGACTATAAAAGTAAGGAAGCTTCCTCAGATTATTTGAAATATCTTCTACAAAGTATGCTAATCCTTTAATGCTCCTATAAAAGTATCAGGAGTTTTAGGTTTCTACTTACAAGAAGCAAATAAGAAAATTTACACAACTGAAATGTGAGCAATTGCTCAGCTACAACGATGAGTTTATATCTGTCTTTTAGTAAAAAACATAGTTCAATATTTAAAACTATTTTCTGCATTTTATGTCTTAAAGTAAAAATCAATTTCAGTTATGTCATGTTAATTTATCCATCAGTATCACTCTATATATTAAAAATGTAATATTTGAAAAAAGGTTTGAAAAAGGTTTGAAAATTCTTGTTTTCCTTTTATGATTTGCAGCTTTCTTCAAAATGTGCAAAAAAACTGCTGTTCAGCTTTACAGCTTTACATTATTAGCATAAATATTGTACTTTTTGGTTCTACTTCAGTTGCAGAAAAGTCAATTTCTTAGTATCTGCATCATTTATTGGTAAAGAGTAAAATATGAATAAAATTTAAGGAAATTTTCTATTTTTCCTTCAGGTTATATAATAATGCATATATATTTTAAATTATAAGATTTAGGTCAGAATTGAATCTATAGCATCCAACAAAATATGGTCATGTTGAAGAAATGGAAAATTTAGATAACCTTCCTCAGAAAATAACTAGGAATTTTTTGACTCTCTATGCCTTCTACATAAATTTTACATTTCAAACCAGTCTTTACATATTACATGCATTACGAATTTACAACCTGCGTCTGCTATTCTGTGACCGTTAGTGTTACATAGCAAACTTCTGTGTAAACATAACAAGATGTCATTTTTGATGGTGAACATCTCTGTTGTAATGTCCATATAACCACTCTGATGATGGCTCATGTAAGCCGAAAGCTTAGATCAAGGAAAAGCATAATAAAAAAATATCCAAATATTGGGCAATTTTTGTCTTTATTTTCTCCTGAAACTAAAGCCACGATATGAAGCTTGGAATGGCTCATGATCAAGTATAATAGACATTCATTGTCTGTTATATTTAACAATATGTTTGAATATATATTAAAGATGTAAGAAACAGCAGATATTTTTATATATAGTGCTCAATATTAAAATAATATAAAAAATAGAGCATTAATAATATTGTATAAAAAGATTGCTTAACTCTAGGTATATTATATATTATCTCTAAAGTTGTAGTCTCTGTCTGTTTGTTATCAAACTTCTATAATTTTGGAGATAGCCCCTTATAACCATATATATTCTGAAATTACATTACTGAGAGTACTTGGATAAGTCTATTTCATTTGGATCAAAGAAGGTCTCCCCCCACCCCACTGAAAATGTTTTTCCCTTTGATATAGGTTAAATTTATATTTGAACAAGGAAATGACTCCAATCCAAGATATAGAAGGAGGAAGCCAGAAGATGGAGGTCACATCAGCAAGATCATTTTGATAAAAGGAGGGCCCTGGAGTAGGTGAGGGCACAAACACCCCACTCTTCAGGAAGCAAGAGCAAGATCTAAAAGGTCAGCCAATGTAACATCGATCTCATCCCACAATCATCACTCTTGCTCCATATGTGGCCTCCTTTGTAAATCACTAGTGGGTCTTAAATGCCACTTAAGATCACACAAAATTTCATAACTGAATCAATTAAGCTGTCAGATACTTTTACGTCGAAACCGACAGTCCATTATATATACATATTTTTTTTATATATATATATATATATATATATATATTTGTAGTTTTTCATCTAGAGACGCGGGACATGGGTCATTTAAGGACTTACAAATTC
>OZ038489.1:76112903-76275403 GCA_964036315.1 Acanthosepion esculentum | reverse complement strand
CTCATGTATGCACAATGGACATGGGTCATTTAATGACCTACATATTCTAGCTTTTCTTATTAACTTCCATTTTACTGTAGGTGTTTTATTGCATTCTTTTAGGTGCCAGAATATACTTTGAGCACTATTTTGTAAAAATGAAAATATCTATAAGAACACCGGATTATATATCTTAGTGTTCTTTCTTTTTATTTATTTATATATATATATATATATATATATATATATATATATCATCCACTGATTGAAATATCCTGTAAATTTAATTTTACAAGGTGAAAGTGATCATGTACATAATGGTATCTTGATTCAAATTGTATGAAATATATACATACATATATATATAATTTAAATGTATGTATAATTATAGAAGAGATACAGATGACTGATGTATCAGAACAACAATAATCTTGGTATTTGCTTTTTGACTCTTGTGTTAAATGATCCTCTGGCAAACTTTACCCTGGTTTGTACATTAATCTGTCAGAAACTTTTTTATTTCAGTTTGTTACTAGTAGTATAGTTGACCTTTCACTTGCTCTGTGAAATTGAGTGCAGTAACATTTACATTCCTAATAGGTCAGAGGCCTTGATACTTGGGTGACATAATCTATATTGTAATTTGTGTATAGATCAATAGTTCGTATTTGATGGCTGAGAAAACAGTTGGTCTTAAAAGATTATGTAGTTCTTTATTCATTCAACCTGTTTAAGTATGAAGATTGATTAGTTATTTCATGTAGATTTAATTGGTACCCATTTTATTTCTTTGATTTCACTGTTCTCTACTCATGAAAGTTAAGTGAATAAAGGCTTAAATACATCAAATTATCTTTGTAGGTGTTAGAGAAAACAGAAAATCTTGTGAGCTGGCTCTGTTAAAAAGACCTATTACATGAATTGGTTGATTATTCCACATCATTATGTACATAATTCAGCAGAATTAACATATCTTAGGAGAATCTCATATGATTTTATAAATAAACTGTAACCTGAAATTATAATGGCACTTCATGGATAATTTTTTTTCTTTCGACAAACATTTTAATAGTTATTCTGGGTTTTATTATAATTCTGAAACATTGATAAAATAAAAACCTTTATATACCTGGTGTTGGCTTGCTGACCGACATTTGTGTTTTTGCCATATAAGGAAGTACTGAAAAGCTCTTGACCTGACTAAGAAGGGATTTTACATTCTGTTGTGTGGTCATCTGGTCAGATTTTGTTGAGTGAGGCTGAAAATTTTCAACATCCCATTGTAATAAATCATGTTACACTTTGCACTTAACATTGGTGAAGTCTTGAAATATCTTCATTGTTGTTCATTACAATTATCCAATCTGTGGTTGGTTAAAACATAAAAAAATATCTTGCCAAGAGAAAAACTATTACTTAACAATATTAGATTCTATATTTATCAATTTTTCTAAACCTTGTTAATTCTTAATTACACATTTTCGTATAACATCAGATTAGTTGAGTTTAAAAATGATTTCACATGAGCTTTTAGTTCATACCTATTTAAAACGAAGCACACAATATCATTTTTTGTAAAATGTAATCACTGCATTCAATAGTAACTCATTTTATGCAGTAAGATCATTAAAAGAATGAATGTTAGTATATTTTAGATGTTTTCTGTCTGATGTTATTAAATTCTCATTTTCTTTCTTTTGTGTAGATGTGGTAGTAGTATAATGTATATATCCAGGTTCAAATTCAGGGCTAGATTGTTGCATTCATTTTTATACAAATGCCATTGAAAAAGGCTTGATTCTCTTCCAGCAATGGGCTAAATCGTAGGGTAAACTGAACTGTTTAGCCTTGGGTGACAACCAGTCTAAGAGAATGAAAATTCTCAATTTAAAACCCAGAAGGCAGGAATGGAAGCAATTTCACTATCTTTTCCAAGAATGCATGGCAATTCACAGATAATAAAAAGAAGTCTGTGAAGAATCCTAAACTGAAGAGACATGGCATTTAGATTGTGCTGTAGCAAGAAATTACATGTTAACTAAGAAGGTGGCCACTTTTGCTGTTCAATTTTTTTCTTAAATTCTTTTAATTTTTTATTTTAGAAAATTGATTGAGCAGGAATTGATTTTAAAAAATGTCTTAGTTTTAGAATTTTTAACATTGAAAATACATCTACTCACACTTGCACAAAATAAATTTTAAAATGATCACAAGAGAAAAAGAAAGGAAAAATTTAGGCATTTCCAACTCACAGTAATTAATAGACAGAATATAAATTGTTTTTGTATTTGCACTATTGATGATTTGTTTGTAACTAAATTTATTCTGTATATATAAATATTAAACTCTTTGTTGAGAGTATAGACAAAATTCTATCTCTTTAGCTTTATGACTTTCATTGTTTTTCTAGGCAGCCTGCTCATCTGTTCCAATAATATTTTCATCAGAGTGTCTGTTAAGTAACCTTCTTGGAAATAAGGCTCCAAAATATACATGGCCCAAGAGATTAAAGCATTGTTTAAAGTATGTCTAGGATCCTGGTAGTTGGCTTCACTTTCTAGGTTGGGGGTAGTATAAAAAAAATCTTATATATTCTAGTTTAGTTGAAGAAACTGACAAGTGACACACAAGTGAATAGACTAGAGAGAATTAACTGATACAAGATATCATCTTGAAACGCAGAATGAGAACAATCCAAAATTCCAAGATAGTTACCAAGTATGAAGACAGAGATTTAAAAGGAAAAGGCTGGAAGGTATAACCACCCAGATGTGAGTCTAACAACTGGGATAAGCACAGTGGTGTTCAAATAGAACGATATTTAATAATGAAAATGACACCTTTTTGAAGTTTTATAATAGTAAAAGATTTTTTTTTAATTTCTCTTCTTGCTCAAATAAGTTTTAGAGAGATGATGTATTAATAACAATTCATCTTAATTTGAAGATGTGGGGGGAAAAAAAATCAGTTGACCCAAATCCTTAAACATTTTTTTGTGTATGGCTAAAATAACATGAAAAATACATAATTAAAAAAAAAAAAAGATTTACAAGCAACCCTACTCAAATTTAAGTAAATCTTAAGCAACTCCACTACTAACATTGGTATGGCTTAATCAGCTCAAGAAAACAAAAAATACATAGAATTAAGCAAAAATTCTTACTAAAATATGTTATTTTATACTGTGATTCAAGAATTCTACTAATTTAATTACATTGAAATGTCTTTCTCTATTTGTTAAATCTGGGCATAAAAATATCAAAGCAACTTGAATACTGATTTTAAGTGAAAAATTAAGCTACCCAAGTAAGAGTCAAAATTCTAAATTCTTTTAAAAACAAAATCATGTATACAGTTAAATTTGAAATTAAGATCAGTTACTCTTAAAGACATTTACCTTAAATTAAGAAAAAAAAAGTATTCCAACTTCTAGTTTAATGCAGTAAAAGATATGATGGCTAATGGCAATTAAGTGAAAAAAATACATTTAAATAAATTTTTACATATGGCAAAAGTTTTATTACTGCTGGAACTATCAATGCTGCAATCAACATTACAGTTTCAGTTTTATATTGACTGGTTTTGATGATCATTGAATAATACCTGTTTCCTTCCCCTAATCCAAAATACAAGAAAGTTTTTCTTATGATGATTGATCACATTTTAAACAATTTTTAGGAAAATACATTTGTATAAACTGAATTTAAGTAGTCATATATTTACATACACACTTTTCACTTATTGACAAAACTGGTACCATTTTATTTACATGATCATGTTCATTTTGCTTTCAAACAAAATTATAACGATTTATATTCGATTGCAAAAGATTTATTTTTGAAGACTACAAGGGCTCCTGAAAGTTCTTAACCCAACCCAAGTCCCAAGATCTAACAAAATAACCATACAACAGAATTGTTTTATTTACTTATTTATTCCTTCTTGGTCAAGCAGAGAACTTTTCAGTGCCCACTAGCATTTTGCCTGATGGTTTTTAGAAACAGATTTAATGATGGATTTCACTTGAATTTTAATTAAATTTAAAAAAATTGAATAGTCTTAGCATTTATTTTATTAAAGTCATTAAATATTAAATGTTGTGAAATTGAAATTTGATCTAATTAATGTTTTACAAAATGCTTACACTTTTCCAACAAAGTGGTCAGAGTTTTTCATTTGGAAAGAGTAAGAATTATTTCACCAATTTTTGTTACATTGTTTTTTGGTTTTCTACTTGTGTAAGAGTTATAAATTTCATCTTTTCATCAAAAAAATGATTCTTTCAGTTTTTATTATTGTCTCCTTGTATTTTTCTTTAGGCAAGGGGCAGCAGAAGTCCGTAAACAAATCCATGCAAATGCTGTGGCCAATGATATACCAAAGAGTATCAGTGGGATAAATTTAGCTGTGGTAAGTATTGTTATAATGAAATTCATTTGTTGAGAACTTGAGAAAATTTCTTTTATGGCATATGTAGTTGGTTATGTTTCAGCTTGATCTTTTATTCTTTTTTCTCTCCTTTTGGGTTGCAGTTTCTATTTAGCTAACACTTTTCTGATTCTATTAAGTCAGAATAAATCCTGAAATTATCCTTTTTTTTTTTTTTTTTTCTTTAATGTGCTTTAATATCTTAAATGTATTTAATGGTACCATGACCTAACATTTTTGTGGAAGGATTTATCTCGCTTATAAAGCTCTGTTGATAAATGCCTATTTTTAAATCGGTAAATTCTTTTCTCAAAAAGCTAGTATAAATATTCTCATAAATTGTATGGCAGCTTTTTGGTGCCATATTCACAAGAAAATATATAGCATGTAATTCATTGGGTTTTCATTAAAAATATTACTTTACTCTTTCTTTATATACCTCGTTGATTGGTTGCATTTTAAACCATTTTGAAAAAAATAAATTTCTATATGCAGTTCAAATAGTTGATTAGTGTAGTCGACAAAAAATAATGGAACCAAAAAACAGGCAAGTCCAATGATCTGATCACATAATGAGAAGTTGTACCTGATTGCAATTTCAGGTATAATACACATGTAATCGTTTTTATGTCAACCAGCTCCAGATAGTTTTAACGTTTGCACCATTTGTAACATTGCTAATTTATTTATTTCTAAAATGTTTATCCAGTACAGTAGTGTAGTGAACAGTAAACTTAAACAAATTTAAAAATCAGCTCTATATTCTGTATATTATTTCTGTTTGCATACTGTGAATATGGTACAGGTACATTTTATTTATTTTTCACTTTATTTATTAAATTTTTCTTTCTTTTTTATTTTATTTGTTGTTTTCATACAACATACAATACTGGCAGTCTGGGGTGGGAGTGTCATTAAGCAGGTAAGTTGTTGAGTGAGGAATTGCTGTAGTTGAATATTTTCTAAATATTTTATTTATAGATTAGAAAATATTTATTTTATACACATGCACACACACACTATTTTAAATTTTCATTAATGGCTAATTAAAATGTTATTTTTTATTTATATAGCTGCCTCCTGGTGATATAGCAACACAGGACTTTGAAGATTTTGTATTACAACATCAAGCTACTATAGACAGAGATCCTTACAGACATTTATTACAATTTCCTGATGATGACATCGAAGTGCAACAAGTTCCGAGAATATGTCGGACACTCAAGCCTATCATGCCTGAAGCCGAGTGAGATATTGCTGATTTACATAAATTTTATCTTGTTTATGTCATTAGATAAACTAGAAAGCTTTTTGATAAACTAGAAAATTACAAAAATTGTGATTTTTTTTTTTTTTTTTTTTTTTTTTTTCTTGTTTTTTTTGTTCAGAGATTTTAAAAATTGTTCCATCAATTTGTAAATTTAGCTTCTAGAATAACTATTTTTTTTTCTCTCCTGAGTTTTATGAAAGCATTAATGTTTTTTTTATACCTTGATTATGTTACCAATTTTTTGATTTTTTATCCATAGGGCTGAGACAGATCCACATGTTGTGGATTGCGTCAGGCTGTACACCTCAGACTATACAACTGTTGTACGAAAGTAAGAAAATTTTTTTTCCCCACAAATTAAAACCCATCTTAAATTATCCTATTGAAATAAAAGATTATAAAAAGAAATGAATGACCAGGAATGGTTACAGTGATGGCTTATTAATAATAATAATATGCTGATCTTTGTACACATGGAGCTAATTATATAAAAAAAGTACTTTTATGTAACATTGTTTTTGAACAAAACTATAAGATAATTTCTGAAACAACATATTAAAAATAAAGTTTGATGAAGAAAAACTAGTTCTGAAGAAATACAAACAAGAAGTATTTTGCAAAAACTTGAGGTTTATTTTTAATATTGCAGGTATGAAAAATACAGTTCAAGTGCATGCAACAAAGAGAAAATTACTGACAAGGAAAACTTTCCATTGCAAGAATATGAAATTGACGTGGAAGATGTTATGGTGGAACAGGAGAAGGTGAGTTTTTCTATATATATATATATATATATATATATAAACAAAGCTTATTGCTGTTTTGTGGGAAAATATTTATTTTTCCCTAATTCAACTGCACTTATAAATAATATGAGCCAAATGATAGTTTTTCACTTCCAGTAGAAAAATACTAAAATGAAGAATATTACTTTTGTTGAAAGAAAAGAATGACTTTATGAAGGTTTAGTTGACATCACTTTGTTTGCTAACAGTACAGTAGATATACAAGGTTATTTTACTTAAATGTTGTTTTTTTTTGTTTTTTCAGGACATTCCAAAGCGTCAATCTATGCAAATGAGTGACACACCTCGAGGTAGTTGGGCCAGCAGTATATTTGACTTAAAGCAATCACAAGCAGATCCTCTTGTAAAATCTCTTTTTGACAGAATCCCTGCTGAAGATGTGGACCGTAATAATGATAATCAGAGAAAACAAAATAGACAAGCTTCCATCTTCAGCTTGTATCCTTCATTAGATGAGGTTAGTTTTATTATTCTCAGTTTTGTTTAACTTGAATATCAGCTTGAATCATTTCAGTTGTGAACTGTACAAGAATTGCAGGTTACTATCTGTCTCCAACTCTTGAAAATTAGCTAAACTTGATTTATCTGAAGAAAGTCAATTTTAATTATTAACCATAGTAAATATTAAACAAAAAAAATCAGATTAACCACTTGTTTTTAGGTATATGGACCCACTGTGTCATTCTGCTGGTGGTCAGGATTTTTGCTATATACATTGGATAATTTTTTTTTTACATTAACAAATAAATATTTACATCTAGTATAAACTCCCCTCAATATTCACTTATTTTCTATTAAAGTTTGCATTTTTAATATTTTAATTATTTAACATTAATAATAAAAGATTGTATTCAAGCTATCTGTAGGACATTTGCATCTTCTGTCTTGTGTATGGTTGATTGTAACAGCAATTAATCCTTTAAAGTCACACCCAGATGTGCCTGCAAGTTACACATGCTTATAATCCAGCTGCGCCTCAATGTGTCTGCAATTGGTTAGTACTGTATTTCAATACACAGTGCTAACACCTATTAAATGATCAATAAGAAGTGTCAAAAATCTACAATGTTTTTTGAAATGTAGATTTCCAAAATCATATCTTGTGACCAGTAATATTTGAAAGAGAAATCAATTTATTTTCATTTAAAATCAACTTCTAATGCTTGATTTTCAATGTTTTTTGAGATCTGTCAATTTCATTGCACTAACATTACATATTCAGATTTTTCAACAATTTGGTCAGGACTCCAGGGATTTAACAACTGAAATTTCTTAAGGGCTGATAGGGTTAAAGTTTGGCAGTTTTCCAGACATATATCATGTATTTCTGACTTATTCTTCAGACTTCAAATAAGTTTTTACTAGGATGTAGGTTTTGTATTTCTAGGTTGACATTATCTTTGCTATAAATAATTTGCTATCACAATCAAAAATCTTTTTTTTTTGTTAATAACATGCTTTATCCAATGGTATTCCTAGCATCTTTCTGTAAAACCTCATTTCTGTTGCCTAAAGTCCTCTCTTCAGTTGTGAAGACTGTCCAGCATGTATTGCCATATAGCCGTTGAACACTTTTTTCTTTGTTTCTAATGAAATTTTCTTGTTTCCTAATATTTTGCTTAGCTTTTTGGAGGCATATTTTGCTATTTGAATACACCTTACAGATTTCTATATCACATTTTCCATCACCTGTTAAAACACTTATCAGATAGTTAAAATTCTGTACTTGCCTGATTTTGGTATCTCTAATTTGTAGCTCACATCTTAGGATATACTTCTTGCTGACAACCATACATTCTGCCTGCATACAATTGATGGATAGTTCTTTCTTCTTGATATCCTTTAATGCCTTGTCTAGGAGCTCTTCAGTTTTTTTTTCTTCTATTCTTGTATCTTTTTTGGTTTTTTAATCGTATCACCCCAAGCAAGGCCGGAGGCCACTATCATGCAAGGGGTTAAAGAAGGGTTGGAGGAAGAGCAGATAGGAGTGGCAAGGGAGGAGATGTGGTGAAAGAGAAAGACAGTGGGTCGATCAAGGCAAGGGGGCCACAGAAGATCCGGAGCGAGAGCAGATAGGAATGAAAAATGAAAGGATGTGGAGAAGGGAAGTGGATAGATCAAGGCAACTGGAGATGTCGATTGACGCTACACTTAAACCGTTGGAGATTGTATTTGTCAGGGAAACAGTAATAGGGAAGGGAGTTCCATAGGCGAGATGTGCGAGACATGAAGCTATTGGAGTAGAAGAGACGTCTACATCTAACAGTTTCCACGATGTAGGGGTGGGAGCGGGATGCCAGCCTCATGGGGCGTTTAAATTCACGAGGCCTGGGGACAAGCGAACGCAACTCCTCAGAGCAGTTACCGTGGAAGTACTTGTAAAAAAGGCAGAGCGAGACAACATCGCGTCTGTGAGAGAGCGACTGCAGACGAGATGACAGATCAGGGCCAATCACGTTGCCTATCCATCTCTGGATCTTATCAGGAACCCCGAGGCAAACAGCAGGGGCCCCAGACCATATATGGCAGCAATACTCCATGCAAGGGCGAATGGTCAATTTATAGACTTGAAGGATCGATTCCGGGGAGAAAAATTTCCTGGCTCGGCACAGAGAACCACCTTTTTTTGCGGTGGCTGATGCAACTGACTCAATGTATTTGTTCCATCTCAGATCAGCAGACAGCGTGAGACGGAGCAGCCTCAGGGAGGAGCTCTCGAGAAGTTGGTCATCAGACATTCTAATGGGATGCAGGGATGGATCCTTGTGGTGGTTACCTGTGTATCTTCTGTTGTTAAGATTGTGTCTATCACTAATAAATCCTGGTAGGACTTCTAATTCTTTTAGGATCACCTTGCTGTAACAGCTAAATAAATCCAGTAAGAAAACATATCCTTGTTTTACAGTTCTTTCTATTTTTGTGTACTTACTCAATTTATTTTCTTTTTGAATGCAGATGATATAATTCTAGTAAATATTCCAAATTATTCTAATATCAAGTTTTCCTGGCACTTCATATAGATCTTTGTCATGAACCTTAAATGCTTCTGCATAGTCTGTAAAACAGAGGTGATACACCATTCTGCATTTGTATTGCTTGCTCTGATGACATTCTGATCATAAATATTGCATGTCTCCTTACTTTTGATTTTGATTTGTTGTGAAAGGAGCTGAAGCTGTATTTGCAATTCATGAGTAATGTGTATTTGCACTCAAAAGCTTTTGATACACAGTATTTCTTATTACATGTGTGTGTGTGTGTGTGTGTGTGTGTGTGTGTGTGTGTGTGTGTATGTATGTATGTATGTATGTATGTATGTATGTATGTATATATATATATATATATATATATATATATATATATATATATATATATATATATATAGTATTACAAAATCCCAAATTACTTTATATGTGTGATAGATCTATTTTAACCGATGAAAACTTTGTCAGTCTTATTCGACCCCGGTGTATAGACTGAGTTCATGTTGGAATTAGAAATTTAACTGTGACAGCCATCAAAAAATTAATACAGAATTTATACTTTTCAATGTTTCAGTCAGATGAAATGCACAAGACAGTGATCAAGGGAGGGTGGAAGATATTAGCCTTAAAGGGAATAGGTTTTATAAAATTAAACCTGGATATTAACCCTATAACATTAAATTGGGGTTATATGAAGAATGAAGTGTTAATTTCAAACTAAAATAGGATTGAAAGTGGAGTTTTGTAAAAAAAATTTATATAGATAAGGTTAGGTTTAAAAATACAAGTTCCTACTTAAAAATACTCTTCCAAAAATAAATTATACTTAAAAATAAAATATATTTAAAAAAATAAAAAAATAATTTAGATAATTTGTTAAATTTAAGTAAGAATATATTTTAAAAAAATAATTAATAAAAAAAATTTGTTATATTAAAGAATAAAAAATATATTTAAAAATAAAATTACCTTTATTATATATATATATATGTATATATATATATATATATATATATATATATATATATATATATAATGTGGGGGCACAGTGAAGTAATGGATTGCAGCTTGGATTGAGAAATCGGAGAGCTGAGTTTGAATTTCAATTAAATTCATGATATTCACTTATGTATTGATACCCTTGGGAAAGGTATGAATCTCTCTCTCTCTTCCCCCCCCCTCACCATAGCTATGGGTAAATAGCAGGATAGATTGTGTTCTGTAGCCTTGGGTGGCAGCTGGTCTGAATTCAAAACCTGCGGGTTGGGAGTCATTTGGGGACCCTGTGACATACTGTGCACCAGTTCTCTATATTCGCCTCTTCCAAAAAGTGTGGTTGCTTTTGCATGAACCTTCACCACTATAATCAAATGATATATGTGGGTAATCTGGCTGTTGGTTCTAAGAACTTAGCTGCTTGACTCACAAATGCTAAAAATGAAGGGAAAGTTCAGTGTGTGTGTGTGTGTGTGTGTGTAGTGAGAGAAAGATTAATTTGTGAAGCTCTCATTTGAATCCTAGTCACATTAGATAATGGCTGAATTGTGTTACTATTTCTCTATTCAAACTTCATCCATATTGTTCGTTGGCTGAATAAAATTAAGAGTACTTCAAAATATGCTTTCAGTTTTATTTGTGAAATGGGAAACTACTGTTATTTTTAATCTTTTTTTATTTTTTTCCAAAAATCATTTTGATGAGTCTGAAGTGTTAGCTTTTGTGTTTCTCTTTTAGGATGAAATTGTTGGAAGGAGAATGCCCGCAGAGATGCCAAAGGAACATTTTGGCCACAGGATATTGATTAAAATTTTACAATTGAAGTAAGGAGATTTTATTACTAGATTTTTTTTCTTCAGATTGCATAAGTTTACAAAGAAACCTTTTCAACTTGCATAATATGTAAATTTATAAAATAAACCATTTCAGTTCTTACACTAGTTCAGTTACTTTTTTTTTTTTGTCTGTAATATTATTGTAGACATTGCTGCTTGGTCTATTTTGATAGAAACAGAAAGTCAGAACAGCATTTATTTTATCATTGTTAAGAAAATAAATTTAATTTTCAGTATATGGCTTATATATACACTATTGTTTGCATTCTGAGAAAAATATTACATCATTTTGACAAATTACAACTGGTAATTCTGATGTTTCTTATTTTTAGGTTAGAATTAGAAATGGAACCTATATTTGCCTCATTAGCTCTCTATGATGCCAAAGAAAAAAAGAAGGTAAGAATTTGAAATATTTCCACACTTGATTAACAATGACTATTCAAATTGATTGCATAACATTTAGAATAACAAAGGGTTATCGGAAGATTTTTGTTTTGTGTGTGTGTGTATATGTTTGCAATATACCTGTAAACAAATGTGGAAATAGTGATTTTATTTAACTTTTTTCTTTTTTTTTTTTCTTTCTTTTTTTTTATAATGATTTTTCACCCAAGGTTCCAGAGCCACTTGAGATAGAGGGTTACAGTTGTGGTAAGAAGTAGTTTATGGGAATATGTGGGGAAGATAACTGTTAACCCTTGACTGGGAAAGTGGTTGTAGGGTGGAAAATAATTCATCATCCGCAAGGATGTGGAGAAGCTTTTGGACTCTATTGAGACTGGAAAGTGAAGACTGGTTAACTCCTGCCCATATATGAACTCCATTTTCGGCCTGATCTGGTTTTTGTAAAAGTGGAGGATACCCGGAGGAGTTGGGTACTTGCTGGAGTGGTACAGGGAACTGATTGTTTTTCCAGTAACTTTTAGCAATGGATCGTATGTATGAGTTCTACTTGAGATCTGGGTGAGTTTGTCCTAACAGCTCCTCACGGTGCAGGGCCTCCCTAAAAGACATTTTGCTTATATTTGTCCAAGGCTCAAAAAAATTGATTATCCTGCAAAGGAACATTAATTTGGGACAACTGGTTATTGCATCCTGGGATGATATAATTTTTTAAATGCTATTATATTTATTCCCAAAGCAACTAATTTCTTAAAATAAATAAAACAAATTATTTCTCACCAATAGTGGTAGGCCCTTAATAGATGGAGCATCACACACATGCAAAAATATAAACAAAGTTGTGATTCTTTTTAAACTAGCGGATGAAACGCAAATTAAATGAAGGACTTAAATTTAGATGTTTTATTTATCACTGAATGTGTTAAAGTTTGAAGTCTAATTGTAAGAAATAATTTTGCTTTAATAGAGAATGCAAGAAAATTACATTTGCTTTTTGTCAATTTTTAGTTAAAAATACTAGGATGTACCATTTAACAAACAATATTTGTATGTTAATTTTCTGCTTATCATAAACTAAACTGAAAATAGGGAGAATTTAAAATATGATAAACACAGAAAATTAAGATTAGTTACAATTTGATGCAGATAATTGTAATGCAAAATTCTTTTTGATAAAAACTTCAAAAAAACTTTTTTTGATTATGATTAGTTGGAATGCATTAATATTCTTTTATATAGAAAATGAGGTATAGATCACATATTTTAAATTAAATGTTAATGTTAATTAATGTTAAAAGTTACTCTAAGCATTAATTAAGAATATTTTTGTATAAAATTATTTGTAGTGATTTAACCAAAATGTTTAAATAAAGACATGATTTTTATAAAAATTACTGTAAAATTTAACTAATTTGTTTTTTTTTTTTGTTTTTTTTCATAAATGATAAAGTTGAAAAAAACAACAAAACATTTTGGTCTAAGAAATTTTCTGGTATGATGGTGAAAAAGTTACTCTCAATCCCTCTATATGTCACTTAAATACAGAATTTTACTTTTTCTATTCAAGCAAATTAACTTAAAAAGTTTTAATTTAACTTTATATTTCAAATTGAAAATAATTTGATTTTGATCACGTATTGGATTCCTGCCCATATGTCTTTCCCTTAATGACTTAATAATCATTTGACCTGTTTCCATATAACAAGAATACTTTTTATTTTAAAGAAAATATATTTGCACTTAACATGATTAGGTTTTGTATAATAATCAGGGATTTTCTAATAAACATACTTGATTTTTAATCTAAATTATGAAACTTGAAAAAAATTGCTTTGCCAATTTTAGTTCTCCTTCAGTTCATTTTTAGAATGGTTTTACATTAAACATTTCTGTATGTTTTAATTAATCTAACAGTTTTACTCTTTATGTCTTTGTATATAAATTTCATGTTTTGTTTCAAATACAAATTGATTATTTTCATTACAGATTTCTGAGAATTTCTACTTTGATTTGAACCCCGAATCCATAAATAAGATGATCAGCTTGCACATACCCTTCAAAGACCGGTCAACACGCAGTCAAAATGCTATATTCAGTCTCACATATCCTTCTCCAGATGTTTTCATTGTAATACGGGTTAGTTTGTCTTTTTTCCAAAAAAAAACACTAGCATGCAATAGTGGATCTTTCTCCGTACTTTTTGTACAGGTATTATTTTATGCAGGTTATTTTTCTTTTTAATACTTCAACACACACACACACACACACACACACACACACACACACACACACACACACACACACATTCTATCTTCAAAAGCTAGTATCTAACCAGCAGCAGTATGTAAAATAAGGATTGATATATGACTTACCTAATAAAGGGATGGATCATTTCACAAAACATTTGTAAAAATCTTTAAAGATAATTAAAAAAAAAAAAATGTTCATTTAAGTTTTTTTTTTAATTAATAAATTATTGCAGATCAAATCAAAAATATATTAACACTATATATACTATTACTTTTCTAACTTTAAGTATGTCAGAAACTCATTTGTTTAAAATTAGACAATTTCTTACATGCTAATTATCTAAAAAAAAATAACCTGGTACAATTGATTTCTATAGTTTTCTTGCCAGTTAAAAAAAAAAGTTTTCTATTTAGTGTATCATATGGCAACACTTTCTGCACCACCTTTCAAATCATTTACCTCATGTTGCTCTTTTTCCTTAGATCTCAGAAGTTTGTTTTTTCTCATTTTCTTCAAGTTCATTTTGAATCACAAATTTATTTAGATTATGATTTTTTTTTATTTTTAAAGTTTTTTTTCTGCAATTTTTGCTTCTTTCAAAATAGTATTTTTCTTTCAGCTTGAAAAAGTATTACAACAAGGAGATATTTCAGACTGTGCGGAACCATATATGAAAGAAGACAAGGTCTGTATATAAATGTATATATAGGAATTCATTTTTATTTTTTATTTTATCCACAACTTTTGTTTGAATTTCATTATTCTGCTTAATCTTCAAAAATCACATAGTACTGATCAAAAAGGACATATAGATCTATAATTCAGAACATATGAACAGAGTATTTGGATGTTTTGCCTCAAACCAGTGTTGCTCCTTGGTCCATTTCTACCTAATTTGAAGCAGCAGAATGTTAGCATTGTGGTTATGTCACTTGCATGCCTATCTCTAGAATAGGCTTGATTGACTTTATAGATATACTTCATCTAGCTTAAGTTACAGACAGCGAAACAAAGAAACATATAGCAAAAAAAAAATGTCACACTATTATATATGAATAGAATTATTTTCCCTAAAATCCAGAATCATTTGGTTTCTTAATTTATTGAACTATAAATTTGCACTTTTCTCATTTTTATTCAAATTGCATTCTGCTAAAAAATAAAAAAAAGTTATTTAAAACTAATTTTAAATTGTGACTTTTTTTTTAATAATCATTTCTATCATTTCACCCAAGCATTGTGATAAAATTCACTAAGATGCTAGGGGTTACTAAAAGAAATGGAAGACAATAAAAGAACAGGATTCAAGATGACGATTGACATTGCATTTACATTTTTGAAGATCATAGTTGACAGGAAAGCAAGAAACCGGAAGAGATTTCTGTGTAGAAGAAACTATTAGCATAGAACTTAAGGTTACAACTAGCAATTTCAAGAGTGAACTTATGAGACTTAGTACTGTGTTTAAATTTGTGAAGTCTAGCTACTAAAGAGAAAAACTCATTAGAACACTCACTATAAAAATATTTAAGGTACGGGGAGGCTATGTTGTGGTTGTGGAAAAGTGACTGAAGCCGAGATTTCAATTCGTAAAATAAAAATGTGTTTATATATCCTTTAAAAATGCTTTAAAAAGATAACTTCCTGGTTTTGGAGGCATTTTATGTTATTAAATTAATCTCTGATACTTAATTTCATCATTTTTAAACTATTTTTTTCAAGGCTCATTTCTTTTCCTCTTGCCATTAAATTTTTTTTTTGTTTTTACATGGAATGATTAGGAGTATTTACTATAGTAACTTAACAATTTTTGTGTTATTGAAAGCCATCATTTTCTTTTGCATATAATTATATAAAAAAATTTTAATTTAAAAAATTTTTTTTTTTTGTTGAACCATTCTTTTCATTCAGGTTAGAGAAGAAAAATACAAAAGTAATGCTGTCCAATTCTGTGAAAGGTTAGGCAAGTACCGGATGCCATTTGCTTGGACAGCCATCTATCTAATGAATATCATCAATGGTGCTAGCAGTTTGGAAAGAGATTCTTCTATGTCTTCAGCTTCTGAAAAATCAGAACCAGAAATGTCACGAACAGCCAGTCTCGGTATGTTCTGATTCTCTTGTACACTTTCTTGATTAAATTTTTACTTTTCTTTTCTCTGCTAATTGACAGCCAGAATTTTTTTGTCTTATTCTTTTAATGCTTTCTTGTGGGTTGGAAATTTTTTTGTAGATTTACTATTTTGAAGCATGAAAGGAACTTTAAGCTTGGCTATATATCTATCAAATATATATATATATATATATATATATATATATATATATATATATATATATATATATGTGTAATATTTTTAAGCAGATTCTTGTTCCACAGTTTCTGTCACATTTCTATTATTCACCAGGATTTTCTCTTGCATCTATCTTTCCATGCTGCACTTGGACTGCTGCTATGTTTCTCTTCAGCTTTATTCTTACTTTATGGAAAGAAATGTAAATTTATAGCCATAATGGATTCATCTACTTCTAGTACATTTTTTATTATATACTTGATTAATGGCAACAATTAGAAACTGAATATAATTGAATTGTTATAGCATGGAGATTTTTATTCTTTACTTATATTTTATTTTAGCCTTTAAATATTTGATGCCATTATTATGTTTCTTTGCTCTGAATGCTTTGTCTCACAGATTCTCTCTAATCACCTCCTAAGATAGTGGGTTTAAGAATTTTAAAAAGGTAAAAGATGTTTTATTTTTTCAAGTTATATCACCGTAAGTTGGCCTTTCTAGATATTACCTATATGTTACCATTTAGTATTTTTTTTTTTCCTTTTTGTGCGTGTGTTTGTTAATTTTTTTTATTTTGTGATGTTTTAAAAAATATTTTTGTTCTGTCTGTTCTTAAATTTTATGTACTGACATACATGTGCAATGTATTGTTGATCACTTCTCATTTCCACACTGACTTCTTGTCTCATCCGAGATGCATCATCAGAATATTTCTGCTACTTTCTTCTGTAGCTGGAGTAAGTCAGATACTCTACGACTACTGTAAGTATCTCTGAGAAACTTAATGTGGTATCGCACATGTTTGTCAGCTATCAAGACAGTCGCCCCTTGCACAGCATAACTTCAAACAATCATGTGCATGAGAAGTGATCTCCCCTCACTTCAAAAAGATACACTTTTTACACTTGGATGTACTTTTCTTCTTGCAATTTTCATTTACAAATGAAGATAAGAATTTAATATTTCACTCCTTTTTATTTATATATATATATATATATATAAAAAGTGACATAAGAGTTGAAAAAGCAGGAGTTTATTATACTTAATATTTGTTTATTTGGAAGTTAAAAATTCAGGGTTTTTTTTCTCACTGAGATTGGAAAAAGTTATGCTTTAAAATGTAACCTTTGCTTGAGCATTTTTTTCCATGTTGATCACAAAACAGCTTTACTTTTCAGAGTGCTGATGTAGGTGAAAAAATTATTTTGGCAGTTTTAAAGTTTGTGCATGCTTGCATTTGTTAATAAAAAGTTATCTGGGTGAGTTATACGATGTTTAAAAATTAATTGCTGGTTATTTTGTGCATTAGCTTATCTAATGATGGTTAAATTAGTAATCATTTAGTCATTTCATTCTTTATAATTTTTTTATCAATAGGTATGTGCTTTGTGTGTGAATTTGTTCCTTTGTAGCCAGCGAAAATAGTTTGGAATTTGTCTGGCATATGCTTGTTCAGCTATGAAGAAGTAGAATTAGATAATCAAATTTTTAGTGCCTTTGGGAAAAGTTTTCCAAATTTTGCTGAGGTCATATTCTATCTATCTATTTGTTACCTAAAAAGAAATAAAATTAACTTGATGCTGATATTTTTCTTTTCCCATTTGCTTGTTATCATGTAATTTCCTTTCCCTTTTAGCCAGTATCTTTTTCTATGTATGATTTTACTATTTTTTAACTCTCAAACATTTTTGTAGGTAATATCTAAAATCATAGATTTTAGTTGAAATAAAGAAATTGATGACATTGATAGAAGGCAAACTGTGAAGAAGGAGCTAATGGATAATTAGCAAATTGACTATCATACAAGCAATGACAAATCTCTTACTTTATCAAGGATAGGCACAGGATAGAAATGGTGGTTGAGAATCTTCAGATTAGTAGTTTGCCTAAAGAACTCAATCTGATAATTTTTATTTTCTACGTTCTTTAAAATAACAATGGTTAACATTCCTTGTAAACATTATTTTGTGATCAAAAGAAAATGGTGCAGTGTAAACTTAATAAAAGGCTTCACATTTTTCCATTGGAAATTGGTCACTCATTTTAATTTCTTGTATGAGAAAATTTCTTACCTAAACTAATACCACTATTTTTTTTTACTTTAGTTCTCTATTGCATGAGCAAAAATCTCAATAACTGATGTTGGTTGTACCTTCTGAAATTAGTATAAATGATCTGATAACTGTATGTATGTATGTATATATATATATATATATATATATATATATAATTTGTGTATTTAGGCAGCAATCCTTCTTTCATGCACATTTCATTAAAAACGACTGACAAGGTGCTTTTATTTAGTTTTTTATATAATTTCTCGTGCGATCTAATAAAGTTTTACTTTTCAGAGGATAAATTATATAAAAACTGTCCGAATGTTCTTTTTATCCGAGCGCTTTCGGCTATACATTTAGCCATTTTCAAGGATTATATTTCAACTGTTAGAATTAGAAATAGTTTGTTATATGTATGTTTTATAAAATGATTCATTTTTTTGTTTCAAAACACGGTCAAGATATTACGTTCAAAGTTAATATTATTAAGTGTTGGTTTGTTTGTTTTTATTAGTAAGGCTTCCATTATTTTTAGCCTTTTTTTGCAAGTTGATGATGCTATTATATTAGTGGAAGCCTTACTAATAAAAACAAACAAACCAACACTTAATAATATTAACTTTGAACATGGACATAATATCTTGACCATGTTTTGAAACAAAAAAAAAAAAATGATTCACTTTATAAAACATACATCTAACAAACTATTTCTATATCTAATTCTAACAGTTGAAATATAATCCTTGAAAATGGCTAAATGTATAGCCGAAAGCGCTCAGATAAAAAGAACATTCGGACAGTTTTTATATAATTTATCCTCTGAAAAGAAAAACTTTATTAGATCACACGAGAAATTATATAAAAAAACTAAATAAAAGCACCTTGTCAGTCGTTTTTAATGAAATGTGCATATATATATATATATATATATATATATATATATAGTAAGGAGCTTACTGCATTAAAAGGTTTGAGAATATTGATAAAAAAATGTGTGATAAAACAGTTGATGCTGACAAAACAATAGTTTTTGAATATTCCAACTTATCATTTTATAAATTCTAGATTCTCTGAATGTTTATTTTCAACTTTCATTATATGAACCTATCACTTATCAACACTGTCAGATCTTATTATATAAGTCAATGTTTTCACAATAAAATTGGTATTAACCAATCAATGTTGGTCCTTTCTTTTCTAGATATATTTATATGATTAATATATTATGTAAGTTTTGAGTATATAATGTCTATTCTTATTAAAAATGTTTAACTTGTTTCTGGTTGGTAGGTTTTACTATCCAAACAAAGTGCAACCTACATTTTATTTATAAATAAATCCAAAGATTCATATTTGTTTTACATAATATCCCATATACCTGAATAAATCATTATTTTATCAGTTTACATAAAGGTGCCTGGACGTTTTATCATTTTCTTCAGTTTTTCATTCATTGATTTTGTTAACTTTTCTACTGCCTTTAGTGGATCTTACTTTGAACTGTGGTTGAAAAACTATTCAGATAATTCAACATTTTGGATAATTGAATACCTAAATTATCAAAAAAGAATGTCACTTTCTGAAAGAAATTTAATATTTATATCATCAAATCATTTTCAAACACTTTGTTCAAGGTTTTATTCAGTTAATTTTATCTGTTTTTGGCTGGCTTTGCATTTGTCTGCTGCTGTGTTAAATTAGATGTATTTGTAAGGGTAGCTGCTGGTTGAAAACACAACCAATTTAAACATTTGTCAAACATAATCATTGCTTAAGTAATGACTTTTTCACTCATGCTGGGAAAATAAAAAAACATTCCATTTCTCATTGAAACATGGTTCATATTTGTCACTTGCATCTGAAAGCTGCATATGCCATAACTCAAATGTTTGTTATTTGTATGGAAATGAAATTAACTAGAATTAATTGAACTGATTTTGTCAGATTTTTGATTGAGTATCGTTTTCTAAATTCTCAAAACTCTTGTCTGAGATGAAATACTAGAATGGCTTTAGTTCGGATAATTGAAGTGTATTTGGATGGTTTCAGTTTTTCTCTTCATTCCATATCTGAATAATCAAAAGCCAGAAAATTGAGGTACAGATAATCAAGAAAGTATTTTTGGATCATCATCTTTGAAAGGACTGATAATTTCACTGCCTACAATAGTATCCAAAATCATTATTTCACCTTTCCTTTGTTATTTTCAAATTCATATTGATTGACTATTTCTACAATGGACCTGACTTCTGTCCCAGCAGTCAGGTCAATCCAATACAATCACTAAAAATTGTGGAGAAATCAGTTTTCATGCACTTCTTCACCCAACTTTTACAAGTGGTAGTTAAGCTACTTTTGTGTCTTTAGCCAATTTCTGTTTACATTCACAGCACTATTTTCTTGTTAGTCAATTCGCATTTTCACTTTATCCTTTAAAATTTTTCTCAAATCTTTGTGATATTCTTAAAGTTAATTTCTTTATTTGCCTTCTCTTGTCTTTTTTTTTTTTTCAATTTCTTTTTTAATTGTTTGCTGATCTCTTTAAATTTTTGGCAATTTTCAAGTTGCCTTGTCACTCAACTGTACAATATATTGTTTCCCTTATGACGTTATATCTTATGATCCCCAGGCCATCATTGTGTACCTGAAAATATTTGTAGTTATGCTATTATATATATATATATATATATATATATATATATACATCCATATGAAATGAGAACGAATCAAATATAAATTCCAGCATTCTTAACATTAATTTAAAAGTGTGTGTGTATATATATATATATATATATATATGTATATGTATATATATATATATATATATATATTATGAAAAGTCCGACAATTATTTTAAGACATTTTTATGTTTATACATTCTTTTTATAGATAAAAAAAGAATGTATAAACATAAAAATGTCTTAAAATAATTGTCAGACTTTGTCAATTTCATAATGTGTGATGTCATTTGTTTACATTTGTATACACTTTGAGCAGATATGAATGTATGTGAGAGATTCATGGAAGATTGAGGTTTAAAAACTGACCTTGATAATCGAACGATTCTCTGTGGCTTGATCAGTTAAGGCACGTCAGGTTAAATGACGGTCCTGTATAGGATACAGGTTCTATTCCTGTCAGAGAATGAATATTTTCTATGAAAATTTCTTGGATATTCAGGCCGGTAAATGTTATTAATACTGTTTATTATAAAAACAGAACATTTACTTAAATATTTGTATCTATAAAAAGAATGTATAAACATAAAAATGTCTTTATATATATATATATATATATTCAGTATAATGAACAACCCAGATATTGCATATTAAAATTTCACACCATCATATAAGCTGTTGTAAATATTTCTAGCAAAAATATATAAACTGAAATGCATGTGGAATATTTATCACCAACATTGGTTGATAATGCTAATTTTTTTTTTATGGAAACATTGACTTGCATAATAAAATATGATATAGTGTATAAGCTTGTTTAGGAAATTTTATAAACATTTTTGTTTCATAACATGCATGAACATCTTGAGATTATTTTTTAGTTGATATTGTTAAAGTTTGGTTAAAGTTGACTGTTTATTCTTTCAGCAATAAATTTTCAAATTTGTTCATAAGAATTCATTTCAAGAACTCTAAAGCAAATACAACAACACTAAAATTTATAGATTTATCCTTGGATTTATATAATTTTTCAAGTAATTTGAAAATTTAGCTTCACTCTTTTCTGTTCATAACTATTTAAACAAATTTCAGTGTGGAATTTTGAGATTTTTTTATGCTTAAATTTAATTCAAGGAAATGGATATTTTTGGATGGAAAAGTTGTTCAATGTATCTTGTAGTTTTATTACTGTCTTACTGGAGCAAAATTGTCTCAACTATTTGATGAAATTGTTAAACAAACTGGTAGAATGAGGTTTAATTTTTCTTGGTTTAATTCACAGCCGTTGGTTTATCTTGATTGCTCTCTGTTTGTCTAGAATTCAATTACAATAGATAATTTTTATGATGTATGTATAAAATTTCTTTTAAATTACGAACATGTGACGTATTTACAGAAATCAACACCCTAATGTAATCTGAATACAAATTTAATTTTTATCTACTTATGCATGTTGATTGCTTTTAATTTTATGCATTATTTTTTCCAGAATTAGAAGTATTTGAGAATTGATATGCTATCTTCACTATTACTGGCTCACAAATTGATTTCTCTAGTGCATGTAAAATTGAGCACCATTGCCAGTAAATAAAGCTTGTATAAAAACAGCTGGTAATGTATTCATTTGCCAGTATTCACAAGTCACTACTCAATCACATTAACCAAAGAGCACATTCAGTAGAGCTAAAATTTTCCCTTTTTTCCACCAATTGCTTAATGTTATTAGTCTCTAAAGAAAGGCCAAATATCACTAAAAGTTGTTTACGGTCAATGATCAGCAGAAATCAACTGTGTTTTGATATTTATCACTTTTTATCTTTAAAATATTCAAATTTTTACTGTAATGTGTTAAAAACAACTTTTTTTTCCCCTCCGCACATTTTTTTTTTGCATATTTATATAGCTATACATTTGGATATTGAATTTTTTAAAATATTGTCTCAGATTAACATTACCACATTTGGTCATATATTTGATGAAATGTGTTGTTTGACTGGACTACATTGTCAGTGTGAATTTCTAGACAAACAAATTTTAGAAATTATGAAAGATTAAAAATATTTTTACTTTTTTAATTGGCTTAGGCCAGTTAGTGGGTTTATTCTGAAAATGAAACTACCGTATTTGATTACATATTTTTTTTCGCTCTTTTTCTTTTTCTTATATTCTTTTACCTTGCATCTTGCCTTGCTTGGGTTTTTTTGTTTTTCTTTCTATCACCCCATCCCTGCATTTATATTTAACATTACAATATTATGCAGTTAGACTACTTGTGTTTGTAACTAGACTCTGGTGTCTGGGTAAATAATAGCCTAGAAGGTACTTCAAATTTTGGGGTCTTATATGCTATGAAATATGATAAATTTATTTTGCTGGATGCCATTTCTGTACTCATTTTGTGATTAATTTTGAAAAGTTTAGCTTAAAATTAATGTGTTACTTCTATTCTGGCTGATATGTATCCATTTTTGTTATTGTGTCCTATTAGGAATCTTCTATTTGTTTCTTGTATGTTTTGGTAACGTCTGTCAATTGTATGTTATAATTGTGCTAAGACAAGGCAATTTAAATAAGATGTCCTCAGTTTGTCCTTTGTAGCATTGTCTTTGTTTGCTTTTTTGTATGTCTCTTACAAAATAATTTTTTTTGTGCTGAAATACAATAGTACATAAAAATTTGCTTGAAAATGAATTCACTGTAAAACTTGGAAGTATTTTATTTAATCTTGTGGAAACATATTAACTGTCAGGACTAAAATTCACTGTTGTTTTCAGATTATTTTAATTGACAATTATCAACTCTAAGAACTAATACTCGGAAGGCCAAAAATTTAAAACTGGTATCTTGATAAGTTATCAATTTAAAAACTGGCGCCACTATTTCCTTTTACTTTTTATCCTTATTTACACTCACTGTATTTTCCTTGCTTTTTGTGTTTGCTGTCTTACGAATTGACATTTAAAACAAAAAAATTTAGTTACATAGTTGTCTCCCTTTTTATGTATTTTTTTTGTTGTCATTAGTTCTACTGTTATATTTATTTTTATAACAAAATATCAAATTGTTCTAAAGTTATTTGAGAAAAAATTGTTTTTAAATAATACTGGAATCTTATTCAGATTGCTAAACAATTCTGAGATTTTCACTTGCTGTATTTTGATATGGTATAATTAAACTGTGACAACACTGTTTAATATATTCTTTTTTAATTATCATAAGGAATAGTCTTATTAATTGAGTCTTTAAATAAAAAAATAATATAACTACAAACCACTTATATAAAAATTATGAACAAAGTTATGCTCAGTCTATTCTGGTAGAGTTTGTAGAATCTAAATATCAGGTTGGAACAAAATAAATGGTTGTTTTGATCTATAAATCTTAAAAAGTCCTAACTTGGTTTAAAAACAACTTGACTAATCAAAGCATGCACCCTTAGAATCGACATGATGTTGTCAATGATCCTACAGTGAATTCTATCACAGTAAAAACTAGGATCATGGGACTCTATAATTTGTCTGTATTGTGTACCTGATAGCATGTCTATTCATCTAAAGATTGGAAAAATAATTGGTAGGGCCTGATCAGGAGGTGAATAGGGACAGTGGGGCAAAACCTCAGTGCCTAATTATATAAGTTTTTGCTGAGTGGTTTGTGCCATATGAAGTCTTATGTTATCCTTCAGCAAGGTAGGAGCTTCTGTCTTCACCACTGCTAATCAAAATGTTTGCAATTTCTGATGTCTTGGTTCCAAATCAAGACGATCTGTCTAGACTGCAAGAAGCTTTCATGTATTACTCCATTACAGTGCCATCAAATAATCAGGAGGATCTTTTGGGGGTGAAGACTTGGTTTTGAGCAGGTTGTGCAAAAGCAAGTTTGTTGACCCCAGAGTAAACCACATTTATGATTATCATATAGAAATTACTTTTTCTCAACGGTAAGCACAGTATCATATTAAGGAAAGGCTCTTCTTTTTTTTTTTTTAAGCCAAACCAGTAAATTGCAGCATGTATCAATGCCAGGTGTTGATCATCAACCAAATCATTCATTGAGTACTACATGTGTATTTTCTTCAGTTTATTGATCTGTACCAAATGTCTCTTAACTGCTTACGTTTTCATTCAGTCCAGTGACCAAACAATAAGTTACAGCAGTGTGATATCAATTTCCATTCATGGAGTGTATTGAGACAAAAATCATTTTAATTCATTTTTGCTTTGATAACCTTTCCGTTTGAATTTTTGAGATGAGGAGTTATCATTGTTTACACTTGGATTAATATCTTTATCTTTGTTGTTGTTATCACAGTAGTCGACTGGATTAAAGTATTGGTTTGTGAATTGGTTGGCATAGTAATTGTGAGTTCAATCCCTGTGTCCATTAGTACAGACATAGACTCAATAAAAACAGTGAGTTATAACTGAGTTGTACCAAATAAGAATGAGCCGTGATGTCCCCAGACATGGACAGTGGCCTAAAAAAATCTAACCCTATAGATTAAATAAAGAGTTCAGTTTGAGATCTTGAATGTTGCCTGGTGACACCTAAAGAAGTCTGGTGGGGACAATAAACAAACATTGTGATAACAACAACAGATGTAAGGATATTACTACGAATGTAAATAATAAATAATAGTCAGACCTTTAAGGTGATCTATAGACTATCAGGAAGGAGTGGTGCAAAAATGACCATTTATTTGATTCCTACAAAATGTTTATTTTCAGATAATGTATTCCTCTTTATTCACTTGTTGCTGAATAGCAATGTATAAAAATAAAATTAACATTGCACATTTTCACTTAAGTAAAATGTAAAGTAAAATAAGTAGAAATTATTGTTAAAAACATGTGAAACATCAGGGTTTGTTTTTTTGTTTCCTGTTTGATTGTAACTATAAATATTACCGTTATATTCTGTTAATGAATATAATGTCATGAGGAAAGGGATCAATTAGCTTGTAAAACAAAATTTGAAAAAGTAAAATTTTTCATAAATAAAAGGAGAATGCATTTATTTATTTGCTAACATTTCATTTTGGGCATGGATATTTATTTTGTGAATTGATGATTGACATTTCAAAAGAAAATCAAAAGCTTTTATTGTAGGAGTGTTCAAATTTCTTTAAAGTTAACTTTTTCTTTTCACTGATATGTTACTTTTCAGTCTTAGTTCCTATCTGCATATTAAATGCTTTCAACATTTATACTCTGCATCGCTATCATAAAACTGTTTGTTCTGTACACAGACAGAAGAAGTGCTGCGCATGCTCCTCCTTATGAAAGTTTCCGTAGACGACCACGTGATGACTCACAGGTACGACGAGGCTCCCTTGACAGGGGACGTACAGGTTATGAGAAGCGGCGCAGTTGGTCCCCTGACGATTACGGCTCAAGTCTTGACACATTTTCTCCTGTCACATTGACTGTCTCAAGCTTCTTTAAGCAAGTAAGCATATGCCTAATATTTACATTATATTTTGATTTATTCTAATTATTTTTCTCATCTTTGATTGTTATAAGTATTATGGTAGACAAGTTTCGGCTAAGTACTCTTTTGCCATCTTCAGGTGTCCATTATTTTTGTCAAAATGGTATATCATGTTATGTATTGATTGTTATTTTTGTCCCTGAGATGCAGTTTCTTGTTTATTCCTACTGAACCAGACTATATTGTTTCACTACCTGATACAGAGATTGAACTCCTGACCCCTTGACTAACCAAAGCTCATATCCTAATATAATAATTCTTTCCTTCTAGTAAATTTATAATTTATTTTTGATTTGTGTCAAGTAGAGTTGCTTGACTTTAGTAATATAAGTGATACATTATTTTTTGAAACTTATTTTAGAATAATGAAAATATTAAAAAAGAAAAAAGAAAGAAATTGTGTATGATGATGAAATATTGTCTTCTTGTCTATTAAATATGCTTTTGCATTAACAATTTCATTACAATCAACCTTGTTTCATTATACGTTTTCAAAATCCTGATTCTTAAGAATAATTAAAAAAATTTTTATTTTATTTTATTTTTTTTTTAAATTATCAATGTACAGAAACTTGCTATATTTTTAAGTTGTCAAATGCTAAAAAGATATGGAAAAAATAATGTAAACCATAAAAATTACTTTGAAATTGTTATACATAAGACTTGAATCCAATTAATATTTTATCATTTCTCTTCTATATCATCAAAATAACATGCACTGGTTAATAACATTTGAATATAGAAAAACAATTTTATATCATTTTAATATATGTATGAATATATTTTAACATTTTAAAAATATGAAATAACTATAGTCATTCATTTGATAATCAAATTCAGTAAAAACAAGCTTAAAATGTCTGTTTCATTCTTGCTATAACATTTCTTCAATATTGTTTCATAGGAGAGTGATAAGCTGAGTGATGAAGATTTGTACAAGTTTCTGGCTGATATGAAGAGGCCGTCATCAGTGCTAAAACGGCTCAAGGCTATACCAGGTAACAATTTCACTTAGATTAATTATTTTCAGTGATGCCTACTCATTCCAGTTACTTTCAGTTAAACAAACCTTTTCACACAAACTTTTTGCTTTTCACTTGTATCAAGATTATTTTCTTGCCAAATTCTTTTTCTGCAAACTGATTGTTACTTTATCTATTAGGAAATGTTAAATCCACTTCATCAATATTATTGTTTCCACAGCTTTTGGCTTACAGCCATATCATGTTGAAACACGGTTCTCATCTGATCACTAAAGTTAAGCCACATCAAGCCTGGGCAGTACCTAGATGGGTGAACACTTGGGAATACTAGGTCTGTAAGCTTGGATGTGTAGGTGATGTAATGGATCTTTTTCTCTCAGCTATGAGTTAATTAATAGGACTTGTATCAGTAAATCATTATCTCCCACCTCCCTCCCAAATCTTACAATCTAAAAATATTTTCTGGCTTTAACCAGCAAAAGGTTAAAGTGTAAAAATACAAATCCATCAATCAATCCACAGTATTCATCTTCTATAGAGATTTACTCTTGTTTAGTATTTTGATATTAGTAACAGTGACGGTTATCCAACAGCCAATATATTTATAGAGAGAACAATAAAATACATGGGAATTTAAATGAGATTTTTTTTTTCTTAAATTTAAATCCCAAAATAAGTTATTTTCACTAATTTACCAGCTTTTAACTGTCATAAGTACATTTAGTTATATTTAACACACACACACACACACACACACACACACGACATGTCTAGAAATAATAATTGGAAATCAAGTAGCAACAAATGGCTACATTTGAAAGAAAAGGAGGAAAAACTAAGGAGGGAGTGTAAAGTGTGTGTGTGTGTCTGGGGGAGGGACAAATAATCATGACACCCTACATGTACGCACATCTGCAAAAGAAACATTAACTTGGTTGAATCAATTTGATAACAATAAAACTAGCACTAGCAATGCTCACTGCTTGGAAAACGTCACTAAAACAGCATTTTAGAGCTGTTCTATTGGAAAGAGACTCATAAAATCCTGTCACACCATACATCAAATGAAAAGAAATTGATTTTTCTATAAGTTTATCAATATTGTTTATATGTGTATTGTGTTTTTATAACTTTATTGGTGAGATGAAAAAAATGATGAATATCAGAATACCATTTTTTTAATTTTGGTTGAGTGCAATAAAGGGTGCTAGTATGTTTAGCTTGATTTCAAAGCACACAGTGGCAGGAATTGGTCAAATTTGGCTTTGAAAATCAAGGAAAGAATGCTGTTTAAGGTAATATATATTTGGGTTTGGTTGGTAAAATAGTTTAGCCATAATTGGTTATCAAAGTTTGATTGCTGTGATTCAGTAAGTTTTCATAAAAAAAATTTGAACATTTAAATTGGTGAAACAGACGTTTTGAAATTTTTTTCATGTAATTATCATAAATATCTGTCCAGAAAGTCCTTTAGAAATCCATAACAAATGCACACCATCAACAAAGATTTACTGAAAAGTATCTGTTTGTTCTCACCACTTAGAGCTGCCTCCTTGATATAACATTTTTCATTGGGGTGAGGGAGATATTGTGACTAGAAATTTAAGTTTAAACATTTCATTTGTGGATGAAAAAGCACTTCTATAATTGAGTGGCCTAAAAAATTTAAGGGAATAACTTGAGTAAAATATGCATTATCGTATTATAAAAAAATGTTAGTTGATTTTTTTAAACATAACTTTAGTGTGTTTACATTTTAACATCATGAATAACCATTGTCTTTTTAAGTAGGAAAAATGATTTGTTTGTTTGAAAATATTTTAAAAATATATTTAAATCTTATCGAAACTTGAATTAAAAAAAAATCGGGTGCACAATAATAATAATGGTTACTTACTTTTAACTTATTAATTATAAACGTTTCCAGACTTGTTTTCAATTATCCTTTTCAAGTGATAAATTTTATTAAACAAATCCGATGTCAGCTTAATTCATAGATTGCTCATAAAACTTTTCCCTTAGAGATTATTACTAATGATAATAATAATAACAATTCTGAATTCAGCCTTCGATTGATGTTAATAAAATCGTTTAATAAATTGCTTATTTGTTGATTTTTAGCTATGTTCAGTTTTTTAAACAAAAATACAGTGCTAGCCATAAAACACTGAAAACTTGTATTAAAATTAATGTTATCATCATAATTTTTTGTCATTAGTTAGAAGACTGAAGGGTATCTGATATTTCTTTTATTTTTTATTTTTTTTTTTACATTCAATAAAATCTGAAATTAATGTTTGAAAAGTTGTTTACTTCATGTAACAGGGTGTTCTGTGTGTATTATTGCATGGGAAGGTTTTTTCAATGAAAACGGTAAAACATGCATTGATTTTAAAAATCAAATAATTAACCAATTTACAATGGCTTATATTTCTAAAATATATTGCTTTACATATACTTATGTCTATATAAACATTTTTGTGAAGAAATACGTGGGCATATGTTCAACAGTTTAATCTGAGATTATTCCCAACCTTGGTCCTCAGCTTCATACTTTCCCTTGCTTTTAAAATATTTATGACACTACAATGTACTTTTTAATTATTAATGAAGCTTCTAAACTTCTTAGTAAATCTTTTTTTGTTACTGTTCTCCACCCGTGTGGATGATAAACTGATAAACACTTCATTTTGGAAGATTGGCTGAGAGTGATTACAAATTAAACAAATGGGGTCAGTTTGTTAAGACTTATGAGCTGCTCAAATGCAGAGCTATCTTCTTTTTGATGCTTTCATGACATTTACCAGCAAATTTTACATGCTTTATCTTGAACAGTTTTTTTTTTTTTTTTTTAAATGGAGTTTTATTTTTTTTTTTTCCCCCCGGCTTCAAATGCTTATATTTCAAAAAGTTATGGATGGATTTCAATAATTTAAAAACCAAAAGTGTTTGATCAATTTATATTTTATAAATATCCTATATTTTATAGCAAAATCTAAATTTTTTTTGTGAGCATTGCTAGTTCTAATTGTCACTGTTGTTGAAAGACAGATTTCTGGTCCACCAGTTGGTGAATCAAGAAAGTACTGACCAGCTAACATTCAGAGATTGGAGAACTTTGCTCAATTGATCTGACAGTTTGCTAAATTTAAGCTGTCTTTAACTTTAAACCATAAGACCATGTCATTTAGAAATAGAACAAGTAAAAAAGGGAAAATGTAGTCACACCATCCAAGTTTTCTTAGTTCATCTTGATTGATGAAAAACTGGTTCAATATGTTCTCAATTACAGTTAATCTCTTATTACATAATTGTTGCAAAAATCTTTAATTCGGTTCTAATTTAGAGATCTAAGTTTTTTTTTTCTTCTTCCAGGCATTCTTAAGTTGGATGCATTGCCCTGTCCTGAGGAAGTTGTTTGCTCACGTACTCCAGAGTTATATAAAATTGCTCCTTTTCCTGAAGATAGGCTAAAAGATAATTGGGAAACTAAAGAAGTTTTAGAATTCCCATCAAAAGAGGTTTATATACCATACACAACTTACAGGTATTTTTTTATTTTTTTTTTTTTTACCTTAAAATTATCTAATTGTAATTTTAAAAAACCTAATTAAAGAATGTTAAATATTTGAACATTGTTAATATAGCTAACCTAACAACATATTTGAAAATAATATAGCAAAACTAGTAAATTGTATATGAAATGAAAAACTAAGAGGTGAAAACATGTCTTATATACTCTAATATAAATTTATAGACTTTTTAAAAAATCCTTTTAGACCGTCATTATTTATAAGTGAATGAATTTTTATTCATTAATTACACATTCTTCAAAATTACTGCCACCCCCCGAAAAAAAACCTAAATTATCAATTAAAATTTATAAACACTAGAAAGTATTTTCATGTGTGCCTTATTTTCTCTTTCAGAAATATGTTATATGTTTATCCAAAGCATCTAAACTTTGTAAACCGTCAAGGCTCAGCAAGAAATATTGCTGTAAAGGTGCAATACATGACTGGAGAAGATGACAGTGATGCTTTGCCTGTAAGTAATTCAGTCTGAAAATTTATCTACATTATGTATATTAGAGCTAGGCATAATAAACACTGTAAAACTTCTGTCCCCTTGGTGTCAGAAAATTTATGCAAATAAATCTCTAAATAGAGAATTGATAACTTCATATTTTGTCATTTCTTTATATAGATACTTTCATTGGTATCCACATGGTCTGAATTAGAAGTTAAAGGTTTTAAATAAAAAAACATTTTTAAAAAAAGGATATATTCATTTACCAAAATTTGAAATTATTTTGTAAAATTTTAAATTTTTTATACTTCAAATACATTTTACTGCCATCTTGTTTGAAAAAGAAATTAAGTGAAAGAATTGTTTAACCATTTTCTTTAGAACACAAGATAAAAATTGATGATTACATGTTAAGCATTTTCAAAACAAAGATTTTTTTGCTCACCTTTCCTGACAGTATCTGGTATTATTTTTTTCATGTTATTATATATAAAAGAGCTTTCTTATGTTTGTTTGAGAACATATTTATTTAAAAAAGGTGCCATTACCATTTTTGGTATTTGATTTTTAAAAAAAATAAAATAAAAATAACCATGTACTTTTAAGTTAAAACATTTACTTCATCTGGTTATTGATAAACAAATTAAAAAAAATAATTCAACACTAATGCTTTTTTTTGTTTATAATTCGGAAAACATTTTCAAGAACTTTTTTTCCTCATAAATAATTTTTCTATATAAAACATAAAAATGTTAAAACAATGTATTTTTCAGGAATGTCTTTTAAATCTTGATATGCATGATTTAGACAAATTTCTTAAAATATTTGAGATTATATTTAAGCTCTTAATGTAAATCATATACACAAGTATGGAAGCTGTTATTATCTCTATTTTCACATAAAATAATTTTGAGAATAATTTTAACATACACTCAGCAATATTGTCATTATCTTTTGAACATATCTAATACATGTTTGTATAGTATTTTGCAGCATACTGACATTTTATTAATTTATAATTTTATATATCAAATATTCATTCCTGATTGGATTCCAGTACATGAGGTTGCTCAACTTACTTAATTTTTTTCTATACTCTAATTGTATAAGTAAATTTAAAATAGAAATCAAATAGTGATTATCTCATAACTTTTTTTTACTTTCAACATGTTTTTCAGCTGCCCTGTATTTATGCCACTAAACAAAATAATCTGTTTCTTTGAGAGAAAAAATACATTTTAAATATATTTATATGAAAAACTTTTGTTTCAGATCATATTTGGTAAATCTAGCTGTCCAGAATTTTACAAAGAAGCCTACACAACAGTGACATATCATAACAAGTAAGAGCTTAAATCTTGATTTTATTTTCTAATAGAAATTTTTTTTTTTTTTAATCATTTCATGCCAAGCAACGTGAGAATGCCACTAGTACGCGGGGGGGGGGGGTACAGGGAGTGAAGGTGAGAGAAAAGACTGGGTATAGGGGCAACCGAGGAAGTCAAGTTGCCAACTCAATATTGATTACATTGCAGATCCTTCTTTGGATGTCAAGAACTTTGGGATGGGTAGCAGGAGCACCTGACCAAATACAGCAACAGTATTCAATGCACAGATGAATAGTAGATTTGTAAATGGGCAAGATGGACTCTGATGAGAAAAACCTTCTGTCATGACACAGTGACCCAACTTTTCTTGCAGTAGATGCACCTATTGCTTTGATGTAGGCATTCCACTTAAAAATGTGAGGTCAAAAGGGTGCAGTGTATTGCTCTCCATGAGTCTAGCATCAGCCATGCTGATGGCAGGAAAGTTTCTCTATGGTGGTTAAATGAGAGCAGTTTTGTTTTGGAGGCATTAAAATTTATGAGCCATTTCCTGCCTTAGTTAACCACTGATTGGAGCTCCTTTTCAAGAGCAGCAGCCAGGTTGGCTTTGTCAATTCTGATGGATTTGCTATTGAGACGGGAGTAAATGGTAGTGCCATCAGAATAAATACCTACTTGGGAACTGATGACATCAGGGAGATCATTGATGAAGATCAGAAACTGTGTTGGACCCAGGATAGAGCCTTGGGTATACCCACATTCATGTAAAAGATCTAGAAGCAAGCCCATTCAAAACAACATTTCATAATTTGATAGAAATAATTGGATTAAATCAAACACACATCCACGTAATACTGTAATCCTGGAGCTTATGTAGAAGACCAATGTGCCAAACCCTGTCAAACGCCTTAGAGATATCTAGAGCCACAGCTCGAGCTTCGTATACATACTCAGTGATGGCTGTTAGCACATCAGTAGTAGATCTGGCAAAATGGAAGCCATATTGTTTGTCAGAGAGTAGGTCATGAGAGGTAAGATGCTGAACCACATTAGCATTGATTAAAGCATCAAATAGCGATAGGCAACTAATAAGTTGATAGTTACAGGAGTCAGATGGTTCTCTAGAGCAGGGTCAGCAACCTTTTGCTAACTATGTCCCAACTTAGGGTTTTAAAATCATTCAGTGTGCCAACAGCATATGTATTTTTATACAAGTCAAGGTCAGTATACCTGTTCTACAATATATTTTATATAGTAATATATACAATAATATGTAAATCACATTAACAGAAATAAACTGTTTTTAAATTATTTTTTTTTTAAAGTTTTTATTGTTAATGGGAGCCTTGCCCTTGATGGTCTTAGCCAAATGCTCAATATCGGCAACAGGCTTTGTTACTTTGAGTTTTAAACAATTTTCTAAATGTTCAGGTGTTAGGCAATTTTGTTGTGGACCTAACACTGCTTTCATGTGAGAGAAAATTTGCTCACAGGAATAAGTTGAACAAAAAGACAAAAAAAGAGCAAACACAATTTTCTTCAAACAGATGAAAGATCTCCAACAGTTGAGAATAGCAGCAGACTTTTCTAAGTTTTTGTCTTCCAGAGACTTCCTTAGTTCAACAAACTTTGGTGTCCATAATTCTGAAGACCTAAATTCAACCTGTTGCATTTCAAAATCATTAATATCCATCCGACTAAAAAGTTTGTCTGGCTTAATGAGGTATGAAAATAAGGATCCATGAATGTGGAAGTCTTGACTTCGTTTATCAAATTCTGCTTTGAGTGCTTCAATGTACTCCTGAAGCTCATCTATATTCACTTCAAATTGATTTGAATGATTCTTCACATTTGGGAAGTACTTGATGCTTTGATGTTAATGTCACGGGTAAAAATGTTGAGTATCATTGTAAATGCTTTCCAAGTGCGGAAAAGATCAAGTACTGTTTGACCCTGTCCTTGTAATTTCAAATTCAGCTCATTGAAATATGTGTTTATGTCAGTCAGAAACATCAACTTAACAACCAGTTTTCATCATTCAATTTAGAAAAATGTTTGTTTTTCATCAAGAAAAACCTTAATAGCATCAAAACAACAGGCAAAAAAACTTTACCTTGACTAAGTCAGCAACCATTGCTGTATAACAGAAGATCTCCATATTCACACTGAATTTCTTGTTGAAGAGACTTGAATTGCCTGTGAGCCAGTGAAGTATAAGAAACAAGAAAGCTGACAATCTTAACAGCCGTTGTCATCACAGAGTCCAAATTCAGAGATGAGGTCTTTGCAAATAAGCTCTCCTGATGTATTATACAATGAAAACTTAACAGTTTGCATTCTACATGATTTTTTTTACAAATCCTTCTTGACAACCATTGCAGCAGCACCATCAGTTGTCACGCAGAAAGTTTTGTTCAAATCAATGTCATGTTTAGCAAAATAACTAATAAATGCAGTCAAAATGTCTTCTGCTTTGGTTGTATCATGAATGGATAATAAGCTACATAACTCTTCATAAATGTGATTAATTTTGTGATATCTTGCAACTACAGCTAGGTGTGACAAATCATTTAAATCAGTGCTTTCGTCAAGAGCGACACTAAATACTTGGGATTGTTTTAATCCAATTCTTTGTTTAGTTACATTTTCAGCCAAGTCAGTTATGTGCCTTTCACTTGATCTTGCAAAAACTGTTTGTTATTTCTCTAATTCGAGAGAGTATAATCTCCTCATTTGGTAAATCATCAAACAAAATTTCAGCACTGTGCAAAAAAATTTCTTTGATGTATTCTCCATCTGTAAAAGGTTTACCTTTCAAAGACGTACATTCAGCTACTTTGTAATTGCAATCAGTAGCTTTATCCTTCGTTCCAGCTGCTTGTCTCAAAATACCAGTTTGTTTTTTGAAACCAAAAATAGCTTTTTTGATAGCATCACTTTTCTCTTTTAAGGTTTTAAACTTAGATTGGTATTTAGTTTGAAAGTGTCTTTGTATACTAGATGTGCGACATGCAGCAGAAAGCAAAAACAGCATGATCTTTTTGTTTTACAAATCCATATTCATTTGTCCAATCTTCTTGAAATGGGCGATGATCAAGTTTCCTGTTCTTTTTGGCCAATTTTAACACTTACGATATTCTGAAAATATAAATAAATTGACAAACATTAATTCTGATATTTATATATAAAATATTATTTTTAAAAAAAATGCAAAAACTTTACAAAGATGTAAAAATTGTTTATAAATTGTTCAAAAGCGCACACATTCGGATCGCCTCAGTCTTCCTTTCTATGAAGGAATACAGCCCTTGAGCAGCAGTGCGAATGTTATGGGTAAAAATTTCTTGTCCGGGTTTTGTTTTTCCCCACATAGGAGGGCTAGGGTTTAGTATATATTAAAATTGAACTGGACAAAACTGTTTTAGGCAAACTCGAATAAAAGAAGAAAATGTTTATTTACATATACAAACAAAAAAAAAACAGAAAAGGATATACAAAGAAAAAGATAAAGAGAAAAAACGAAGTATATAAAATAATCCTTGAAGTAAAAAATTTTGTGATAGAAGGCTTGCTCAAATATTTCCTTGAGTGCCTAAACAGTTATTCAAGTGAGTAATTGTAGAATTAATAAAATACTCACGTTCATAGAAAGGTTTCCTTGTCTAATAGTTGGTGTCCTTATTTGCAGTGCTCTTAGAATGTGAAACAAGCAGGGAGTCCAATGAGTGAGCAGTTTTGAAATAGCTAAATAGTTTTTTGCGTTGTAGTAGTTATTGGTTTGGACTTTGGGATGTCATTTGCGGCTGTGTGCCATTGGTAATTGCTTGGCATGCCACGTGTTGCATAGGTTGCCAACCCTTACTCTGTAGTTCTTAAAAACAGGAACTACAGAGGAGGACTTCCAACAAGCAGCAAGAAAATAGTTGTAGAGTTTGAGGAGAACTGGAGCCACCTCAGAAGCATATTTCTTTAGGATGACAGCTGGGATCAGTCTTTCCTTTTAAAAAGTTATCTTCTAGTGTAATGAAATACTTCAAAGAGTCTTATTTAATAAGAAATTAAGTAAAATGATTTTAAAAAAATCAATTGTAGAAGAAAGTATTAGAAAATTCATTTATTATTTAAAATAAGAAACTGAGTAAATGTGATACTTTGGACTTTTCTGATGGCTTTGCTTTTATATTAATCACTATTGACATTTAATTTATATAAATTTGAAAATAATCATTCATTCATCAATATTTTCTATTGTAAAATGTTTGTGTTTAATGACAATATTTAGGTATATTGGTTACAATTAAAATGTTTCTGTATTTATGAATACTTGTTTGCTATTTGATAATTTGTGTTATTAAGTGATTAGTTTCTTTCAAATGGTTTTATAGCCAAAACAGTATCTCAGAAAATGGCTTAAATCCTTTAGTAATAGTTTATTACTATTTAGTGGTGTACTTTTAACTTTACTGCATATATGTGTGTGTATGTATAATATCAAGCTATGAAACCAATAATTTTTCTTATTTCTTTTCCAGGTCTCCTCAGTTCTATGAGGAAATCAAGTTAAAGATGCCTGCCAAGCTGACAAAAAGTCACCACCTCTTGTTCTCTTTTTACCATATTAGTTGTCAGAACAAAAAGAATGAGCCCTCGCCAGTAGAACTTCCTATTGGTTACACAGTAAGTACAGCCAAATGTTATCTAAATCTTTATGGCATTATCATTTATATACTTGCCTGATAAACCAGTTTGATGGATTGCATTGAAAATTTTGAATTTATAATTTGTTTTACATATGCATTAAAATATGTGCTGTTGCCAAATGTTTATCCTTTGGATTGAGTAAGAACTGTCAAAAACTCTTCAATGCCAGACTATTTCTTGTCAAAATCTCAGTAGCATCTATTTGCATTTAGATGTACTTACCCATCAGTGGGACCAAGAATATACTAACTGTATCCCCATTTCACAAGAGGGATCTTCTCTTAAGTAAAATACTTATAGTCTCTCAAATATATCTCTCCCCAACCAAATGCTTATAGATTTAAATATAAATAACTGATATTTACCTATCCCTGAACCAAGTCGTTATTGTTGTTATAATAATAATAATTAAAAAAGAATAAAAAACTCGACTTTAAATCCCCTGACAAGAGTTGGCATGTTATAATATCAACCAGTCCTAACCACATTTAAGTGAAAACAGCTTTTTTAAATGTTTTCACACTAATATTTTCATTGCTAAACTGATTATTTTTGTTCTCATTTAAGCAACTGGTTTTGGGGGAAAATAAAGCAATAATTCTACCATCATGATCTCTAAGCATGATCAGCATTCTGTATCAAAAGAATGATGAAAATGGAAGAAAACTGAACTAAAATATAACTTAAAAACATATCCTAACTTATATGAAGAAAAAAAAAAAATATTCTTCTAAGTTCATTGAAAATAAGTATCCTGAATTGAATTTCACCTTCTGAAGCCCTTAGAAATAAAGTATCATTTAAACAAACATGGTAGCTCATAAGAGAGCATAGTATGACTAGCAAATGAGGAAAGAGGGTCTAGATTTATGAAAGCTCTAAAAGTGTTTAGTCACAGCTGGGATGATACTGAAGATATACATGAAGAAGTCAAACAAAATTAATTATTAATGCTGTAGAAAAAACTCAAAAAGGTAAGATTACCTGTACTGTCATTAAAAAAAAATGTCAGTATTTAATTAATTTTGGAATTGTTTTGGTTATATATTTAATTTTTGATTTTTATTTGTATAATTAAGTCTATTGTTGCATAGAAGAAAGAATTTTTTTTTTTTTTAAAGCATTCAATGTAGAAATATCCAAAGAAAGTGGATATGAAACAAAATAAATAAAAAGCAATGTATTAGTAACTTGATCTTCCTTACTTATGCACCTTGGCATGAGGTAATGGTTAGCAAGGTTGCTAGTTGATCATGACAGCTGAGTAGTTAGTTCAATCCTCACTGGGTACCCCATACAAAATTCAACATTAAATAACACAAAAAGGGTTGACATGTCACAAAATCAATTAATCTAATTCCTTACTTACAACTCAGATATTCCATTGTTATGGTAACAAGAGTTATGCTAATCCTAAAATCATAAAGTTGGAGACAAGAAAATTACTTGTCTATATCCTTGAGATGATTATTTACATTATTCGAGCTGTTATTCTCATCTTCATTGCCATATTCACAACATTTCAGCCATTGTATGCTCTGGCCTTCTTCAGGTGATTGGAATTTCAAACTGAACCCTTTAATCCTCCACCAGTGTAGATTGTTCTAGTTACACGTGCCATGCCTTTTCTGGATGTCTCAGTTATTTCCCTTTAACTCCGCTCTCCAAATTTTTGGTTCACTACTGCTGTGGCCTGCTATTGAACTCACAACTCTTTGGGTCTTGTCACTGGATCTAACCAACATCTTTATCCACTGACACATGGCCCAGTGGATAAAGATGTTTGTTAGATCTGGTGACTAGACCCAAAGAGTTGTGAGTTCAATACCAGGTCACAGCAGTGGTGAACCAAAAATTTGGAGAGTTGACTTAAAAGGAAATAACTGAGACATCTGGAAAAGGCATGGCACATGAAACTAGAACAATTTACCCTGGTGGATGAAATAAAGAGTTTGGTTTGAAATTCCAATCACCTGAAGAAGGCCAGAGCATACAATGGCCGAAATGTTGTAAATATGGCAATGAAGATGAGAATAACAGTCTGAATAATGTAAATATTTTTTTAAACCTTAAAAATTGGATAATTATAAGATTTTATTGAACTTTTTGAGAATTATTGGATAATAAATAGAATTAATTTTTAAAAGTTTTTTTAAAATTTTGTATAAATATTTTAATGTCTGTTATTGAATTAAAATATACATGTGCATATACAAATATACACAATTTGAATGAAACTGAACTGGACATCTGTATTGCAAGGGCTAATTTTCCTTTCTGCCTGGTAACAACCCTGGATAATAGGAAAAGAGTATAAGGTGAAATGTCCTGCTCTTTGAAGTAATTTTTATGACCGCTTCTGTATTTAAACTGAATATTTTTCTAATATATGTTGTAATATAAATGGACAAAGAATTTAGTTTTGAAATTTGATAATCTTGCCATTAGCAAAGCAGCTGGTAGCAAACTCATTTTCTGTTATTGTACAGAAAAAAATCCGCTTCTCCCTCCCCCTCCCCCATAGTAAAATACAATGTGCTGTATTATTTTAATTAAAAGCTGCTATACAGATTGCATGATAAAGTGTTATCTTGGATTATTTTAGATTAGTTATATTATTTGTAAGGATCAGCAAAATATTGATATTAATCTTATCCTTGTTTTAAGTTTTAAAAAAAGGGTTAAACTTTTTTCTTTCACACTCTTATCTACTAATTGATTTTTAAAATATTTCTTGAAGTTAATCTGTAAAAAAAGTTTGTAGAAAATTTGAAATAAAAATATTAAGTTACTGGTTACCACTTACTTTCAAGATGACTTAACTGCCTGTGAAGTGATGTTGGATTTTAAGGTGTAAATGTTATTACCATATTTTTTTTCTCCATGTATACCAAGCAACAGTTAAAACTTTTTAATTGTTTGTTATCTATATATATATTTTTAGCATCAAATGTGGAGGTGTTAAAAAAAATTAATTGAATAGTTCGATATTTTAATAGTTGTAATTTATTTTATGCTTGCTAGCAATCCTTGCTCATTTTCACTTTTAAAACATTATTTCAGTGGCTGCCTATTCTACGTGATGGGCGCTTAACTGTTGGTGAATTTCAGTTACCTGTCTCCATGGAAAAATTGCCTCGTTTATATTCCATACATTCTGATGTGAGTATAGTATAACATATGAGATTGAATTATTTTTTTGTATTGTTTTTCTTTTTAACTTATTAATTGTACAAAAATTTTGGGGAAAATAAAGAGCTTGAAGGACTCTTTAATATTAAAATTGGTGTTATTATTTATGATGTGTTGCAACTTTCATATATTAAGATGGAACCATTTTAATAACTCCTTGTTGTTATAAATAAAGAATTCTCCTGTATTAGAAATATTATGTCCCCTGCATATTCTTATCTACTTGTTTGATTGTCTCTGTTTAAAAAATTATTTTTCTTTCAGAATCAAAACATAAAATGGATTGACAGCCATAAATCTCTCTTTTCTGTCACTATTCATTCAGTCTCATCTATTCATACGCAGGTAAACTTAAAAATGTTTTTTCTTTATCATGTTTAGTGGAACATAGAATAAGAAATCTTGAAGACTTGTTACTTTACTTCCCAAGAATAAAGCCAGTATTGAAATGACATGAAAAAGGAGTAAGATCTTGAAAACAATCTGTATTCAAAGATAAATTCTATTGCAAACCTGTTTTTAATATGTTAATTATACCTTTTTTGATTTAGTCTCCTGTATAATTAACCTTTTATACAAAGGCAACTCCCATGGGTCTAAATCCTGTTAAAAAACAAAACAAAAAATACATTAACTTACATGAGAAAAATGGTTGTGTATTGACTTCATTTTAGCTGTAAAAATAAATTCAATATTTCTAGTTATAAATTTTAAGTTTCCAGTGTAATTAACTTTGGTCTTTTATTTAGAAATAGTTTTTTTCCCTTTGTTTCATGTCTTAAAACCAACTCTTCTATACAGAGTAATTTGTACATATAATTTTCTTGTGAATGTTTAATTTGTGTGCTAAAAATTGTATTTAATTTTTTTATAATTTCCTCAGGAAATCTTAAATTTTTACCCTATTAAAATTATATTTTTAGGAAGAGAATTTGGACCATTTCTTGAATTTATGTCACTCAGCTCAGGAGCAGAAACTGAATCCTCGTATGAATGAAACAGGTTTTGAAAATGAGTTGCGTCGTAGTGTAATGGATCTTGCTTCTAAATGCAAAGAAGAAAATTTGGTCAAGTTTCTGACACTGGTTCTGGACAAATTAATTTTACTGATGGTTAGACCTCCGGTCATTTCTGAGCAGATTAGTAAGTAAACTATTTTTTATTCATGCAAACATAAGAGAATTTGATTCCCACAGTATAACATGCTAGCCTACACATGGTAATTGGTCAGGACTTAGACTGCAGCAGGTTATAATAACAGTAGAATGATTTCCATGGTACTGTAATAAGCTGGTAAAACTGTTAGAATCAAGGTTTATGAAACTGGAGGTAGTTCCACATAACTTCTAATACTTAGGTGAAAGAAATGAAATGCATCAGAAATGTCTATTTTACAGTATCTTTGTTATTGTCATTTTCAAAAGTACTGGTCATGTACAGTAACAGCAAAGAGTAATTAGTAGCATAAAAGAAAAACAAAATAGTATTTTTACCAGAAACAACTGAAATTTGCGTAAAGTAGAAAAAATACTTTTAAGGAAGATGTTTTTAAAAATTAGACAAATTTCTTTTCCTGGTATTAATAATAAAAGAGAAATTATAATTTAACACTAAGCAAAATTAATTGTTACTACAAAAGATATTTTTGTATAAAAGAAAAGTAGTGATTCTTTTCCCATGATGATCCCAAACAATTTCTGTGTGTCCAATAATTATGCACATGAAAGGCCATGTATAGTGAATAAATAAACTTCCTCTTAATATAAAAAAAATATGATACTAATGATAACACAAGTGAGTTATTTGATAACAAGGGGCTTGCTATCATGTATCATTACTCAGTGTCATAAGACAGTAAAACACACAAAAGAGGAACCTTTAAACAACTAGGTGATCTTAATTTTTTACTGAAATCAATATGACAGTAAAGTATATCTTTAATGGATAAGTTCAAAATTATTAAAATTACACTGAGATAAAATACAATCTGGTTGTAAAAGAAAATAAATGATACTTATTTAGAAAGCATGGAAAAAAAGTTTTAAATATCTTGAATTTACATTTGGTAAGATAAAATAATTTAGAAAAGTATTTTTTCCATATATATTTTTTATGTATGAATAAGTTGTTCAGGAAACTTAGCTGGCAATTACCACCAACAGTAAAACAGTGAGTAAATATGGAATCTTTTATACTGTGAATGATTTCACCTAACAAGTGTACTTGGCATTACGTCTTTTCAATCAGTGAAAGAAGGAAGCCAACTCCTTTTCATTAGCTATATTCTATATTAGCAAAGATCTTTAGACTCTGTTAGATAAAAACCTATCTTATAACTTTTGGTACATCAGGGTATTAGTGAAATAACACACTAATTATTTTTTTCTCAGATTTCACTATTCACCTTTTACTTTTTTCTTTAATATCAGTTGCAAAGTAGCCATTTATTCTTTGTTCATCTTTTAATAATTCTATTGAGTTGATAAATAAATAGTGTATTATTTGAAGATATTGATGCATTTTATTGTTTCAGTTAATGTGGGCCAGACATGTTTTGAGTCAATATCAGTTATAGTGAAGCGATTACACGGCCTTTTAGAAGACCGCAATGATCAACATGGTCGCAACATGGTACTAGCATCTTACATCCACTACAACTGCACTCTACCTCATCCAGACCTTAGTTCAGGTAAATATCCTTCTGGCTGTGCTGTAAAGTTTCATCTTTAACATTGTGTTATAGAAGTTGATTTTGTTTTCTGTTCATGTCATTTCCTCTGTTATTAATTCTTTTCAGTTTTCTGTTTGGGAAGTCCCACTGGTCAGTATGCTACCTTAGGTCGTCCATCATCGCTGCCAGTTTCCAAGCAGGGTTACCAACGAAGCAGCAGTGATCCCGACCTGACAGGCAGCACTCCTACTACACCTGACAGTGAAGTTGCTGGAATATTCTCCTGTAAGTTATTATAATCTGTATTTTTATATTCTAATAAAAATGTATACCTATCTCCCCCCACCCCACCCCACACAACACTTGAGTAATACATAGCAGCTCAGATTAAGAAATTGGGGAGCAGAGTTTATTACATTCACTTATGTACCAATACCCTTGGGAAAGGTATGAATCCATCTCTTCTCCAGCCTTGGGTAAACAGGACAGACTGAGTTCGATAGGTTTGTGCGGCAACTGGTCTAGGAGAAGGACAACTCTGAATTTAAAACCTGTGGATGGTTGGTTGGGGACCTTGTGGCACTTTGTGCAAGTAGTCTGGCTGTTTGGTTCTAAAAACTAAGCATAAAGCAAAAAAATGACGCGAGAGTCCTACACACACACACACACACACATATATGTATCACCCCAAGCAGGGTAGTACAACCACTAGCATTCAAGGAGTTACAGGGTGTGGAGGAATTAGAAACGGAAACCTTAGTAATGGGGAGAAAGAGAAAAGAGCAATCAGGACGACAGTAGATAGCGATTGACATTGCATTTAAGTTTTTGCTGATTAAAGTTGGTTGGAAAGCATGGACCTGGGAGAGAGTTCCACAAGCAAGAAGTGTGAGTTAAGAAACTGTTAGCATAGAAGTTAAGGCTACATCTAGCTATCTCAACTGTAAATTGATGAGATCTTGCTCCCAGTCTAGTATTGTGCTTAAATTCATACAATCAAGGTACCATAGTGAAGTATTCATTGTAACAATTACCATGAAAGTATTCATAAAAAAGGCACAAAGACAACCTTATGGCAGTGACTGAAGCTGAGCTGTCCGATCAGGATCAATAATATTGCTGATTCTTCTTTGGATCTTATCAGGTAAATAGCAGGGGCACTGGACCATATATAGCAGCAATATTCTAAGCATGACTGAATGGTAGACATAAATATGCAAGATAGATTCCAGAGAGAAAAATTGTATTGCCCGACACAGTGAACTGACTTTCTTAGCAGCTGATCTACCAATGGGTTCAATGTAGTCTTTCCCCGTCATGTCAGCTGAGAATGTTAGCCTGAGAAGGCGCAATGAGTCACTTTCTTGGAAGATAACATCGGCTGATGGAAGGCAGCGAGGAGTCTATCAGATAATTAATGGAGAGAAGTTTAGTTTTGGAGGCGTTAAAATTGACAAGCCATCTTTTGCTCCAGTTAAGGTCTTGAGGTCGTTTTGGACACCAGCTGCCATTTTGACCTTGTCTGACTGATCAGCCTTACTATTGAGGCAGGAGTAAATGGTAGTAGATGCCAAGTTGGGAACTGAGGTCATCAGGAAGGTTGTTAATGATTAAAAACAACGTAGGACCAAGGATAGAGCCCTGGGGAACACCCACGTTAGTAGAAAAGTATGTAGATGAGTGGCCATTAAGGGCAACTTTCATTTCACAATTTGATAGGAAGGACTGGTGGATCAGCTAAAAAATGTGCCTGGATATACCATGACTTTTCAGCTTGTGGAGAAGACCAGAATGTTAGACCCTGTCAAAGGCTTTTGAGATGTCCAATGCTACAACCCCAGGCTTCACCGTTTTTATCTCAAGCATGATAGAATCTTTCTGCGATTATCATCAGTACATCAGCAGTTGATCTGGAGAAATGAAAGTCATATTGCTTGTCTGAGAAAAGGCCCTGTGATGATAGATGATGAACCAATTCAGCATTGATTAGGACCTCTATGGGTTTCCCAAAAGAAGCAGAAGGCCAATAGTTGGATGGGTCAGATGGTTCACCAGAGTTCTTAAAAACTGGAGCAAGACAATGACTTCCAACAAGCAAGAGGCAGTGAGGCATTTATTATACAGTTTAGAGAGCATAAGAGCTAGTTCAGGAGAATGACTATTACAGGGATGCCATCAGGTTCACATGATTTGTGGGGATCAAGGTTAGAGATGATAGCAGAATTCATGGAATGGGTTATATGCATATCACTCAACAGAGAATCATTTTTAAGTGGGATGTTAGACAGGGATACTCCTGATGAGTCAAGAAAATAAAAACTTTGTTCCTCATCATTTGGTGCAACAGTGAGTTTCATATATGTGACAATCATAAGACAAACTGAAACCTGACCATTGTAATATTTCAATATTAATAGCCTACTGTTAAGATAGTGGAGCAGTTCATTTACTTAGGAGAAAAAATAGATTGCTAATACAGAAAATGGATAGATTATAATTATAAAATGAATGAATTAAAATAGAGAGAGAAAAAAAAAATATATATATATATATATAATGTTTTAATGATTCATACATATTTTATATATTTTTTTAATATATTAAGCATATACACACCTATATAATTTACCTATCTACAAACAAATTAAGGTGGTTTTTAAACAAAATAAATTGTTGCTATCAGTTCAACTGCTGTTAATTTGTGTCACTCTTTCAAATGATATTGTTTCCTTACAAAGAAAACTAAATTATGCACTGTATTAGCCTGTTAACAGCTGATGTTAATGGTATTTTCAATACTTCAGTTGCGAAAGGCCTACTGGATCGTACTAGCAGTATGCGAGGTGCTGAATATGGCACAGCCACATTCCCTAAAGTCAGGGGCAAGAAGGTAAAACATCTCTCTCTTTTATGTGTTTATTTTTTTGTCTTTGAGTATGTTTTGATTCTATAATAGAAGAGAATTATTATTATTTTTTTTTCCTTTTTAGCTTGTCCATGAGGAACTTGCCATCCAGTGGGTGATGGCAAGTGGATCAATCCGAGAAGCAACTCTTTCCAATGCTTGGTTCTTCTTGGAACTTATGGTAAGTTGGAAATTCTTTCATTTACTTACTCTTTTGATTGAACATTTTAAATAAACTGTATTAATTCAGAAAGATGAAAACTTCATGTAAGTTAGCTTGTCACCATAATTCCCACTCACTAAAGTGAATTTAACCTAGACTGTATTTGTTTTTTTTTGTTTTTTTTTTGTTTTTTTTTAAATATAAAATTTCACCAAATATAAAGCTTGAGAACCACTCAAGGGTTATAGTCAAAATGGTAATACTGAATGCAATATGTGATATGAATGGAAGAGATGATAGAAAGTGAAAATTATAAATTATGTAGATGAGTAAGAACGATAAAGATTGTCACTTAAGTTGAAGAGGTCAAGATTATTCAGGGAAGCAAGCACCCACATGGGAGTTTGTTCTGCAAAGAGGCATTTCTTATTAGGGAATAAATTTCTGAGTTGCACTTTCTTATTTTTGGAACACAGAGGAAATGAGTGATTTGATTCCATAGAACTGACATGGTGTATCGTGGATGCTTGACAAAATTGAGAATGATATTCAAATTAATGATACTTACATTTATCTAAAATAATATTTTTTTGATATCAGGTTAAAGGAATGGCTGAACATCTTGCAAAGACCGACAAACTTAATGCTCCTCGAGCAATGAGATTCAGTGACCATTTCTTGGAAGATGTTTGTCAGCTGGTGCGAAACCTCATTAAGGACATAGTTGACCGGTTTATGAAGGTAAGATACTTACTACGTATTTAATATCCAGTGAATATTTTCATTATAGAACTAAAAATAGGCTTTGTTATTGCTGCAGATATGTAGCTTTATGATAATGTTGGTTTAAATTAACACATTTTTTTGAGAATGACAAATCCTTTTTATTATATGAGAGAGCTTGCATCTTATCTGTCTTATGTATAAAATTTTAGAAATTATTTCTTTTAATTTATTTCTGATTATAGGATCAGGTTTTGATTCGAACATTGAATACAAGTTTAGCATTCTTTCTGTATGATATCCTCTCATTGATGGATCGTGGTGTTGTATTTGCCCTTATCAGTGAATATTGCAGAGCGGTAAGTTTCTTCTTTTTTTTTTCTTTGTCTTGCCTCTTTATTCATTTATTTAACATTTGTTGCCTCTTTGTTTTAGTATCTTAATAACCATCTGGGATAAGCAACATTGATTTTGCTTGTAGTCAAACTTTAAGTTAGTGGGAAAATTTTTTCTAATAATAAAAGTAAAATGAAGAGTTTCCTTTACACTTTAATTACTATTATTTGAAGAAAATCAATCTTGTGTCTATGCTATTATTTGGCATTGAATATTCCCATTAATAGCATGATAGAGGGAAAAAAATATGTAGAAATGTGCAGAATACACACACACACACATATATATATATATATATATATAAAATTTTAACTCAAAAGCTAATTTTACACAATTTTTGTACCAGGTTCAGCAGAAATACCTCCCACATAATGGTAAGACATTAATGGCAATGATGTCTTCATCTAGCTAATGTCTTAACATTATGTCAGAGTTATTCCTGCCGTACACTATATTAATAAAATCTCATTCCTGAAATTGAGTTGTTCATAAAACAGGATATCTTTTGATAGTGGAGTCTCTTTCTCTGGTAAATTAACTTGCTTCCAGTAATGAATCTGTAACACTGCAGTCTCAAGGATTTAAAGAGAAACTTATTTATTTGATTTGGTTGATATTATAACCGAAATTGTTGAAATTTATAATATGGCTACTTGTATAGATTTTTTGCATGATATCTAAAATATATTACATCTGCGCAAATATTTCAAACATTTTTTTTTTTAAATTAAAAGTAGAGGTTTCTACTGTATATTCAATTTTTATTTTTCAAAAAAGAGTTTTAGGAAGTTTTGCATACACATGCTGAAAAATTCCCAGCTTGATTAAGGAGCCAATTTCAAATAGATTTTAATGTTTGATCATTTTGAGATTTATTCAATAAAACCACCTTACAATGTGGTCTTGAAAGTGAATGCATGCATGGATTGGGTGATTCTCATTCATCATGTCTATGATGCAGGCCTTCAGTCACTCTTTATTATTGTGGCAGTTGCTGGTTTCTGTCCCTCTTGACAATGTCCCAGACATTGTGTTCCATGGAATTCAAATCAGGAGAGGTAGTAGGTCATATATTAGCAATATCATGATCATAACAAATTCTTGGTCTGTCATTTTGTGCTCATGTGGCAGTGTGACAAGGCCTGCTGGAACATATAAAACCTCCCCTGGGTAATCATGTCCAGCACCTCTGCACAGATTGTTACATTGACTCTGAGGCACCCCAGAAAAATAGTAGAGTGGTATGACAAAGGGTTCATTGCTCACAACTTCCAAGACCATCTCAGAAAATGTGAGCTTGATGTGTATCACTTGAGTACCACCATGAGTTCTACACAAAACCCCCTGTCATCCCTTCTGTATGGGGAAGAACCTAAGCATGCCCAGCTCCTCAAACAAGATTTTGATTGGATCACACAGTTCTCCTGGCTCCTGTCAATTTGAACTGCTCTCTACTCATAGAGCTGGTTACTGATGTCCACATGCATCACAAATCTGATAGTGAATACTGTCACTTTGACCTGCTCAGTGATATCCTTATTGACTTGCTGGAGTTGTAGCTGAACATATTCTGCTGTTCTTACAATATCTAACCATTGTTTCTTTCACTTGACCACAGGTGACATGTCTCTACCAGAGGTTTCCAGATCTGGCTACTTACAAGAAGCTGGCTCTCAGTGGTTGTCAAACAGTGCCACAAACACAATGTGCCTTTGCATTTCTTGTATCAACTTGTAAGCTACCATGTTAATGGTCTGAAACCCGAAAGAGAAATGAGTATGTCATATGATATTATGTGAGGTTGTTTTTATTTATGACTAGCTAAAGGTGTGGTCTCAAATGCCCTGTGTGTGTGTGTGTGTGTGTGTGTTCGTGCATATATATATATAGAGAGAGAGAGAGAGGAGAGGGGAGGAATGGGTAGGATAAAAAAAAGGACATACATCACAAATACTTGCATGTACGTAAGTATATTTATTCCTCAGGTGTTACAGAGATATAAGTATGTATTAGTGAATATACATAGTATCTAGTGTTGATAACACTATTTGAAGTTTCATGCAGTTAATGCAATCTCCAGGTGTGGAGATTCTGACAGTTATCTATTGCGTTCTCGTGATGATGATTCAAAATTGTGTGTACAAACTTATCCATTTGAAATTATAGAATTAACTATTTTAACTAGTAATAATTAATATCGTTCAAATTCATAAGTTCGAAAGTCGAAGAATTTAAAAATAATGAATTAAAAAAAGATTTGGATTCGAAAGTAAACAATTTTATCAAGGGGGGTAACTCTCGTTTTTTTTAGCATAAAATACCCTAGCTTAAATAAAGTACATTAAATATATAGTCCCGACCTATTATTATTATTTTTTTTTTTTTTTTCACTTTTATATTATATTTCTAATCTGCGTTATAGATTACTTTAATAATCATAACTTGGGTATTTTATGCTAAAAAAAATTACCCCCTTGATATATTGTTTACTTTTGAATTCAAATTGCTTTACATAAGAACTATAAAAAGGAAAATAATAATGACCTCAACATGGTGGAGAATATTAATACTAGCAGTAAAAAAAAATCACAGACAAACTTAAGATTAGTGATAGAGTAGGTCAACTAAATGAAAGAGAGTGCTTTATCACCTTAAAGGACCACAAACCAGATTTCGAGGCTAATCTGACTACAAGGATAATAAACCCAACAACACCTGATATCGGAAAAATTAGTAAAATGATCCTTGAAAGGGTAAATCAACAAATTAAAGAAAAATAGGCCTGAAACTTTGGATTAATACCAAAGATGTGACAAACTGGTTTGCTTATAAAGGAGAAAACGAACTGTACACTAATGCAGTTTGATATTGAAAATTATTATCAATCAATATCTAAAGAACTGTTCATGAATGCGTTGGACCTTGCTCCCCAGTACACGGATATTACTGAAGAATAAAAGTGCATTATTATAAATGCGAAAACTTGGTACTGATACATAAAAGTGAGCAATGGATAAAAAATTTCATATGACCACTTTGACATCACAATGGGATCACTAGACTCAACTGAGTCTTCTGATCTCATAGGTCTTTTTATATTATACAATCTCACAGTGCACTGTGAAATTAATATAACTGACATTGGTTTATACAGAGATGATGGACTTATGGTTATAAAGAACTCTACTAACTTTAAAATCGATAAAATTAGAAAGATATTATATAAAGAACTTAAAAGCCTGAACTTAAAAATTACGGTAAGCACTAAATTAAAATAAGTTAACTTCCTTGATATAACATTAGATTTAATGAAAAATGTATACATACCTTATAAAAAAACCAATACCAATCCTTTATATATACACCCTAAATCAAATCATCCTCCATCTATAATTAAGCATATACCTTTATCTATCGGAAAAAGAATAAGTACAAATTCAGCAAATGAGAAGATTTTCTATGAACATATTAATTTCTATAATAAAGCTCTAAAAGATAGTGGCTACAAAAAAACAAAACTAACTTCTATAAAAAAGGAAAATAGAAAGCATAGAAAAAACAGAAGTAGAAAAATAATTTGGTATACACCCCCATACAACCAAATGGTAAAGAACAAATTAGGACAAAAATTCCTTGCATTAATAGTTAAGCACTTTCCTAGAGAAAGTAAACTAAGTACTATTTTCAATAAAAATACACTAAAATTAAGTTACAGCTGTACTGAAAACTTAAAAAGCATAATTCTAATATCTTCAATAAACACTTAGCCCAAAACCAAAGAAATTTAGACAATATAAAAATAAAAAGAGATGAAGATAAACAAAAATTATATAACTGTAGAAACCCTCATAACTGTCCTCTACAAAATAAATGTTGCACAGAATCATTAGTATACCAATGCAATATCTCATCTATTGAGAATCCTGAAAACATAAAAATCTATATAGGTTGCACAAACCATGAGTTCAAAAAGCAGTTCAATCAACATCAAACTTCATTTAGGATAAATAAATACAGAAATCAGGCATCCCTTTCAAAATATATCTGGCACTTAAAAGAATCCAATAAAACACCTACAGTAAAATGGAAATTAACAAGAAAAGCTAGAATATGTAGGTCATTAAATCCTTTTGCATACATGAGAAACTATATATTACTAAGTTTATAAAAAATAAAAATTTACTGAATCAGAGAAATGAAATAGCTATTTTTTGCCGTCATTGTCAAAAATTTTCATTAAATAATATTTAAAAATGGGAGCTGGTAATATACATACTTATATTTGATATGAAAAAATAATTTTAAATAATTTAAGCAATTCTGTTACATTTACTTGTTTTAAAAAGAAATATAGTCTATTAGTAATTAAGAGTAAAAATATTTTAAAATTGTAGTTAAATAAAACGTATTCTAACCCAAACAACCCTAGAAAGAATCTATAAGTATACAAGTAAGAAAGAAAATGCCGAAAGATTTTTTACCGTTAATAAAAAAAATCTAGTTGACATGCATTTAACGGATGTCAGAATTTGTTGGAAAATACACCCCTACCCTCTCTAAACTTAACCTCTTTTTCGAACGTAACTCATAATTGATACAACAATAGTTAATAAAAATGAACATGCTACCACCCCTGTCTGAATGATTGGATTTCTCTGTATCCTTGGAAATAGGAAATTATGAATTTCTATGTGCGTTTAAAACTCAGTAAATTTAAAAATAAGTTATTCCTATATTCGCTTGAAGATGAAATGGAACTAATGCTTTTAATTTAATTATATAATTAAATTTGAAGTTTTTAGCTTCCATTTTTGAAACATGGTTATTATTGTTTAACAAAAAAAACATTTTAAATCAGTTAATTTATAATATATATATATATATATACACACACACACACAAAGGCAATGCTAAAAACTTCTTTACCCAACTAAGAATAGATTTCAAAAACATCTGAAATTTGATCAGATTTTGCAAAATGGATTGGGCTAAGAGTTTTTGTCATCCCCTTGTATATTTTATAGCAGCTGTTTTCTTCATTTCACAGTAGGACTTTGGCATTTCTCAAGTTCCATCAAACATAAGGAGTCATGGATTTTACATTGCCACACTTGCCCATCATGTATTGACAGGCAGTTTAAATTCAGAGTTGTCTTTCCCCCACTTGTTACTTCTACCTCAGCTAAAGAGCCCTGTCTGCCCTATTATTTCACTCATGCCTGTAATTTCCTAAAGGCATTAGTATGAAATGAATGCACACAGCCTCAATTGGAATTACTCATACACGCACAATATTAGATGAGAAACGCTAACATACACTGACAAAGAGAAATACTAATATTTTTTTTTGTCTCTGACAGTTGTAATTTTGATTTATTTATGGTCACTACTTTCAAGTAATAATTTGTTGAATTCTAACTCATGACAAAATAGTTTTTGCAGTCTCAAAACTTTATTTTATTGCTTTTTGTCATAACAAAAATTTATATTATTGATACCTTTTTATAAAAAATTCTGCTGTTGAGAAAATGATTGCAACCAAAGAATTTGTCTACAATTTTTACTTTTTGAAAAAGCTTAAGTAAGATAATATTTTTATATAAGGAAAAATGATTTTTCATGGTCACTTACATTTTTGAATTTATGCTTCATGCAACATAGATTATTCATGCTTATCAACTGAATGTTTCGAATTTTAATTTGGTTTAATTTGAATCATTATTTTATAGTCTTTAAGAAAATTACATTTCTAGTTTGAGGCTACATTGTTTTTTCATTATAAAACAATGACTAACCTAGATTTATATATGTTGTCATAATTAAAATTTTACTTTTTTTAAATTACAATTTAATAAAAATATAAAACATTATTTTCTATTCACAATTGCTTTCAATTTCTTCAGATGGCCAATCAAATTGCCATGCTGCCAGATGCAACTATTTTAATGATGCTGCGGTTGGATTTCTTGCGTATCCTTTGCAGTCATGAGCATTACTTTGCTCTGAATTTGCCGTTTGGGACACCATTGACTCCTTCAGCACCATGCAGCCCTTCACCTAGTGTGGCAAGCACCAATTCACAAATGTCTTATGCATCTACTAACACACTCACCGATAAAGGCATTTTCTTTGATCTGACTACAGAATTTCGGCAACAGCATTTCCTTGCTGGCCTTGTCCTTTCTGATCTTGCAGCTGCTTTTGATACTCAGTAAGTATATTTTTCTTTTGTTAATGTATTGAAGAAATTGTGAACTTGTCCATATTTAATTGTATTGGCTCTTTCTGTATTCTATACTGCTATGACAATCAAGTGTAAATTGATAATATTTTAAGCTTTTCATTAATTTTACAGTTACTAGAAATTGTAATCTGTACTAAACATATTCTTGAGTTTTTGTATAACCATGATTTGTCTTGGAATAGTGAAGTGGTTGCTTACTGTTTTCTCCACCTTGACTTTATTGGTACACCACCTAATTAGCCGACTGTTGACTATGAAGTTTTACCTTTTGATAGGTCTTGATTTCTCATGTAGGATTGCTAACCAATATGGAAAAGGGGGAGCAGTTTAGTTACTAACCAAAAATGGAAAAAAAAGTGAGGAATTAAGAGAATTTGATACTCACAGGAAATATCGAAAGCAAGAGTAACAGAGAAAAACATTGAATAACTACCTAAGTTTGTATAAACGGATGGCAGAACAGTGGGAGGGATAAATATTACTTAAGATAGGAAGTTGTGGAGAACCATGCTCAGTTTACTTAACAAGTCTGTGTAAATGGATAGTAGAACAGGGACTGTGAGGGATAGTAAGGAGACAAACATTGTTTAGAGCCACAAAATTTGCGGGGAACCATGATTAACCACATCCTAAAGGGATACAGCATATTAGTTTAAATTTTAAAGGCACTCAACAAAGACTGAGAATAAATTCTTGCTCCCTATTGTATTTTGTGTCACTTTATTGTTGCATTTTGGAGTTACTGCGTAGATATTTGCTGTCTATTTGCATTTTGAAAGATTTTTTTTTTTTTTAAAATGGAAATGGTTTGTTGATACTGTAGCCATCTTCTTTTATAAACTTTAGCATTTATTATTGTAATTGTCTAAAATAGTTTTTCTGATCTAAATCTCATAACTAAACAGATTGAAAGACAGGTTTAATTTGATTGTGTAGTAAATTATATTAATTTGTTTTCATACTGTGCATTATTTTTCTTTGTTCACAGTAACCCAGCTATCCACCACAAAGCGATTAATGTTGTTCGAAATTTATTATACAATCATGACTTGGATCCCCGTTATGTGGAGCCTGAAATAAAAGCACGCTTAGCTGCTCTTTACTTGCCTCTCATAGGAATTGTTATTGAAGCTCTGCCTCAGCTTCATGATCCTAACATGAATAGTCGTTCCCGTGATTATTTAGATGGAGAAAACGACCGCATTAACCAACGTGTTGCCATGGCCATTGCTGGACAAAGTGTTTATGAAAGAGTCTCTGGAATGGGCTTTGAACCTCCTGATGGTGGAACAAAGGTAAGACTTTAATGATTTCTTTATTCCTTGTTATTGGAAAAGGAATAACCGTTTTTAATATTAAGTGACATAGTTGCCATCATTCGTATTTCATACATGTATTTAATATTTGATGCTAAATTGAATGCTTATCCTATTTTCTCCCTTTAGACCAGGAAATGTATGCTGAATGCTGAAGCCACTCGCAATCTCCTGATTTGCTTTCTCTGGGTACTTAAGAATGCAGACACGTCAGTTTTAAAGACATGGTGGTCAGATTTACCACTGACTCGACTCAGTCGAATACTTGAAGTGATTTACTTAGAGGTGTCAAATTTTGAATACAAGGTAAGCATTTCTATTGTTGTTGATCCTCTAGTTATCCTATTATCACAGCTTATTTCTTTTCCTGGTCAGGATTTTTTTTACCTCTCATTAACAAAGTATTTTATAAGTTTTGAACTCTCTCTCCCAAAGATTTTAGTCATGTTTGGGATATTGTGCATTGTTATCTGACACTTTTTTTTTAAGCTCAATTCAATGCTTCAATGTTAAATAAATCTGTTAAAATATTAGTCTGTTTAATTGTTTTTCATCTTTTTAAAGTTGTTAATGTTTATGAAAATGTTAGTGTTCTTAAACACTGCATTTTATTTATTGTAACTATTATTTCATTGCTGAAGTTGATATTTATTATCCAATGAAATATTCAGTTGTCCCTTTGAACTTCAACAGGTAATTATTGTGAAACTGCACCTGCTTTTTGTTTATTCCACTTGTTCTGAAAAAAGGAAATTTAAGTTACTCCCCCACTTTTCTTTTTAGAGAAAGTAGTTTATTTTTTAATTATGTAGTACACTTTCAGAACTAAAAATAGATAATTGTAAAATGGTCCCATATTTTTAAAGTTTTATTCTTTTTATGATTTTGAACATTTCAAAATAATTTTACTCAAAATTTGATTATCTTAAATTTTACCAAAAATAATTTCATTAATTCATCATGTCAAATCTGTATTTGTTCTTTACCTACTAAAGCATTTAAGTTGTTCATTTTTATTTCTTTTCTTTTAAGATGACAGCATTTGTGGTTTTACTGCTGTGACTAATATTTAGCTTACAAAGGAATGAATACCTTCTATCCTGGTAGCCAATTTGCATATAAAAAAGACGGAAATAGCTTCAGTTTTTTATTTTAACATTATTGATTCCTCAGAGCATTCTAAACATTTTTAATTTACAACTATGTAGCTGTGAATAATTGGATAAAGTTAGAAACTTATCCAGCATGCTTTTAAAATCATAGACGTATGTTCAGTTCACTGATACTTATTGGTTTCTTTGGTTAAAGTTAATAATTCTAAATTGTATTTAAGCTCATATAGTTAGCTACCAGAGACAGTATTTTTAATTATGTTAACTTGTCATTTGCAGAGGTAGTGCATTTTCATTTTTAATAATCATTGGTGTAGGTTTCCAGAGTTTTCTGAACATACTTTTGAAAATATATTCCTGTAAATTCTCAAGTTTTTCTTGCATGTTTTGTTGATCAGTATTATTCTAAAATTTCTATTTTTTAACTTTTAAATTGCTTAGTTTTTGTTCTTATTTTGCATTATTTTTTCAATTTTACTTTGCCCATTGTTAAAATTTTTGTTTGGCTTTTGGCTATTCATAAACATTTTTGTCTTGTAGTCATAACTCATGACAAAATATGACGTTATACTATAATTACTGATATAATCTGAATCCTTTTTTTTTTTTTTCATTAAACTATAAATGCATCATTAAATTTCTACATTTAAATTTCACATTTGAAATTCATATTTTCTAAATTTAGCTAACAAAGCACTAATTATACATAAAATTATATACAAGTACTCATAAGAAGTTAACTGTAGATGTATCATTCACATAGGAAAAATTGAACTGATATAAATAATTCAATAATTATTCTATACTTGGACCTAAATTTTATCAGAATTTCTCTTCATAAATTATTACAAATTTTAAGTAAATTTCAATCTTAAAATTTTGAAATAATTAGCACAGTTATCACAAATCTACAAATTTAATATTCTTGTTACATTTGTAAATTCTCCAAATTATCTTTCCATCAATATTAATAAAACTCACTGATATAAACACTTTGTCTATGATCAAACTACTTCTTCATAAATAAATATGAACAAACTAGTATTTTATTCTTAGTTAATTATTTTTATTTTTAGTTAATTATTTTTAAATGTGACAAAAAAATCACTTTTTGTTTCTTTTTCATGACACTATATTTTAGAAGATAACAGTGCTTAATTTCTCTGACTTGATGCAAGGACATCTAAGGAATCCACCTGTCTGTTCAAGCATAGATAAAAAATATTGATTAAATCAATATTAAAAGAATGTGTATTAAATATTTTATGTAGAGAACTACCAGAATGCTTTTATTTTTTACACCTTAGTATCATTACTTTATATTAATGGACTTGTTATTTTTTACTGTTTTGTGTTTATTTCATTTCATATATAATTTTCAAGTATTGTTTATTTGAAAAAAGCATGACTGCCTTGTTTATTCTGTATAACTCACTTTAAATCACTGATTGTTCACATGTTAGCTTTTTGTTATTTTCACCCACAATTCCTCTTGTAAACATTTAGCACCTGGGTGTCATCTCATTTGAAAAAAATCAAGACACTCACTCACTCACTCACTCACTCCAGTCTCATATACACAAGTTATTTTTTAGTTACATTTAAATGAAACATTTTTTTATTATTTTTCTCTTTTGTGGATGTACATAAATTAAATGAATAATGAAGTTAATGTTTCTTGTTTTATTAAAAAAATCTTCTTTGGGCTGAAACTGATAACTATTAAAATAAAGATTAAAAAACTGACGCGCTTATCAGTCAGTGTGTTTATATTGCAGTTTCTTTTCATCATGTATGTAATATTGTATTTTATTTTATTTTTATTTTTTTTACTGTTTGTTCACCCAATACAAAGCTCAAGGTAGAGGGATGCTGAGTGTGAGATTGTTGTAAGGGAGGTGAGAAGTAAAGAATGTATATTATGAGTGCATGTAGGATAGATATCAGCTGACACTGGACTTGAAGAGACCAATAGTGGAGTTGTCAGGTAATCATCCTCTTGGGATAAGGGTCTGTGGTATGGAGAATAGTTCATCACCCAAAAGGCCGTGTAAGCACTTTTGAACTCTGATGAGGCCAGACAGTGAGGATTGGGCAGCATTGGTTCACTCTTGTACTTATGACTTTTGATAATTAAGTTCTAGTTTATATTTACAATTTTAATGGCTAAGTTTATAGACACTTTTTATGTGCTTATAAAATATTTTAACAAATTTTCCTTTAATCCTCTTACTTGGAATCCATTTTGTCTTTTTTTTTCATTTAGAATTTAAATTTATTCAGTATTTCTAGATATTATTGTAAGTAAATTTTGTTTAATTACTATAAGGTGAGTTGGTCAGTAATAAAAAGAATTATAGTCAAGCTGGAATAAACTCAAAACATTTTTATTCAGAAAATTATTTGGCTTACATGAAAAGCAAAGAAAATAAATGAAACCGTTCAGTGAAGAAACAAAGTGTAGAGTGTGAAAAACCAGTACAAAAGAGAACAATAAATTTTGTGTCTTAAATTAATAATATAATGAAAACTCAGTTGTTAACAGTGAAAGAAAATAAGAAAAAAAAGTTCTGTACTTATTATGCAAACAGGAATGATATAATTATATTCATAATGTTAGTTTTGATTGACTCACTCTCCTAAGATGAAAATATTTTTTAGATTAATTTACTGTTAAATCATATTAAAAAATTGGACTTAATAAAAGTAATTCTTCAATCAAGTTGTTTCTTTGAGTAAATGACATGCATATATTATTTATTCTCAACATATAAAATTGAGAAAATTATTTTTGACATTTTTCTGATTAAATATAGTTGATATTTGTCTGTTTTTTGTTTTTTTAATGTATTTTTTTTATTATTGTAAAAACAATCTGAAGCCAAAGTGCTTTATGTTTAAATTTAAATTGTATATGCATGTTTGATTACATCTGCAAACAAAAATTTTGCTGTTTAGATGTAAATTCTATTGTTTATGTTAATGTTCAGAAACAATAAAGTGGATATTTCAATATATATTTTTGGGAAAAAAACTCTGTGAATCTAGAATTCATTAGATATTATTATTATTTGATCTTCCTTACTTTTTGTTGATTTTTGGATATAGGCTATTGGTTTTTCAGTTCTTGAAAGATGGACTGTTCCTACAAGTTTATTTTCATTCAGTTTAAATCAAAACATTATTTTTCTGCAAAATCACATTTTGTAAGTTTTTAAAATATTTTCTTTTCCTCTTCCCTCTGATATTGTTACTAAAATTATTTTAAAGAAAAAGTGTTTTTTGTAACATTCTTTTGTTAATTTATAAAATGCTGTTTACTGGATGCTTAATTATTCTTGTGTTTTTCAGTTGTATAATTTCTTCCTTTCTTAATGTGGACTTTATCAATAGTTGGACATCCTTTGTATTGGATTTTCTTACATTGCTCATTTCGGCAATTCTCTTGCTTAAATTTTCATTGGAGATTTGTACTCTTTAAAGATAATTTTCCAATCTGATACAAATGTGTGCATGTACACCACAGACACACACACACACACACACACACAAAAAGGAAAACATTGGAGTCGTCTGAACATGCATTTATTTTACATAAGCCAAATCATGTACCAACTGAAATATTTAAAGGAATAACACCAGTGAACAAATATTTAAAGAAAGAATACCTTGGAAATCTCAAAAGGCAAAAACACTTATGGAAAATGACATTTTTCATTTACCTATGGTTACTTTTTTTTTTCCCCCTCTTCTAATTTTCTTTCATTTATGCATAACCTGATTTGAAAATTACTTCAGTTTTAAGAAACTGATTAAGAATGATATTTGACTTATTTTAAGTTGCATTGATGAGCTGCAATATAACATGTCTATTTAAGGTCAGTGGCATAGGGTGGTGGGTTTTGAGCACCTAGAGAGATTTAAACTATCGTGCCTCTTCCTTGTTATAAATTCTAGTTTCCTACATATTTTCTCAACGTAATATTTTTGTACCCCTAAAAATTTAGTGCCCGAGGCAACTGCCCATATGACCCCACCCACACTATGCCACTGACTTAGATTAATAGAAAAAGAAATTGTACTCTCTTTCTCATTGGCATCAACTAAATTTGAATTTACTTTTAAAATATTTATTCAAAGTATTTTCCAATAATAAAATTTAAGGATTGATATAAACTATAGCCAGGTTTTGTGTCATACAGTTATGCTACCCTTATATTTAAGGGTTTCCCCCATCAGGGTTCCTGTATATAAATACTAGCCTTGTGTATATGTCTGTAAAACAGTGAAACAGTGCTGACAGTGTCTAACCATTTTGTCTCCACCCACCTCTATTACACTTTCTTCTTTTCATCTACATTTTTTACTTTACTCTTGTCGTTATTACCAACTTTTGTTAGTTTTATTTAATGTGTACGCCACTGCCTCCTTTACAGGGGAGCTACATTCTTGAACAGCCTGCTCCTTCCATTATCAAGGTTTGTGTATTCATAAAGACAATTTGGTTGTAGTCTATTCCAGCTCTCTCTGCTCAGCTCTACTGCTCTGTCCATGTGTTTGTCTTACATCCATATCTCTCTATGCCATGTCAATAAATCAAATCTTTCTCACTGATGTTTGTCAGATGGAAGCCAAGAGCTGCTGCATGACACTTTTTGGAATAGCTTGGCTCATGGCAAATTTTTATTCTAACAAATAGCACCAAATTGAAGTGCATAATAATAATAATAATAATAATAATCTAAAAAAAAGTATTTTATGCATTTAAAAATTCACCTTTTCCCCAAAGTAACTGATATTTTTTACAAGAAGTTCACATTTTTAATTTTCATAAAATATAAACTATTTGAAAAATTGTTGAAAATTAGGAAAAATTTAGTTTTTCATATGAAAATAACAAAACACATTTGTGTACCTTAATTTTTTTATATATAGGCCTGATTAACTTCCAATAACTTTATTTTCGTGTGTGTGTAGTGGAGGTGCAGGGTCATAAACTTTTTAATGCAAATTAATTTAAATATTTAAAAAAAAATCACTTCTTTAGCTTAATTATTAAAAAATTAAAAATTTTCTTTACATTAAAAAAAATTAATTTTACTTTTTAGTTAAATTTTAAATAGCTTATTTTTGCATTTTTAAAAATTGAGAAAATGACAAAGACTAGTGGTTGTATGTGATTGAATTTGTCTTTTCTTTTTTTTTAAGATTGATTTAAAACAATGTTATGTCTTTCCATATGTTGATATATTTTGTTTTTATTTTCCATTCCTGTTTATACACAGACACCTAATGAGGTAAGACTTGGGTGTTGATAGCCCACTGCAATTTGTTTGCTAGTTCTAATCTTTTGTTATTTTGGCTGCTTTTATTGTTTATCTACTATCACTATCATCACAGTATTGTTGTTGGCCAATATGTAAAATAGATCTTTTCTTTAACTACATTTTGTTGAAGCTAAAAATATTAGTCAGACCCATATTACAAATCTTTCATGCAAGCCTGATAATTATTTTTACAAATGATTTTAACATACATTATATATATATATATATATATATATATAAAAAACTATTATTTTTTAGTTTCCAAGTTAAGAAGTAGTAGTTTTTGTTATTAAATCTATTTAGTATTTAAAGCTTAATTAAAAATACCAAGGATTTATTCAATTCTATTTTATTTATTTACACATTTTATTGATTTGACAAAAAAAAAGGACCTGTCCTTTTTCTTTGTAAAAGTTATTCTAAATGAAGGCAGGTAATATTTTTGTGGTTAACTGGGGAGTTGAAAGTTCAGTGAATTCTATTTAAAGAATAAAAGTTTAAAAATACCTTTAACTGGTAGAAATTTCTGTCATTTGCAATGCATAGATCTCCAATGATGGAAATTTCCCTTGGTTACTGTTTTTTAATGCTATGTCTATTCAGATGTAGGCAATCTACATTTCCTCATCTGATAACTGACATACCTTTTGGAGAAAGATAATGGAATGTCTTCTTTTTGCTTTCTCCATGGTTTCAAATTCAGAGTTTTCCTTCCCTTAGACTGGTTGCCACCTTATTTCACCTATATGTCTCTCCTGGGCAGTGTTTCTCAAACATTTTAAACAATGGCACTCTTAGGAAAATATTACAGCACACTCAGCAAAATTTTAAAAAGGTATACATTTATGCTTCATAAGGATAAAGTGTCGTTGCCGACACTGGAGTTTGAACACAGATCACCAGTGAGCAAACACAGGTGATACCATTTTGAATAAATAGACCATGTGATCGTAAAGGAAAGGTATATATGGGAATTAGCGTGGCATCTAAGTGATTGTGATTCTCTATTCTATCCTCTATACTATTTCTCTATACTGACCACCCTTTGGGTTACTATTCAGCAGTTACTTTTCAAACAAGTATTACTAGTGTGAGTATTATTCGATGGAGTTACTACTAGTATCTGTGATTCCAAAGTCTTGACTACAACAAGCATTACAAACATGATAACAAGCCTTTGTTGATGTCACAAAAGTGGCAATGCGAAGGCATTTGACATCATGAAAATTTAAATGTTATGAAATAAAACCATGTATTTTTAAAAAAATACATACACAAATATACATACACAAATTTCAATGTTTCTATCTATTTGTACAGCTTATTTAGTCTGAAACCTGTTCCTGGTGTTTTTTCATGATTCTTCAGCTGAGTGTAGTCTTCCTCACTTATTTTTTATGTTATTTAGCGTAAATAAATAAGAAGTAGAAAATTGCAATAAAACTGATAAAGCTATTTTAGCTAATGTGGGGTATTCCTTTTGTATTGAAATCCAAAATATATCAATGGGTACCATCAAATGTATTATTTTGAACCCTTGATCACTATAAATGCTGACCAACTCTTCTTCACATAACTGAAGTCCAATATTAGAAGGAATATTTATGAAGGGATTTTTAATCCAATCATATGTTTGCAGCACATTTAAGAGGAATGCATTGCACACTAGTGTGCTGTGGCATGGCAGTTGAGAATCACTGCTCTAGGGCATTGGTGTGCAAAAGTGAAAGCAACAGATGATGTCAGAATTTGAACTTGGTTTACCAATTTCCTCTTCTGTGCCAATAACAATTATGCTATTCAATCTACAATTAGTGTTAAAATTGTTGCCTGGTGATCTCCAATTTTATCACCCTTACATTATAATGCTTGTTGCCAACATGCTTCTATAGAATTCAGTATCTATGAATATAAGTAATTTGTACATTTATAGATTTACTTGTATATTGATTATTGCATCTGTTTAGAGCTGCGTGAATATGTTAAATGTTTTCAAATATAAAACAAAAAGATATAATTTAACAGCCGAGTTAGATTTCTACCTTTGCTCTAATTTAGGGAATAAATGAGGAAGTTTTCTTAAATCTTTAAGTTATCTTTGCCTATATCATCTTTTATAATTTATGGGTCTGAAGGTTTAGAATTAATGTAGATATTCTGTAAAGTGTAATGTGAAATGATTGCTTCAATTTTATTGTCTACTTCAATTTTCAAGCAGAAAGTAAGATGGATCTATGCAGTTATATTGAATTCGGTACTATTATCATTCACTTTGTATGCCAACAGAAATTTAAATTATGACTAATTGTTTTGTGTGGTTAGGATTCAACCTTTTTTTTTGTGAATGTATTTGTGTGCTGGTTTTTAATACTCATATTCATGTTTAAATGCTTGTGAAATAAATGTTTGGAACTTTTATCAAATATTTACATTGTAGTTATCATAAATTGTCATAATTGAAAATATCAATAATCATCTCAACTTTGTTTGGCATTTTATGTATGAATTATATATATGATGATATCTTTTTATGATATGGTTTTATAATGAAAAAATTGTATTAAATAGTTTTAAATATAAATTTCAATATGTTGTAGTATTAAATTTCATTTTGATAGCCTCATCAAATAATGAATATTTGCCAAGCAGAGCTATTCCAAATTGTTATTTTCTTAAAACTAAAAAAAACTATAATTCATTGTATTGTTTCTTTTTATTATATCCATTGTTTTGTTTAAATATTTTTTTAAATAAATCATTTTTTTATTGGCTCTCCTAATCTGCAAACTATTATTGACCAACAAACTACTCCTTCAATAACAATTTCCTTTTCTTTCTTTTTTTGTTCTTTGTTTGTTTTCTCATATGTTTGTCTGTTCAACCATAATCATGCATGCCAGCTTTTTTTAACAAAAATGCTACTACTACTACTACTACTATTACTACTACTATTTTTCAGTACTGACTGCTCCTTATAACAATCATTGTGTTTGTGTTTAACATCATCTGTGTTTTCATCATCACTTTCTTTCTTTTTTTTCTTTTTTTTTTTTTAATTCATTTTCATTGTTGTTTCTGTGTTGGTTGTGTCTTTCATTCTGGCTGAAGTAACCTTTCATCTCTACAGCATATCTTCAGCATCTGTTGGGAGACATAGGAGCAGCAGTGGCATCAGTATCACCAACATGTTACATCAGGGAGCATCACCTTAGGGTCTTCAATGTTGTCTGTTTCTTTCACTAGGGAAATCCCTGCTGATACTACTGCTTCTCTTTAGGTTGTGGACCTTTGGGTTCATGTTGAGATAAAACTTAAGAGATTTGTGGGTTATACTGTCAGTCTCCAAGCATGGTTTCTATTCTTTTACTTAAACCCAGATCATTGAAAGCCCTACATCGCAAATCCAATCTTTGATCAGAAGCACTTGATATTTTACTGTGTTGATAAATCAGATAAAAACATAAGAGCAGGTAGAAAACCAACAGATACTTCCAAATCTACATTGATTTACTTTGGAACATGGATATTTAATGCACTAAATTTCTATAACAGTATAAGTAACCCCTTTGTATAATTTAATGTTTTTATGATCCTGTTTTCAATTATAACTCAAGGGAGAATATAGTTATTTATAGTAGGGGTTAAATATGGGTAATAGATTATAAATTGTTTATAGTTGTATCTCTCTTAAAATCAAATTGGTATAATAAAAAAAGTGATGGGAGACTTTAGCTTTAGATCTTTATTGACATGTAAACATAATTTTATAAAGCCCAAATTATGACAGAAAAGATGTGGGTGTTTTTGTTTTGGCAAAGGAAAACTACTATTTGAATGTTAACTTCCTTTTTGGAGACAAAATATAATTAGATAAACTTAGAAAATTCACTGGTCTGTATTGTATAAGTAATCAGTACTAGCAATAATGTTGAAAAATGTGTACTGTTAGTTGCTGGAGTACAATGTGAACATTTTTATTAAAGTACAACAAGCAATTATAATATATATCTACTAGAATAATTCCAAATAGGGGACAGGTAAGAATTGTTAAGTGAGAAAATTTAGGTATTGAGGTTGTCTGACTCATTTATTTTAATTATGATTTGTTGTAGCATTGAATGTTTATAATGTAACGTTTAACTCTTGATTAATTTGCATATTTACGTTTTCCTGCTTTTTTTTTCTCTTGGTATTACTTTTTTATTTAAATCTGCAACTGGAAGTGCATATTTGCTGTTCTACTAGACAGTAAACATGTACTTAGTTAAATTTACAATATATATAACATTTAATCTAATTTTTATTTAAACTATTGGCTTGATTAACTATTGAAACTATTACTTTATGTCAATGCTATTTACTAAGTCCTACTTAATTTACTTTTACTAATCATTAAAATCCAATTTTTAACCACTTTATAACTTTAAATTTTACGGTCAGGTTGATTGCAGCCCTTAAAATTTACCTGTTTGCTTAATCTAAATGGAATTATGATCTTAAAATGACTAACAAATGAAAATCAATAATTTAAAAGTACTTATAGTTTAAAGATACATTGCTCTAATTTTCAACATCCCAATATCATCATTAAATATATGTAGTATTTTATATTAAACAAATATTCAATACAAGTTTCTAATGTTCCAGATTATATTTTTAATCAGCTTTTGATATCATGTTTTATTTGATTGACATGAATTAATTATAATTAAACAAGTCATTATTATCTAATGTAAAATGATGTCTTAGATGGAAAATTGGTGCATTAAATATCCTTCAGTACCTCTTATAATTGAGTGAATGAACTTTTGCAGAAATTGGATTATGACATTAATTCGTTTTTCTTATAGGTTTAAAATTAACATCACATTACTTAAAGATCAAGAAAGCAAAGAAAATTTATTTAAATAATATCTGAATAGCAGTAAATAAATAACAGGATGGAAAACTGACTTATTTCATTGCTGTTTGAAGACATTCATTCTGAAAAAAAAACGTCTCCACATGGTTTTCTGTTTTGTAATAAAGATTTATGTGAATCTTGTGATGTATGGGCTTTACTTGATAAGCAAGTTTGGAAACATTTAAAAACAATGTCTTTCAACAAAAGTAACAATTACTAGTATGTTGTTAGATGTTAAAGCAGGTTTTAAAATGGCTGCAACACTGATGCTTATGTGGGCATGGAAGAGCTCAGGCTCAATAACATTTGTGAAAAATTGGTTTGTTTGCATGCAGTCTGTGTGTATGCATGAATCACAAGGGGAGATAACTATGACAGCAAATTTGGGCCTTCTGTCCATTGAAATAACAAAATCCATTGGTTATGGTGTGAGTTGCGTGTTGGTGTTTATGGGCAATTGCTATATGTTGCTACAGCTTTGCTATATTATCAGATTTAATTATATGTTTTTTTTTTAGTTTTGTTTGTTTATTTTTTTAAGTGCAGTAATACATTTCAGTTTCTGGAAGAATTTTCAAATTTATATCTAATGTAAAAATTGCTAAAGAATTGGGTAAAATGTCATTTTATTTAAAGAAATTGTGATGTTACTTATTGAAAATATTAATGGGTTTTATGGTAAGTCAGCTATTGGTCAAATCTTCCATTTATTATATATACACACATCAGTGGACACCGGGGTCTACACAGAGGCAATAATCTGATCTTCAGGCCATGTGTGTTGTTTCGGGTTAACTATATATGCTGGTCAATGGTGCATTATGGGTAGTAATGTCTATTGTATTATCCTAATCCTAATCCTTTAAATTATTCTAAAGCCAGTAGCAATAATTATGGATTTGAATGCAATTATTTGTAGCTATTTTCATAGTGTTGTTTATTAACTATTACTCATTGATTGCTATATGTTGGTGATTATTATTACATTTACTTGTATTTATGTGTTCATTTGTAGTTTGTTAATTTGTTTATCATTTACTTAATGTATTTATTTATAGTTTTTTTTCTAGGGGGTTGGCTATCTTATTTGTTTAGTTTAAATTATTGACTTTGTGTAATTTATTTTACATTATCAGTGTTGTATGTAGTATATTCTAGATAAAGCTATCTCCTTAGTTCAAGAACAAATAAAAATAAGCACAAAGTAAAATCACTATTATTCAACAACAAAGATGTATGACTAAAGAAAGAAGGGATTTTTGATGGTGCAGAGACCTGTGAATCTATATGTATATGTTTACTACATGAACTAAGTAAAATAATCAATAAAAATGATATAGGCCATTACATGGATGGTGTTCTCATAATCCTGTAAAGAAACAAAACCAGGAAAATAATCATAAAATTTTCAAAAATATGGGATTCAGTGTACATTAAAACAAACCTAAAAGTAGATATTTTTTAGTTATCATACACCTACAGAAAAAAGGTACATATCAGCTATATAGAAAACCCAACAACAAACTTTGCATACACACAGCCTCCAATCACCTAACAATAATCAAGCAGATCCTACAATCAGTTAACTACAGGTTGTCTGACATTTCTTCCAATGAAACCATTTTCAACAAAACCAAAAAAAAAGACTAGGAAACACAGCTTTAAAAGAATTTTGCAACACTCACATACACACCATCCAGTACAAAAGAAGTCAACAGGAAAAGAAACATGGTTCAACACACCATACAACAAAACAAACGTAAGAAAAATATTCATTAAACTCGTACACAAACACTCCCACCCCATCAAGCACTCTCCACAAGATATTCAACAGAAACACAGTAAAAATCAACTACAGTTGCACTGAGAATATGACACAATAAAAAAGAACAACGGAAATATAACCAACAAACACCCCGCAAAAATCAAAAACCACCTGTAACTACAGAGTAAAGAACGAATGTCCCTTAAATAGCAATGGCTTGCAAGACAATATATCAAACCACTGTAAAATTGGCAGATAACAAAGAAAAAAATATACATAGGAGTAGCTGAAAGACCCCAGAAACATACACACATGAAACATCCTTTACAAATAGTAAATATGTAAAAAGATAAACAAAAACTATAAATAAATAAAGTAAATAAATTAACAAACTAAGAATGTACACATAAATACAAGTAAATGTATTAATAATAACAATTAACCACATGCATTTAGCAAAGTAATAATTAATAATCATTGAGTAAAAAGACAATATTATAAAATAGCTTCAAATAACTGCATTTAGATCCACAATTATTCCTGCTCAGTATCTTAGAATAATTTGAAACATAATCATTCCTGCCTACCCAATAACCGTTATGATAATACAATAGACCTTACTACCCTTAATGCACCATTGATCAACATATATAGTCAAGCCAAAACACCACACACATGGACTGAAGATTGCATTCAAGCATGAAACCAATTTTGAGACCAATTCATGTATATGTATGCATTATATATATATATATATATATATATATATATAAAAGAGAACATAGGAGTCAACACTTAGAGGCAACAGTTTATTTCATGCTAGATGCAATCGTCAGGCCTGACGATTGCATCTAGCATGAAACGGACTGTTTTATATTTACACACGCTCTATCTCTGATATTGAGCACTTTATCCCATAAATATAGCATATCTTAAGACGGTATTTCTTATATATATATATATTGTGTGTGTGACCCGATGAACCATGAAAAATATATTTTCTGGGGAAATAAATTATGGTCAGTTGTCTCTTTCTTATGTGTATGTGCTATAGTCACTTTATTATTCTAAAATTTGATTTAATTATTTTGTTTAAAATATACTTAATTTAGAATTAAGTTAATTTACCACTTTTTAATTAATTTTTATCCAACACATTTTCTCTATTTGGTTTCTACATTCTTTTCACAGAGCTGATTATATATAATTGGTAAATTAGTGAATTACTTCAGATAAACATTTTCATTTGACTAACTTTAATATTTTTATTTAAATAAATATTGCATAAAGCTAGCATATATTATAAATTAGTGTTTAATTTGTAGATATTTAACTTGCATTGTTTCAGTTTAATCTCTTGAAATGTAACAAATTAAGTAAAAATATTCCATTAATTGTGATTTGAAATCTCAATTCACTATATTCTACTGTCAAAAATACCCCAAATAAATGTATTACCTGTCGTGTTAATGTCCATAAGATTGGGCCTTATTATTAGTTATTATATTATTTATAGTAGCTCCTTAATGATTACTCAGAATAGCCACCTAATAAGGAAACTATCATCCTTTGCTATTTCCACCTGCAGCAGATTGCCATCTTACATGACATATTTCTTAAGAATTTCTGTCACTGTGATATTTTTAAGGTGGATATATCCCCTCAAGTGGCCATGATTTTGGGGATAGATAGATTGCCAAGGCTGAAGAGGAGTAAGGACATGTGAAATCATGCTAGCACTGACATCAATGCTTTTTTCTACTGAATTTCACTCACAAAGCTTGGGTTAGTCTGTGGTATATTTTACAGGAAATTAGCATCAGTATCACTTGCTAGATTTAACCCACTACCTCCAGAGGTCAGTATAGTCAAAAGTTAACCTCTTTGAAAAATTGACTATGATTTGAATCTGGCTCACATAGTTGAGTTGATAACTCAACCATGCACCCATTGAAATTAATTCTTTTCTTTTTAAACAGCAGCTTAGCCACCATAAGTGTCAATTGATACAAAGTGGTTCAAGAATCATTTGGTCCTGATTGCACACTATCTTCTGTGCAGATGTATATGGTACTTTTGGGAATTGCCCTCAAAGATGAACCAGTCTTGCAGAGGTTCATAATCTTTTTTTTCTGAATTTTAGGTTGATTTTTTTCTCGTGATGTCAAGCAAAGTGCATTGACTTTGAAAGTAGGCCTTAAAATACATGAACATGTAGATCTTCAGTTGACTCACATATAATATCAATTAACCTATTAGAATCTTCTATAGCAATGACAACATTTTACTGAAATATTCCAAGCTGTTTAAAGACAATGTATGCCAATTTCTGACCTGTTGGGAACATGATGAAAGAAATAAAAGCTGAAATAAATCATTATCTCTGCTATTATTCTGACATTTAATTTTCTTAAAATAAAAGTAGAGATCCTAATTGACCTAAGAAAAGAGAAACTTTAAGATTAAATGTTAGGAAAAACCGAGTTTAAATGTATTTAGCTTTGGTAAATAACAACACCTGACTTCAACTTCAACAGTCTTTATCTGATATAATTGATATTTTGAGATAAAGGAAATATATTTCAAGACTTAAGACAAGTAAACACATACAGATATTACCTAAATAAGTTTTATTAAATTCAACTGATAAGGTATGTCTAATATTTTATTGTATTTTCTAATTTTGTTTAAATACACCTTATATTTGTATTAATAGAGTAAAATGGGTAGAAATGTGGATACTTGTTATTGTTAGCAAATCATATGAAGTACCAATTGAAACTGCCATGAATGTGATTACCTTTTTAGATATTGCAATTCACTTATAGATTCTAATCTCATTGATGACATCTTTATTTGGTATATTGATACATATTTTTTATTTTTGTTTTTTCAATAGGTAAATATTTTGAAAAATAAATAGTAATAATACAAATATCTTTAAGTTTTCAACATAAGTTTATTTCTCTGATGTTTTAAAATTTATTATTTTATTTGGGGATTTGACATAACTTTTATTTGACTACATTTTTTGTTTACATTCTCTCTGCTAAATTTGTAATTGTTGTTTGCCAAGTGTTTGTTCGTAATGTTGTTTCTTAGAAGTGTCTGCCTGTGTGTACATTGCACTTGGCTGCACGTATTTTAATAGAATTATATACAAATTGTTTTTCTCAATTCTACATGAAATCTCATTTGAAATGTTTTTTTTTATTATTATATAGCATATAAAGGTTATACATCAGTCGTGAATAATCTTTATTAATATGCCATCTAGTGAATGTTCACACCACATGTAATTGGCGGCTTAGACTTCAGATTAAGTGACAGGAAATCACTTCAACAGTCTAGCTCTGTTAATCTTCTTTCAGTAATGCTGTCATATGGATGATCTCTACTTATTCACTGATTCACAAGTTCTTCCAAGATTTATGAATTATTGCATTTGATGCTTGAATTTGTGCTCTGTAGCTTAGTTGATCAGAGCACATTGGATTTAACGATACCCCCCTCCCTTTGCCCATAGAGAGACATGTTCAAATCCTGCCAGAGAGCATAATTTTTTCTTTAAATAAAATTTCTCAAACATTCAGGCTGGTAGACGAAAATGAATAAATATATTGTTTAATAAATAAACTAAGTGCTTACTCAGATATGAATATTCACTAAAAATAATATTTGAAATGATAAAAAATCTGTCAGATAAATAAAAAAAATCCATTACTTTCTTTAAAATTTATTTTGTTTATGTTTTGGTACGAAACTAGGCAGATATGAAAATTTTGGGAGATCTATGACGAGATAAATTTTCACTTAAAGGCACAGATTCAGCCTTGCCTGACTAATTAGTACTTTGTAGCTCAGTTGGTCTGAATGTATTGGATTTAACAATAGCACCCTCTGCCCAGAGGGACACAGGTTCATATCCTGACAGAGTAAATTTTTCTCTAATAAGATGATTTCTCAAACATTCAGGCCAGTGGACAAAAGTAAATAAATATACTGTTTAATAAATAGTGTCTACTCAAATACGAATGTCCACTAAAAATAACGTTTAAAGTGATAGATTTATATATATATATATATATATATATATATATATATATATATATATATATATATATATATATATATATTTTTTAAATCCATCATTTCTCTAAAGAATACCTTTGGAAGTAATTTTGCTTTATAAACTTATATTTGTTTCTAGAATATGTATTAGGCATTGGTGCTGCTTAAGTAATTTTTTGTTGCTTTTCATGCTATCTCTCTGGTTTATTTAGCTGTTGTTTATAGCATGCTCAGATATTTTTTTCTATTACTGCAGTTTTAGTCTCAACGGCTACAGTTCTACTACAAATTGTGAATATTTATTTTCTTTTAATCATAATACATTCTTGTCACAAAATTTGCAAGATATATACAAAATTTTACATTTAGATTCTATAAACCTTAAATTTGTGACAGTAACTCTTAAAAGGAGTTAAATATTTTTATTTTTTTAAACGACAATAATTTAACACTTTTTTAGTTGTTACCACAGGTCAATTAGCAATTGTTTCTTTAGTTAACAATCAATTTAAATTTCTCTTACCCCAACTGTATCTTATTTTGTTTGTTTAGGAGCTTATTTCAAGGGTATGCTTAATCTTAGTTGGCAACTGAAAATTAATGAACCTGTCCACCAAAGTGCACTTTTTATGTTAATTTAGAGTAGATCATTTATTTGCTTGTGTATATTGTGATAAGCACTGATCTTTCAATTTTTACACTACAGCATAATTTTACATAACAATTTTATCACATATCTTCCTTTGATCCATCATAATTTTCTGCTTGCACTCAGTAATGTGAAAATATCTTAGTGTTTTAGGTGAATTTTTCTTAAAATTTTAAGGCATTTTAACTGTTAGCATCTTTTACAAAAGCTATTCTTTTTATTGATGTTTTTGCATTTTTCAATTTTGTTGAATAACCATACAAAATAAAATTTGAAACATTGGCAAATTAAATAATAGTGAAGTTTTAAGCATTGCTATGCACAGAAATTGTTAAGGTTACTGAATTTTTTTTTATTTTTTTAGCTTTAGAAAATTTAAATTTTGCTGTAAATTAGAATGTTCAATATGTTTTTTTTATATTCCTTTCTTACAATATAAATCATTTAATATTATGATAGAAATATTCCAAATCAATAATACTGGCTCCAGCAAAAGATTAGAAAAAATGTAGCCATGGTTAATAAAACCTTAAATTAAATTGAGGAATACATTTTCTGTGCTCGGTTAAATAGCTAAAATTTTACAACAAAAGCTTTATGAAAAAAAAATATACTTAGTTCTAGAGGAATTTATTTGTTTAATGAAGCATTTTTTTTTTAAATTCAAGGTATTTTAAGATAAACTTATTTAATTATTTGGAATCAATATAAAAATGAAAAATCTACTTGTAATAAGCATAATTTACTTTATATCTGAAAAATTAACTCACAAAGTTTAAAGCAATAATAAGGCAAATACTTAAAAATTAAAATATTGAAAAGAGCTCTAATTCTAAGGAACTATCATGAATTCAATTTTTTTCTTCTGATAACTGTAGCTAAAATTAATTTTTATATGAATATCAGATCTACCAGCAACATGTTATTTAGAAATAATATCCAACACAATCTGCACCATTAGTATTGCCACATTGGATACAATTTTTTGTTTGTTTATTTGTTTGCATCAAGGACAGGAGGGGGGGAAGGCTGAAATTAATCTTTCTTTTTTCTCCTTGGTTGCTATAGATGAGCATGTTGCATGACAACTGTGTTGTTGTTGTTGTAGACCTTATCAGTATGGCTCAACTTGTTTGTAAATATTTCATCACTGTCTGCCTCAGATTATAAACTGTTGCATGCCATTTAAGCAAACAGCACAACAGTATGCAGTTAATCTGGATGTTGCTGTGCTGTTGATTGGTTTTCTTACTATTGTATAGCTGTCACTTTTTATTCTTTTCAAGCACTGAGTGTATAACAGTGACTGAATGTGTGGGTGGGTGGGTGTATGTGTGGGTGTGTTCATATCACACAATGTAACTGCACTTGAACGCTAATATGCTGTTACTTGGTCTGCATGGAATGAACTGAAACAAACCAACCTCTAATCATCAACCAGTAACTGATCAACTGTGAAATCAGGATGCTATGGTCATTTTCTTACAACTTCTTGCTGTCCACCGACACTTTAAAAAAATGTAGTGTCAGTACTTTTTTCAAAAGAGGACTCTTATGTTGATATATTCATGTCATCCATTGTAATTTTTCTAAAGAGCAGTGCTTAATTTTATTTTCTCCAATTCTTTTTATTTTTTGACTTTTTTCCAGAGTTAAACTACTTAACAAATATTTGTGATAAAGTTTAAGTAACAATAATGAAAGCACTGGAATTGATATTTTAAAAAAAAAAAAAAAAGAGTGAAACTTTCCTTTCACTTGAAATAGGGAATTTTTCTGTGCATTTGCTAATAGAACTTGACAAAATATGATAAGTTATTCTCCAACATTGATTTGATTCTAAATCTGTTTAAGCTAATATTCTCATCACCAAAGAATTGTTTTTCTTTCTTGTTTTTATAGTGAGAATTACATCATATTAGCTTCATGTAATCTGACCTTCTGGATTTAAAGAATGATTTATTAAAAAATAAAATTTAATTCCAATAATTATTTGAATAAAATAAAAACACTGATATTGAAAAGCTTTCTAAGATTATTTTTATTTTTATTTTTTTTCTTTGAATAGTTAATACAAAAGTAATTTTAATTTTGGTAATTTTTGGTTTTATTTTTTTCCAGATCACTGGATATGTTGTTTTTATCTTTTAATTATATTGCTAAAAAAATATATAAAACTGAAAGCTTATTTATGATCTGCACTGTTTACCAAAAGGCTGTAGACTGACAGTTTAAGTAGTTGCAATAAAAAGCAACTGAAATTAAGATGAAAGAAATGCTAATTTACAATTAATATCTATTATAACTACTTAAAAAGAATAAGGTAGTTAATTGATATAAAACAAAATATTAAACCTGAAGTAGGAATGTAAAAAATACTGTTAAATGTTCCATGAATTACATGGGTGAGACATGTAGAAATTTAAACAAGATTGTATGAACATAAGAGAAATCTTTTACAAAATAATACACCCAATACATTAGGTTTGACCATAATTTCAATAAGAATATGGCTTTGATTGAAAGTGAATTAAATCTATTGTTGATTTAAAAGAACCAAAAAGGATTTTAGATTCTTTAAAACATTTAAAGAATAAATATTGTTCTGTATTTCTTGAACTTTCTAGAAATCTCTGATTGTGTAAAAATATGACACCTGAACAAACAAAATATTTTTCATCTTAGCAAATAGCAGTTCTTGACCATTAAACTCTTTTGCAATAGATTAGTTTCATTACATCTCTCAAACAATTTATTAAATATTTAACGCTTTTGCATGGATTGAAGATGCATTTCTAATAATTCTAATCAGTGACTAATACAGGTTTTAAAAATGCAATGAATTAGAATGAGTAAATAATTTTTATTACTGGCACTTAAAGAATGTTTACTTTATAATTTAAACAGTAGACTATAATAGCACTTGTTTACTGAAAAATAGTTTTATCAGATACAATGCCCGCTCCTATATATTTTTGAATAAATCAGATTGCTTTTAATTAAAAAAATCTCTGTCAGATGAAAGGAAACTTTGAAAAAATATTTATTTTTGAAAATGGAACCAACAAAAGATGAGCTTGATTTAGATTTAAAGTTACATTTTTGGAAGGTCAGAATAATGAAGATTTGAAATGTCTGATTTTCATTTTTATATTAGGATTTGGATAGGGTTATTTATTTTGACTAAGAAATTATTTCAGTTATAAAAACATACAAAAAATGTATTGATATCTATTTCTAAGTTAATAAATGTTTCTTTAGCAAATGCATTGATTTAGGAAAAAATGTTGGTGGTCCAAGAAGCTTGTGAAAACGTCCTTTTGTCAAACCTGATGTTCTGCTGCTACATCAATGAGTGAAGCACACCTACCTACTTACCTACCTACCTACCTACCTTCCCTGCAGCCAGGTTGTTGCAGCCTTTTTGTAAACCATTTATCCTCCCTGTTGTCTTCTAGGCCACATGGGCAATGGTGAACTATGACATGCTATCTCAGTTCTCTGGTTCCGAGGAAACACTGGAAGACTGGCAGGATAGCCCAACACCCCGAGGCTCCACTTACAAAGGAAGTGGCCTGATCAAATCGCAATCGTTTCATGAACAGATCTGGGAAGGCATTCAGAGAAAGTCTCAAGATCTGTTCCGGGGGACGGGGACTTTCCTAGGGCGAGGTGTCGGCAAAGAGGATGCATATGGGCAGGTACTATAAACAACTGCTTTGTGTGTTTTGTTCCAACTTCTCTGCTGATGTGTCCCTGTTGCTGCCACCACCACCACTGCAAACACTGCAACTGGCCACTGCCATTCTTGCAGTGTTCTCACGTCTCTTGTGGTTGGATGGTAGGTTGGCGGGCACCCTGGCACAATCTCATCCTGCTGTGCTCTCATGATCTGATCAAAATATCTTTTAGGAATCATTTTTTTTTACAGACATCTTTATTTCTCCTTTATTTCAACACATATATAAAATTCATTCTCTGTATCTTCCTCCTCCTGATTCTTTCCTACCTTTATTTGAAAATCAGATTGATATTTATTGTATTTTAAGTATATTTTAGTATATATATAGTCTTTACATTTAGCAAAAATACAAATAAGTTTTCAATTTATTAGCAAAACAAGTAGTTTTGTTTAACAAATTTCTCTTTAAATTGATCATTATCAGAGAAACTTGTAAGAGCTTAAAGTGGTAAAGCAGGTTGAAAAAATGTTTTTTAGATGTCAAACACTTGAGCATAACTATCTCCATGATAAACATTGTTTGAGTACAGGGATTAATTTGTATGTTGTGGCCAGTAATTCCCTAATGAACTGGGTTAGCTTATCAATTCTTATTTTTAGAAAAATAAGTGGAATTAATAAAGGAGTAATCTTGTTTAAAGAGAAATAAAATCAAGACAATAAAAATGTTTCAGCACAAATGATTTTTCATATTTAAGTTTCTTCAACATGAAAGTCTAGAATTTACATCGAACATAGATGATTCATTAAAATAACCAGATGTTTTGAAAATGCAAGTATCTCAAGTAAATTTTGTAGGAGGAAAAAAGAATTGTAAACTTTTACAAATTTAGATTCCGGTTTAGTTTTCTTTCATTTGAGTGCATAAGAAATTTTCTTATCAGTCTAGTCGCATGAAGTGTCATTAAGTATAAAGAAATGTATGTGATAGGTTGTTTGCCTTCTAATTTGCATATTGGTAATACAAACATTGTGTTTTGCCCTACAATATACTAATATCAATTCCTCTAGCACAGTCTTTCCCATTCTCTATTTTTATTTCACAACTTATTAATCCTACTTTGTAGAACATCTTAATATAATTGTTACAAGATAAAAAATTTTTTAATGCATTTAAGTAGATGTATATAATTAGATGAAGCTAAAAGTCTGCTCTGAATTCTAGTTTACAATATTGATTTTTAAAATGTTTTTATGAAATTTTAGTTAAAAATGATATTGTAAAAAAATGAACAATTCTTTCATCTTGTTAAATGCTGACAAAATTTCTCTTTTATTGATATGCTGTTTACGTCAGTGACTCTTTCAATTTGAAATCCTTTTCTCTGTCCATTTTTGAAAGTATATTAATATTGAAATACTGTCTTAAGTTATTTCCACAAGCTTTTATCATATAAAAAAAGATTATCTTTAACATTATAAAAAGTGAAATTCTCTTGCATCTTCAAATCAATCTATAATTTTACTGAAGTTAGTTTTCATTTTGAGTAGAGAGTTTTTAATGTTTTTATTTCATATAACATAAAATGTTTACAGTATTATTTTTCCATTGTTAAACTATTTAATGCTTCATTCTCTTTGTCTTTTCTATACTTATATTTTGTTAGATTCCACTAGATAAAGCTATTTTCTTTCTCTTTCATTACGTCACTCAAGGTTTGATCATTCATCTTAGATGTTTTCTTTTTTATATTAGAAATTCCTTGAAAAATTATTTTAAAAAATTGAGTTTCAATTTCCTCAGATGTCATTCAACTTTCCACATAGTTCTTATTCAAATGTTATCAACTGGAATACATTATTTAGTGTGGGATTAATTAAAGGATAATTTTAACAACACACCAATTTAAATGTATTATGAGATGGTAAAACAGAAATTTTAGTAAAAATATCAATAAGCTTTGTATTCTGTAAAATACAGAAACATGGAAAGTTTTAAAAAATTAAAGTAGTTAATTCAGTATTTAAGCTTTCTGTTTATTTACAGTAACTTTATGCTTTGATTTTTGTATACATTAATATGGAAATTGGTTGTCAATCTTAATGTTTACAGCAAATAGTAAATAAAAAAAAGAAATCAAAATGCCTACTAAAGTTAGTTATTTTTATCATCAAAGTTATTTACTAAGATAATTCAAAAGTAATTTCAAGTAACATGCTTTTTAGGAATTGCAAATAAAATCTTCAATTTCACTTCAGCCTATTTCAGGTAGGTAAGATGTATAAATATTGCATGAGAATACATTTATTGGCATTTTAAAGGTAAATTTTAACTTTTTTTTTGTATCTTTTGTTTAAAAGCCATTTTTGCATATCATATTCTTAGAGAAATATTTATAAAAGGTTGTTTTTGTTTGATGTCATCAGTTTCTATCTCCTACTTTCTTATCTTCATAACATGTTCTTTTAATACTTCTCCATTGGGTCTATGTCTTAGATTACACTCGACAACATCATACCATTTCGTCCTCCACGGCCAACATCTGGAACTTCATTGAATGTTTTCTTGGTAAATTCTTTGATATTTCTTTGGTTTGTTGGCATGCTGACTGGTGGGAAGTGGGACTGCCATTGCTGCAATTGTAGTCAACTTGCTTGGATTGTAAACGCCTGACCACTGTCTATGGTGACTGGAGTGTGGGTCACATTAGTGACTTATTAAAATCTTTCTCTGATTTGTTCCTTTATTTTCTCCCTTGTCTTGGGCAACTTTTTTTTTCTTTTTTTTTTTTTTTTACTAATATTATCTGTTAATGCTTCCAAAACCAAATCCATCTTCCTACATAACTGCTTTCTTGTCATTAGTGATAAATAGTTTTTCTCTGTGATGAATCTTAAATGTATATTTTTTGTTGATTATATGAGGTCATAAAAAAATTCAATCGAATCTTGTATTTGACTAATCTTAACATTGAGGCACCCAGTAAGTATCAAATTCTCTACTTTACCAATGATCTATATGACTGGCTTACTGACAATTACTCTCTAGCTGGTGCCTTGTACAGATATGTATTTTGTCAAGACAGTTTAAAATCTCCTTCAATTCTAAACATTTTTCCTAAGAAATAATTTTATTGAAAAATAACCAAAATTGATTGATTTCCGCTCTCTTTTTTATTTTATTTTTTTATTTTACTATAAAGAACAATTCTGTATCAAGTGTATCCATTTTATGTATTTTCTGCAATTACTAATGGAATGATAGCATATTTTGAAAGAATAATAGAAAGCAAATATATGAAATTGTGTATACTAATGTGTGTCTATTTAATTCTTTCATTTTATACTGCTTCTTACAAGAAGACTTCTTGCTTACAGAGGTTCTTTAAGTTAAAGAATATATTAATACAAGATAATGCTGCTTCAAATTCTACAAAGCTGACTATTGCTCATTTTGTTTTAAATTTTCCAAAGACACAGAATTAATGGAAATACCACCAGCTTCTCCAGATATTAATTTGTATTCATCATTAAAAGTGATGCATGTGAAAATGGAAAGCAATATTTAAGTAAAGAATATTTCTGAATAAAAACTGCTGCAAGTAATGTTATCTTTTTTTACTGTCAAGATTTTAACAAAATCAATGAACAAAAGACTCATGAAGGTTATAAAGAGTCAAGAAATCCACATTAATATGTAAAAATAAGATTATTCAGGTATATGTGATATTATGTTAAGTCATATCCTTTTGATGTCAGTTTAAACTGATCCTTTTTTCTGTATACCTAAACTATAATTTTTGAAAGTGAAAATTTTACTGTAATAATAAAATAAAACAAAAATGAAAATATATGTTTTAAGTAAAATATATGGAGAGAAAAAAATTAAGCTGATACCAATAGGCCATAAAAATATATCCTTGTTTCTATGGCTTATTAATAAATAAACATTCATTGCACTTTGCATAATAAAACCTGTTTCCCCCTCCCTACAATAATAAACCCTCATCAACACTTATTAAGGATACATACATACATACATACATATATATATATATATATAAAAACTGTAAATTGCATCTAAATTAATATAATCTGAAAACTTTAATACACAAATTTTATTATGAATATATTGACTTGCATAATAAAATCTGGTGTTTTTTTACCTTTCAACCTTAATATTTAGATCTATATGATTACACTTTTTCTAGGTGATATATTCGTTGTTTTATGTATTTTAAATTTGCTATTACTGATTGGTATACTTTGAAATTGGCCTATCATCTCAATATATATTTAACTCCTAATGTTTCAACTTATTTTGAATTAGCTGAAAAGAATCTGTCTGATGTCAGTTATATTTTGTATCTGTAAAGATTTTGTGGCATTTGATGTAACAAATAACATCCTTGTATAATTTTCCCAAATCCTGCTTTTATTCCTCTTATTTTTTTTTCAATACATGGGTATTCTCTCTTCATTTCAGGCTTCTTGTCTTTCTGGCATTGTAATTCAGTTAGTTTCATGTCTCCGCTTGATTTCCATCTACTAACCACACTCACTGTCTTTTAATAAAGGATAACCTTTGTAAATTGCTTCTCCCATCATTTTTTACATAATGCTTAGATTTTTTTTTACGGTTTTTGGATTTTTTATATCAACTTTTCTTTGGTTTCTTATTTTAAAGAATGCTTTTTATTTATTTATTTGTTTATTTTTAAGATTGAATTTAAAAATAGCTACCTATGCATATCACCTTTTATACTGGGTTTTCTATAGTCAACCTGTATTTTGAAAAAAAATATGGCCACTCTTACTACTGATGCCATTGTTGGTTTGCTATACCGCATGTGCATGAAAGCTCATGGCTTTCTGATTTTGATGATTCCTATGCATGGAAGCACATTTTCATTTTGCATTCGTTTTCCATTGTTAAAGGTTGTTTTTTTTTTTTTGTGGTTAGCAGATCAACAATTATCAATGAAGGTGATTTTAACCCTACAACTGAAAGTAAAGCAAAACTTGATCTTCAGAAAGATATTGATTTCTTTACTTTGAGATAATCTTTTTTTAAATTTTAAAAAAATATTACATATTAAAAAAAAAAAAGGAAAAATGAAATACATTTTTTTCTTCAAAATTATCTGTTAGCAGAAATTATTTCTTTGTTATAAAAAGTCTTCAATATAAATGAATAAATTACCTAACATTAATAATAATAAAAATATATCTAGGCTCTATGATGCAACATGTTACAGTGACAACTGAAATATGATATGATCAACGTTAAATGTGTTGAACTTCTACCTGCTGGAAAAAAAAAACAAAAAAACTCTGACAATCAAAGAACAAGTGAACATTAGTGGGAGATGATGGAATTTTTTTCAGTTGGGTTTTGAACATCAATGCATTTACTTGCAAAAGTTAAAATCTTTTTTTGTTTTTGATGCTAAAGTTCAACTAAAACAAGGCTCACAAACTACTTAAGGTAAATGGTTACTGAATGAGGTGTATAATATGAATGTAGGAAGTTGTCGGAAGTGAAGATAGATTACAAACGACTCTTGACTTAAGGATTGTAGCATTCAAGGAAACATCCATGACGAAATATGTTCCACAAAATAGCAGGTCTTGGGAGAAAAGCTGTCTAAGTGAAACCATATCCTTAGTTGGAGAATATGGAGGAAATGTGGGTGATTTAAATTCATGGTAATAGCATGGCATCTCTGAGCTGTAAACGTCTGAATTGGTGAATAGAGCTTATCTGAACATTTGCCATGGAAATAGCAATAGAGTAATGATGGGCTTGCAACATTGTGTCTGGGGAAATATGTTGCAGAGTGGAAAATAAGTCAATCAGCACAAGATCATGTGAATGGTTTTGAATTCTATCAAAGCTAGAAAGTGAGAATTGAACAAGTCCAGTTCAGATATGGCAGCAATACTCCATATATTTTTTTTTTAATCTGATCTTGTCAAGTCTAAAATCAAGAGGAGTCAGATACCTTCTGGAGTGGTACAATGAGCCAACCATTTATTCTTTAGCAATGTATTGTGTGTGTGTGTGTGTGTGTGTGTGTGTGTGTGTGTGTGTGTGTGTGTGTGTGTGTGTTTCACTGTGGCCTGGAGTGAACTTGTGACCCAGCAGACGTTCCAAGCATGGAACTTAATTGAGAGTACAACTGATCAGTGATGATGAAATGATACTAGCTTGGTTTTTGAGGGACTGAAAGTTACAAATAAGTTATCCCCTTATTCAGCTGTTAGAGTGAAGTCTCAATAGAGCTCAGTGATAAGACTCCGATTATCTTGATTTTTGGAAGTGCTTCCATAAACTGACATCATCTGCATAGATGGTTACTAATGATCTGAGAACATTCCTAGAAAGTGGAAAGAGAGTAGAACTGAGGAGAGAACCTTTGGGAATGCCTGCATTTATCTCATGTACTTCAGAAGACTGGTTATTCACAACAACCTGAAAGAAAGGATTGCATAGATTCTTCCATGATTCTGTTTGTCTGGCATTGATTTTAACACAGACCAATGCATGCTCTGCAGAGCTCAAGGGAGATGATAATATGAGTTGTCAACCTAGAAACCGGAGCAGAAAACCCTCTTGAATCAGAATCATTATGCCTAAATGGAGTTTTAACTGAGTTAAGCTTGCTCGAAAGGACCTACTGAGTGAAAGGTAGGTTACAAAAGCTGCTCAGAGATTATATCACCTACCCCCATTGAATTAGTGTTGGTTTTGGTCTGATATGGGTGGCGGGGGGGGGGGATATTGTTTGAAGAACTAGGCCTAGAATGACTACCTATAGTGTATAATTAGGGTGATTAATTGTCCTCCTGCAGTGAGTAATGTATTCCAGTTAATTTCCTTTGATTTTATACCAGTTATTTCTTTTATTCTTGTCTTCTGTTGCCAGATTATGTAACAGCCTAAATTAACTTCATTTATGTTTTGTAAAGGAAATTTTCTTTTCACTAAAAACAACTTGATTAAATATATATTGACAGAAGTTCATGACTAATACTTTAATTCAAACACCTTGGGGAAAAATTAAATTTTTAAAATTACTTAAGTTTTAGGCTTAAATGTATACTTGAAAACTAATGCTCCAGAAAAGATTTACTTTTGAGTAAAACAACCTAAATTAAACAAGTGAGGATTTTGTTCGACATATTTTCCTCAGGTTAAAAAGTCAATCAAAATCCAGTCATTTTCTGTGTATTACAGATATAGCAAAAGAATTCAACCAATTTAAGTTTTCATTAAGTTTTATTTATTCATTTATTTTTTATTTTATTTTATTTATTACTTTTTTAATTACTCATTTTTTAAATTTTATTAATTTGATGTCCAACAGTATATCTCAGTTTAGGAGATGTCTTGCATGACCCATACAATGACTACCCTGAAACCTTGTAACATGTTAAATCTCCACCCTACCAGGGTAAGAAAGCAGTGAATCAATATTCTCAACAAACATTTCGCCGGAGCGTAGATATGAAAACACGTCTTGAAGAAGCCATCCTGGGTAACTCAAATGCCAGGACTGAAATGATGATGCGAAGACGACAGCAAGAATTCAGTACAGGTAAGTAGTTATTATTTTACTTGGCTTAGTTTGGAACAAGGCCACAAATATGAGGGCATGGTAGAGATAAATAGTTGCTTCTTATTCTTTCTATGAAGCTACGTGAAATTTTCGCTGGTGTCAGGTAAATGAATGCCATGTTCATTTTGTCATTGATAATGTTTTTTTATTAATGGTAATATTAGTTTGTTTCCTTATAAGGAAACATTCAGCATTTATTGAATGAGCAGCCAGTTGGTTGAAAATTATAAAATCTTTATTTTACAAAATATTTTTCAGGAAAATCAATCCGCTCTCTGTTATCACTCTTTCCACTATTGATGGGGACTTCTTTCCTAACCTTTTGTTCAAAATTTCTATTCTATTCTCTTCGTAACACTTTTTGTGTGACATTGTCCTCGTTACATACATATTTTGTGTCTGTTACACATTATAGAAAACATTTTTCCCAGGTCCCAAAAACATCTTCATCCTATTCCTAACCTGATAAATGCCTATCAAAAGTTTTACCTCCACTGGGCACATCAGACCATTCACTAATCAGTATTCAGATTGATGCCAAACCTAAGGCATCCTCTGATGTACCATTCCATAGAACGATTTTCCATTATGCAAAGGCAGACTGGAACAGCTTTCAATTCTACATGATGAAAGCTCCCCTCCCAACCTTCTTCAAGCATGCTGCCTCAAAAACTGCTGCCCTTGACACAGATTGGATCCTTTCTGGAATGGAGAGTTTTATACCCCAAGATAATTCCAGCAAAAACCAGTCAAATCCTGGATCACCCTTGAATGTGCTACAGCCATAACTCACTGGAACCACTACTTCAATATCTATCGCAAGGAGCAAAGTAGTTTGGTCCTCACTCCATTCAGAACTGCTTGCAATAGCTGCAAAAAATTCCTAGAAAATACCAAGTGCAGCTATGCACAAGTGGTCCAGACCAAGGTTGAAAAGAAATGAAGATCACCAATCAAATCATGAACAAATGTAAAATGGCTGTGCCCACAATTATAAATGGCCCAATGGTGATATCTTTCTCGACTGATAAGGCAAACCTTTTCACCTCCATCTTTACCTCTAACTCAACATTAGGTCACAAACACCTTCCCCTCCCCAAGTTCCCACATCTCACTGAGTATAATCTCAGTAATATTACTGTCACAGCACACTAGGTCTCTAGACTTATCAAGGACTGACTCTAAGAAAGCCACTGGTCCAGACAAAATTCTGGTGATTATCCTTAAGAACATCAACTTGGAACTATCCTTAATCCTAGCAAAATTATTCAACTGCTGCTTGAAGGAGAAATCCTTCCCAAGCCTGTGGAAAGTGTCAAATGTATGCCTGGTTTTCAAGAATGTGGGCGTGTGATCTTCCCTCTTCCAGTACAGATCCATCAGTCTCCTCAATATCATCAGCAAGCTCTTTGAGGCCATAATCAATAAGAAAGTCATCAAGCACCTAGAAAAGTACAAACTCTTCTGTGATGAGCAGTATTGGTTTCAGTCAGCCTGATCCAATGCCGACGACCTAACTACTATCACTCACGGAATCAGTGAAGCTCTTCACGACAAACACACCTCAAGGTCCATAGCACTAGATATATCAAAGACTTTCAACAATGTGTGGCACATAGGCTTATTACACAAGCTCTCCAGTTATGGAATCACTGGAAGGCTCATCTCGATCATAAAATCCTTCCTAACAGGTAGGTCCATGAAGGTAGTCATCAATGGTCAGTCCTCTGGAACCCAAGAGGTCAGTGCAGGCATCTCCCAGGAGTCACCTTTGGACCAGCCATCTATATAAACAATCTACCTAAAAATATAAGTTATTTGTAAACCTCTATGCCGATATGACTATGTATAGGCACACCTCTAAAACTCTTGATGGTCAGAGATTGGTGACTGAACTCTCTTTTAATCTTACATAAACTACCCAATGAAGAAAAACTGGCTGGTTACATTCAATGCCTTGAAGACCAAGCCAGTTATATTCCATCATCAATCACTAATCTGACCCCAAACTACCACCAATCTTGATGAACAGAGTTCTTCTCGGGGAAGCATCATGCCTTAAAAGACTGTTTGGCCTCAAACTTACACCCGACCTCAAGTGGAACTCCTACATACGGTTCATTGCTAAGTATGCAGGTAAGATGGTTGGCTCCCTGTACTGCTCTATTAAGTACTTGACCCATCCTGCTATTCTCTATCTTAACAAGAACCAGATCAGACCAGAAATGGAGTAGTGTTGTTATATTTGGGTGGGAGCTGCCCAGACCTCATTCTTCAGCTTTGATAGAGTTCAAAAGCATCTTTGAGCACTTGTGGGTGACAAACTATTCTCCACCCTTCAACCTCTCTTCCACAGGCGGGATTTGGCAAGCCTCTCACTGCTTTACCACTTGGTAAGTGCTTGGATGAACTATATTCCCTGGTCCCACCAAGGCAAACCTTCACAGCAAGAACATGCCATGCTACGTACATAGTAGAGAATCACCCACATTCCCTACATATCCCATTGGTGAGGATTAAGTTCCACTCGAACAGCTTCTTCCCGTGAACCACTACCCTGTGGCACCAACTCCCAACAGGATGTTTCCCCAATGACTACAATCTTGACCTATTCAAAGCTTGGGTAAACTGTTGTCTTCCACTCCTAACCTCTTTACATAACCCTCTACATCAAGTGGCCCTCAGGTCTTGTAAATGGTGAACCTCACTGTAAAAAATAAAAAAAAATAAAAACACAGCACAGGTAAGATTAAAGCTAAATACAGTAGCCTGGACACTGAAAATATTGTGACTGGCTTTTCAAATGCTTTTGCAGCGGTGATAGGTAATCATGTATTTTCTTAATATTGGAACTAAGTTTGTTGTATTATATCTTGAAAAATGAATTTATTATTGACTGTTTTTCATGACATGCAAAATTAGAAGACTTCTTTTATTATCTCAGTGTGAATAGCGATTAGTATTTTCTGAAATTGCGATAATTATCTGGAAATAAATAGCATACTTGACTTACTTTTACTTTTTCACAAATTCCATTCATCAGTGAAGTAACAGTTAAAATCAACCATTTTTATATTTGATTTTCAGGTTCTCCTTTTTCTCATTTCAACTGGAAACAAAAATTAAATAAACATTTTAGAATTGTTTTTTAACTAGAGTTTTAGGAAACTTACTATAGTAAGAAAAGCATTCAACTGTCATTGCTTTTTTATATAGAGAATGAATTGAAAAGTTTAGCTGAACTTTGTTACTCACATTTTCAGGGGAAAGAACACCACCAACTGGTGGTTCTGAGGGTAGTCGACTCCGTTGGCGTAAGGATCAGTTCCAGTGGAAGCAGCCATACGAACACTATGAAAGGTTAATATTAGTTTTATTTTTACTATGTAGTTCCTTAAAAATACTCAATTTGCAATTATTTATGGGGGAAATTGAATTTTAAAAATTACTGAAATATTTCAACAGAATAATCACACTGAGGTGGAAAAGATATTCATAATTTTATCAGTTGCAAAAATGGATATAATAACCAGAGAAAATGCTTTTTTCCTTTTTTTATGTAAATATCAGCTGAATAATTTTTTTTGAAGTATTTTTCATTCACTAAAACATTTGGCCATTAACAATGCCTTTAAAACCCGAACTACATTTGAAATTGATTCAACACACTTTATATCTTGTCCTAATTTTCCTATTTTAAGTTTTTATCTTTCCAAATAGTTTGTGTAGAACAAAAATCAAAAACATTTTCTCTTAAGATTTTACTTTTAGATTTTGTGTGAGTTCTGATTGTTTTCTTTATATTAGCCAAAAGATGAGCCGTGATGTTGAAGTGGATGCCCACGTCGAGGGCAATTTGGCAGCTGAAGTTAGTATGGTAGCTTTGGATACTTTAGAGCTTATTGTACAGGTCAGTCATTGATTTTATTTATTTATAAATGTAGTAAATAATGTTGAAAAGAACAAAACTGTCTTAAATTTTATAATGTGTCTTTTGATCTTGTTTTATATAATTTTATTGTCAATAGGAAATTTTAAATTTTCAATGTTCCTAAATCATACAGGTGTTTTATAAATAGTGAAGTTATTCCTTTTGATAATTGTCCCAGTTATTTTTGTGATTATTTGTGCTACAGTACCAAGAAGAAAATTAATGTATCTCGCCAAGTGAACACACATCTACCTGCACTATTAAAAAAAAATGTGTACATGTTATGGGTAAAATTTTCAATCTTTAGTATAATAATTAATTAATCTCTTATCAAATTCCAAAATGTAACTGAAAGACATTATTATTTACATTGTTCAGACTGCTGTCTTCATCTTGATGTCTTCATCTTGATTCTCATATTCACAACGTTTCGTCCATTGTATGCTCTGGCCTTTTTCAGGTGATATATGTTGGAATTTCAAACTGAGCCCTTTAGTTAGTCCATGGGGCTATATTCTAGTTCCACATGCCATACCTCTTCAGGATCTCAGTTTCAGTTAATTCCCTTTAGTAACTCAACTCTTCAAATTTTATTCACCTCTGTTGTGGCCAGGTTTTGAACTCGGAACTCTTTGGGTCAAGTCACTAAATTACTTCAACCAACACTTTTATCCACTGGACTTGGGGATATATATTATATGACAATAAAGATGAGGACAACAGTCCAAACAATGTAAATAGTGTAAATAGTTACAATACCTCATCTCAGAAATATAGACAGATGTTGAAAGACATTATTGTATAACAATTGTATTTTAACAAATTAAAAGAATTACAAAAGATATTTCACAACGCTGTAGCTTTCTCCTTAAACAAAATTTTTTTTAGAAATGATAAGATTTTTTTATAGCTTCTAAAATTGGGATATCAACTTAACTTCATTTCTTTTTTTTCCAGATTGCACAGTATTGTATGGACATGCCAACACTTGGCTATGCTCTACGTGTTCTACTTCACAGCCTTGGTTTGAACCAAAGTACTTCAGTATTACAACATATGCTGGCAACCCAGCGTTCTTTGGTCAGCAAGGTAGTTTTGCTTTAAGAACAGTTTTTCTCGTTTATAAGAGTAGGAAATTTGAAAAATGTTATTTTATAGGCAAAGAAAAAAATCCTTACTTACATAATAAATCTTTTTACTAAATGAATTTCATATATATATATATATATATATATATATATATATATAAGGCAGTATGATACAGCTTTCTGAAAATTTCTCAGCTCAATGGAAAACATTGTACCTATAATATTTATTATATTGTAAGCCACTCTCTCTGCCATGTTGATCTTCAGGTTCCTTCAGACCACCGTGGTTACCATCTAGCTGACTCCTCACTTGTTAATGCGTCGTTGGTATCGTGATGATGAGTATCGTTCTACTTGATCTGGCTGGAGTTTGTCTGCTTCACAACCATTCACTCCTCTGCGATGTTGTTTTTATCTTAGAGATTGAAAAGATTGTTGATGAAGTAAACAGAAGTGAAGAACAGGTTGACAGCTGGAGGCTACACAAAAAGAATTCTTTGGAATAAAGAATGAAATCTGGTTAAAAATGTAACAATGATTTGGTTTATATATGATTTGTTGTATACAGTGGTTTTAACCCTTCCCACTATGGTTATAGTGAAATGACACTTGGATCCCCTTTTACAACCTGTGTTAGTAGTAATTTAAATTTCTAAGTTATGATCTACAGGTCTGGCACAAGGTCTTGGTTAGGAGGTCTCAGTGAATGATGTGAATTACAGTAGCTTATATGGAGTCCTGCGTCTGGCAGATGTGGTGACCAGGGTCTGGGGTTTGGTTATCTCCAACACTTAGCCTCAACCTTTTTCTAAAATCCCATATTTTCAAAATAAGTTTACTCAAGTATTCCAAATTTAGGGGTTGTCAAGCCCTATTTTGAGAGTGATCAGAGGAATCAAGCTACCTCTTAACTCCAACTTTCTTCACTTTTCATCTTGTACCATCACTCCATATAGATGGTGCTAATCTCTCTCTCTCCCTTCTCTCACCTTCTCATCTTCCAACCTCAGCCCATTTCCAAAGGCTGGTACAACTGTCTTTTTGATGACTCTAAACTTCTAGAATGTGTAGGTGAAAAGGGGATTTCCAGTAATTAATCTTTCTTTATCAGCTTGTCTCATGCTGGTTAGGTGATTTCCCAAAGCCAGGGACTTGACCATATCTAAAATAATCGGAGCCAATCCAGATTGCCTCCTGCCAGCCAGTCTCAAGAATTGTTTTATTCATCCACAGTTGTCATGAGTGGGAAAGAAAAATATTCCCAACATCTTTAATAATAATAATAAAAATTATCTTTCTCTCTTTATATGTTTCTCGGTCAACAAGACCACACAGCCTGTTCCCTGTGGTCACTCTAACCTAGTAATTAATCTTTCTTTATCAGCTTGTCTCCAAAAAATCCAAAATAATGTCCGCTATAAAAATTTTGACAAATGTCACAGAATTTAGATTAAATGAACCTGTCCCCAATCTTAAGCACTAATCTTCATTTTCTGTAGGTATATTTTTTTTCTGGGTAGCTCTGTTTAGAACAAATTAGATGTTATTTCAGTGACCACCAGTTTTCTTTACTGACAACATATGTTTTTCTATTTCCTGGACTGACATCTTCAATGATAGATTAATTGTCTCTTTGTTATCAACCGGAAGTGGGGAAGGACTGACAGTCTTGGTTTTGTTGAATTCCGTCTTGTTAAATTTGGGTTCGATTTTCCTTGGGACTGTTTTTGATTTCATTTTATTATTTTAAAACATAATTTTTAATGCATTTCATTTTTAATTTTCTTAATTTTTCAATCGACTTTCCTGAGAATTTCAACAATTATCATCCATTTAGTAGTCTCTTTCATCTTCCTTTTTCTTTTTTTCTTTGATTAACTCTCTGTTAAATAAAGTAGTAGTTTTTTTTTCATTAAATCTTTTTCCTTTTTCATATATACTTTTTTATAACTTAATATTTTTGCTTTAATATTTTTTTTTTTTAGTTTCCAGAGCTGTTATTCCAAGAAGAGACTGAACAGTGTGCTGACTTGTGCCTGCGACTATTGCGTCATTGCAGCTCCTGCATCAGTAACACACGCTCCCATGCTGCTGCATCTCTCTATCTACTCATGAAGCAGAATTTTGAGATGGGCAATGTAAGTTTGCATTTCCTTTACTCAAAATATTAACTAGTGTTTATTTGGCATAAGCCATTTTTTTTTTTTTTCATAGCTTTAAAATCAAGTTTAAAAATGAAATGTGTATATTCAGTGTCACTATATCAAAATATGAAAAGCAGTAAAATGCAAAAAGATACAAATTTTATAAAAAAATATTTAAATACAGAAAGTTTATTTTCAGATGTGGGTAATGGTATATTTCATTTCTAATTTTTTTTTTTGGTTATATGTTAAATAAGAAAACTGTTTAGTCATTACTTTAAACAATGAATGATTTTCAAATTAAACAAAAATTTTCTGTGTTAAAAATTCAATGATTGCTAATTCTGCAGATATTATTTTTATTAAAAAAACAAACTAGCTCAGACATTCATAAGTTTATTACGCCATCCTTCAAGGTCCTGTATCAAAGTCGGAAAGTTATTATGGTAGCATCCTGTGTCTCTATATAGCTAGTCAATGTAAGTCTTTGTTGGGTGACCAATTCATCTTGTGCCATGGCTAGGTGTCCAGAACAGTAGATCACTCAATGATCTACAGAAGATGTACTTATCGATATTTATCTTCAAAATTCAAACTTCTGGTTTTATATTAATTTCTTTTTTCTTTCTCTCACCAACAGAATTTCGCTCGTGTGAAAATGCAGGTGACCATGTCACTAAGTTCACTTGTTGGTCAAAACCAAAAATTCAATGAAGAATATCTTCGAAAATCCCTTAAAACCATTCTGACATATGCAGAAGAAGATATAGAACTTGTAAATACTACATTTCCTGCTCAGGTAAATTAAAATTTATATTTGAATTTGATTGTTTGGTTGACCCTTAGTGTATTTGTATTGAAACATTATTTTTCATGTTTTTGAATTTGGTTTACCAAAAAAAATAAAACATGTAATTTATACATATTTTTTCGTAAAAATAAAAAAACTTTAGGAGTGTGTAAATTTGTTGATCCATTTAATGTTTAATGTCAAAATATGTTTATAAAGAAAAAATAAGGCCTTAAATGTAATGAAGTTGACTTTTATTTATGCTGGACAGTATAATGCTCACATTTTCTGTATAAATTTACTATAAAAACTAAATGGTTAACTACTTTTTGAAGTCTGACATTCATGCTGGTGGTAAGCATGATCTGGGCCATATTTTACATTGCTTGGAGTTTCTATCTATCACAATGGAGTACCATTGACATATCTAGTGTAAGATAAAGTTTATTATAAACAGCATAAACACTTTATAATTTAATATCTTTTAATGGGGTACTTACCTGTTAAACAGAAATTTTTTTTTTTTAATGAAAAATTGATAAAATCTAATCATAAGTAAGTGAAATTATGCTAAATACAACTAAATGGAAAACCTCTTCCCTCTGGCCATATTGACAATTCTGAAAATTTTAAGGTGCAAATTTTACATGAGTAGAAGCTTCTTTTAACAAATTTTATGCTGAAAATCACCTGTGTAAATTACATAGGTTTTAACAGTATCTATAACATAAAAATGAATCCTTTTACATATCATGAGGGTTAAACATATCTGTGCTGAAAATTTGTATATTTAAGGCAGTTGTTGGCTGCCTTGCATTTTCTTTGTTAGAAATATTGGTTGTTATGCCAATGTTTCATGTTTTTTCTCTCTCCATTTACTCCCACAAAATCTCATGATGTCTAATCTTATTTAACGAAATTTGTCTATATTTAATAATATAAAAATCAGATTAATAAGTTGATTGTCCTTTTTGTTTTATTTCTTTTCAACAATATTATTTTTTACTTTTTTTGTCTACTGAAATGTTAAAAATACTAAACTGCACTTCACTCTCATAATCATAATAATGTAGCGATTGTAGAACTTGAAAATTTGTTTTAAAACTTTTCAGAATCATAAAAGTTGCACTCTCAGATAATTAGATGACTCAAACCATTGTCATTTTTGTCCTTTTAATAAATTAAACTCTTAAGTTAACCAATTGTTTCTCTCTCTTTCCTTTTTTTTTTCTTTTTTTTTTTTTAAATTGAAGATTCTGAATTTTATTTTCTTCTGAATGATAAATATATTTTCTATTTACTATCTTTAGGAAATATATTTTTAACTTTTGATTTGCTGTCTTAGCCATAACTATTTTATATTTTGATTAGATATGAAAATAAATGCTGAATAATGTGGGTATTGAGCAGATTCATTTGTGGGGATCAAATGCAGTCCTTGAACATGACATTAGTCATTGTATGGTTTTGACAATGTAAATAGGTTTCATGCCTTATTGAAATTTCTACATGACTTCTTTTGCTTCATTTCAGGTTCGTGATTTGGTGTTCAACTTGCACATGATATTGTCAGATACTGTAAAAATGAAGGAGTTCCATGAAGATCCTGAAATGCTGATTGATTTAATGTATCGTATTGCTAAAGGTTACCAGACCTCGCCTGACCTCCGGCTGACTTGGCTGCAGAATATGGCTGGCAAGCATAGTGAGGCAAGTTACGTCAATTAATGTGGTTAAACTATTCAGATCTAAGGTCAATGCCTAATCTATTATCAAATCATCACAAACATATTTCACTACCAGTAGCATCAGGATAGGAAGAATCCAATTAAAATCACAGGAAACATCTGTTGGCTATCATTACTTAAGTCAGGAAACTTTGGCTTCAATGGAATATGACAGAGATGAATACATGACAAACCTATTGTTAAATTCTCTTTTGTGTCTTGAAAAGAATTATTTAAAAAAATAATTTCTTACAACTTAAGACTAGGAAATATTCTCATAAATGCTGTTTCTTTAGATAAATGTTTGTTATGTAATATCTTTATCTGACTACAAGCTTTTGTATATTAACATAATATATATAAATGAATGAACATTGAAATTAATTCATATCTTTTTTAAGGTTAAAAAAAATTTTCTATCACAGTAATTAAAAAAAAAAATCGAATTGCATTTTAATTTTTTTTAAATTTTATTTTACAGAATAACAACCATGCTGAGGCAGCCCATTGTCTCATCCATGCAGCAGGTCTGGTTGCTGAATATCTCAACATGTTGGAGGACAGACCCCACCTGCCAGTTGGCTGTGTTGACTTTCAGGTAGAATTAAATTATTTAACTTGCCATTCTTTGCCACTGGAAGATATAACTTCACATTAAAATTGTACAAATTTCAAACTTCAATAAGAATCAATAAGTTTGACTTCTTGTAAAACACATTATTTCTTTTGTTGGTTTGCTATAAAATGTTTTTGATCATTGATACTGATGTTCATTACTTTGGATTTTTATTAACTCCCTTCAGTCAAAATTCATGGTTTGTAAAAGTGCAGTTTTGGTGTTTATGAAAATAGCAGATTGAATATATATATATATATATATATATATATATATATATATATATATATATATATATATATATATATATTTGCAGTGCTTAATATCAGTGATAGAGCTAACATATTCTGTTGTATGGATATGAGTTTGTAACCCTGGGTTTCATGCTTTTGTGATCATCAAACTGATTTAGTTTTTAAATATTGAATCTATTTATGTTAGTATGTGTTTGATTGTGTTTGGTGGTTTTGGTGGGGAAATTCTCCTCTGTGTCTGTTTTGGGATGACACTCATACACACGCAGATGTACATACATACAGGTGTATGAATTATAGTTCACACAAACACGCATATATAAACAATGCAAGACCAGGCATAGACATATATCCATGTATTCACGCATATATACATACACAATTGTAATTTTATTTCGGTGTTGAGACTGTATGTAGCAAAGTTCTTTCAACAAGGGGTAAGGAGGAGTGTTCTTGGCTTTTTTAGGTCAGCCATCTGTGTTGTCTAATGCAATAACACTTTTTCGCACACGCATGTATGCGTGCACATATATTTCTACCTGTCTGGGCCCTACATTGCCACATTGCTTATAGTGGATTCTGTATGTAGATATCAATTATTAGTACTATCAATATAATTGCAATAATACACAAGCAATCAGCATTAAAAATAAAACCATTATCGCCGCCATATCTACTGTATGTATATATGCTTGAATACATGGATATCTGTCTATGCCTGGTCTTGCATTGTTTATATATGCGTGTTTGTGTGAACTATAATTCATACACCTGTATGTATGTACGTCTGCGTGTGTATGAGTGTCATCCCAAAACAGACACAGAGGAGAATTTCCCACCATCACGACCAAACATAATCAAACACAAACTAGCATAAATAGATTCAATTTTTAAAAAATAAATCAGTTTGTCTGCTGATCACAAAAGCATGAAACCCAGGGTTACAAACTCATATCCATACAACGGAATAAATATATATATATTTGTGGTATTGTCTGTTGAGTTCTATGAACAATTTTATAAAGTGTCATGTATGATTTTTCAGAAAATTTCCTCAAATGTTCTTGAGGAAAGTGCTGTGTCAGACGATGTTGTATCTCCTGAAGAAGAAGGAATCTGTACTGGCAAATATTTCTCGGAAAGTGGCCTCATTGGATTACTGGAGCAGGCGTGTAGTTCTTTTACCATGGTAGGTGTACTGTTCATAGATGAGACCTTGTAATGATAATTGCTGCTGTAGTTATCTACTTTTTCTATAATTTTCATGCATGTACAATTGTTTCAGTTGTATCAGATGTCCTTTTAAGATTATAATACTTAAGGCATTATTTTTTGTCAATTTTCTGTTTTTTCTTCATATTTAATTCTATTGTGCTTGACATGGTATAAATTTGATTGTAAATATTAGGGAGATCTAAAGTTTAAACCAAACCCTACAGAAACAATTAGTATATCACACATATTTCTAAGCTTTGTATGCTATTGAAAGATAGCTGTTTCACAAGTGAGAGTATAACTGTAAATTAATTCCATTTATGTAGGAAACTGCTTATATTTATTACTTGTTTATTTTTTCTGCTTACAGGGCAGTATGTATGAAGCTGTAAATGAAGTTTACAAAATTCTGATTCCAATTCATGAATCAAATAGAGACTATAAAAGGTTGGCCATTATACACAGCAAATTACATGAAGCCTTTGCAAATATTACCAAGATGGTAAGCAGTTAATATTTTTTTTTAAATGTGAAAAAATTTAAATTTTATTTTATCAAATGTCCTTTGTAACAATAAATTTTATTTTTTTGCTTCTATCATGTTTGCTTTCGGTTAAGATTCTTAATTATTTTAAAATGTATTTCACATTTTGTATTTATTTTTCACAAATTTTGTTTGTAAAAATTCATTTAAAATTTATTTTTTGTTGTGTCTGACTTGCAGGAAGGCAAGCGAGTTTTCGGTACTTATTTCCGTGTCGGCTTCTATGGTCAGAAGTTTGGAGATTTGGATGGAGAGGAGTTTGTCTATAAAGAACCAGCCATCACAAAATTACCTGAAATTTCTCACCGACTTGAAGTAAGGGAGATCTTATGCATTCAAATGTAAAATATTTCAATGAGTTTATTTTTGGTAGATATATTTAAAAAAATATTTTTGAAATTCAATAACTGTTCTTTCTTTTCGAAATGGAAAATAATGGTGATTTTTATTCTTCATAAAGAATAGAAGAATAAAATAGGAATCCTTTTTAGATCAAGGGACTGAATTTATTTTCCTCTTTATATTTAATTTTTCGTACCTATTCACTTTTAGTTATAGTTGTTTGTTATTACAGTCCGTGTTTTTTAGTTGTTTTGTAAAAAATTCTGTTTACCACCAATCATCTGACAACCTTGTTCTTTTCAAAAAGAAATAATTTCTTTTCTATGTTCAACTTCATATTTTGATTTTGTGATTTCTTTCTAGTTTTGTGTCCCACTAAAACTAATAGAAACAGAAGAGCTTTTACTTGCTTGCCAATGTTATATCAAATATTGGATTTTTTTTTTTCCAGGTACAAATTTTTGCATTGCTGAGTATTTTTGAAAATACTTGGGGATTTATTTTCAAAGAACATGGCAATAAATTTCTTTCAATTTTACTATTTTTTTTTTGGTATTTCAGAGTTTCTATGGTGAACGTTTCGGGTATGATATGGTAGAAATTGTGAAGGACTCCAATACTGTGGAAAGGCACAAACAAGATCCTGAAAAGGTTAATTCAAAAATTCACTTTACTATAAAATTTGGAAAAATTTTCATTCTTATTTTTTTCTTATTTTTTTGGTTCTTATATTTTTTTGTTTCTTATTTTTTCTTTCTTATTTTTTCTTTCTTATTTTTTTTTTTCTTATTTTTTCTTTCTTATTTTTTTTTCTTTCTTATTTTATTCTTTCTTATTTTATTCTTTCTTATTTTATTCTTTCTTATTTTATTCTTTCTTATTTTATTCTTTCTTATTTTATTCTTTCTTATTTTATTCTTTCTTATTTTATTCTTTCTTATTTTATTCTTTCTTATTTTATTCTTTCTTATTTTATTCTTTCTTATTTTATTCTTTCTTATTTTATTCTTTCTTATTTTATTCTTTCTTATTTTTTTCTTTCTTATTTTTTTCTTTCTTATTTTTTTCTTTCTTATTTTTTTCTTTCTTATTTTTTTCTTTCTTATTTTTTTCTTTCTTATTTTTTTCTTTCTTATTTTTTTCTTTCTTATTTTTTTCTTTCTTATTTTTTTCTTTCTTATTTTTTTCTTTCTTATTTTTTTCTTTCTTATTTTTTTCTTTCTTATTTTTTTCTTTCTTATTTTTTTCTTTCTTATTTTTTTCTTTCTTATTTTTTTCTTTCTTATTTTTTTCTTTCTTATTTTTTTCTTTCTTATTTTTTTCTTTCTTATTTTTTTCTTTCTTATTTTTTTCTTTCTTATTTTTTTCTTTCTTATTTTTTTCTTTCTTATTTTTTTCTTTCTTATTTTTTTCTTTCTTATTTTTTTCTTTCTTATTTTTTTCTTTCTTATTTTTTTCTTTCTTATTTTTTTCTTTCTTATTTTTTTCTTTCTTATTTTTTTCTTTCTTATTTTTTTCTTTCTTATTTTTTTCTTTCTTATTTTTTTCTTTCTTTTTTTTTCTTTTTTTTTTCTTTTTTTTTTTCTTTTTTTTTTTCTTTTTTTTTTTCTTTTTTTTTTCTTTTTTTTTCTTTTTTTTTTCTTTTTTCTCTTTCTTTCTTATTTTTCTCTTTCTTTCTTATTTTTTCTCTTTCTTTCTTATTTTTTCTCTTTCTTTCTTATTTTTTCTCTTTCTTTTTTTCTTTTTCTCTTTTTTTTCTCTTTCTTTTTTTTGGTAATGTCTTACTTGTTGCACAAATTCTTCAAGTTTAAATTTTTATGATCACCTTTACTCTACAGAAATTGTTCCACTGGAAAAAGAAAAAAAATCCAAACTATTATCGTAAAAGATTCATTAATGTCGATATAATGATATCTTTTCAATGTGAGAATGTTTTAAAAAAATGTATTAACATTTTTTTTAATATGTGCAGAAAATATGACCTACCAAAAAAGGAAAGCAGATCTCAAGTGATTTAGAGATTTTATTTAAATTTCACCTTTCCTGCAACCTATTTAGAAAGAACTAAATGAACCTTTTAAGAATTTTCACTTTAAATGTTACATTTTGAAGCAAGCCTTAATTATTATTATAAATCCACATCCCCTCTTGTGAATGTCTAATAAAACAATTACTTTGTATTAATGAAATGATTTTTATTTTTCAGGCATATATACAAATTACATATGTGGAACCTTACTTTGATGCTTATGAAATGAAGGATAGAATGACCTACTTTGAGAAAAATTATAACATTAGTAAGTTGATATGAATTCTTTTAATGATTCTGTTGTTATTTTCAAATGCATGGCATCACTTGTTGATATTTATATTTTCTTGTCTTTCAGAACGATTTATGTATGCTACACCATTCACCCAAAATGGTAGAGCACATGGCGAGCTGAGTGAGCAATACAAAAGGAAAACAATTCTAACAACTAGTCATGCGTTCCCTTATGTCAAAACAAGACTTGCAGTCATTCATAGAGAACAGGTTTGTTATTCTCTTACTCAAATTATATCTTTGCTTAGATATTAAAGCATTATTTAGGTTAACATTTTCATTTGGCCTATCATCTTTTGTCATTACAAATTTTACACACTGAATTCTAGGATCACATTGCCACAATTTGCATAATAAGCTAATAGCGTTTTAATTTTGTTGGTATAGCTTGAGTTGTTCATACTTATGTTTAACAATTTCTATATTCTTGATAAACTAGTATTTTTCTAAAACCTTTAAACATTTTGGTTTAAATAGTATAACATAGACAAGCATTTTGTAGATTTAGCTAATAGCAATTTTTTGTATTTTTCATTCTAAATGATTATCCTGCCCGCCATTATCTCTTTCAGATTATTCTCTCACCTATTGAAGTAGCTATTGAAGATGTTGTTAAAAAGACCAAGGAATTGGCTCTTGCATTAAATCAAGAACCTACTGACCCTAAAATGTTACAAATGGTTCTGCAAGGATGCATTGGAACTACTGTGAATCAAGTAAGTCTGGGAGGAAATCATTTTATTGCAATTTAATTGATCCTCTTTCTTGTTTTTTTTTTTTTAAATCGAATTCACCTGAAACAAGGCAGTAAAAAAAGAATTGAAAGTTAACCTGAATGGCCACTCTTGTAGATCCTTTTGTACTAATGCCAGTGTCTCCCAGAACTCTATCCTTGGTCCTCCTTTGATTTTAATTTTCATTAACGACCTTCCCGATGGCATCAGATCTAAACTTGATATCTATGCTGATGACAACCATTTACTCTTAAGTCTGATCAGTTCAATAAAGACAAATTAGTGGCTGATGTCAAAAACGACCTTCAGTCTGTTCTTAACTGGGGGGAAAGAATGGCTTGTTAATTTTAAAACTAAACTGCTCTCTAATAATCCTCTAAGAGACCCTCTTTCTGTCTTCCATCAGCATGGCTGATGCTAACCTTCAGGAGAGCAATCCGTTGCACCTTCTCTGGCTAATATTCTCAGCTGACATGCAGTGGAAAGACTATATTAAATCCATTACTAGGTCAGCTGCAAAGAAAGTTGGTTCATTGTGCTCTGCTAGATAATTTTTCTCTCCAGAATCTATCTCGCATATCTACAGGGTGCAATGGATAAATTGTCGTTTAAATTATTCAAAAATGAAAATAAAACTGACATGTCAATTTAACAGAAGTATTTACCAAAATTACACAAAAATATCTTGAAATACTAAAGAGTAAATTTATTCAATAAAATCGTCATTGGTTTCAACTACGGCCTCCAGACAACTTTGGAATCTCCTGCAACTCTTCTGGGCGGTCTCCTTGTTTAAGTTGATGAATGCTGCCGTAATACTTGCCCTCAGTTCATCTTTGGTGTTACAAGGAGTTTTGTTGGTCTTTCACTCAACTGTGCCCCACACATAATAATCACGGGGTTTCAGTCTGGGTAGTTAGGTGGCCAGATGTAAAGTGTGATGTGATTGCAGAAATTGTCTGACAGCCATGATTGTGTTCTGTTTGTGTGTCATGGTCTAGAGTCCTGTTGCCAGACATAGGGTCTTCCAGCAGCCACCCTCTTGACCCAAGGCAGCACTACCTCCTTAAGGCATTTGATGTAGGCCTCAGTGTAGAGTCTGAGGTCCTCACCAAAAATTTGGGAGTTGTTTTCTTATCAGAATGATTAGAGTGAGTTTTCCAAGCTGCTGTACCATCATAATCATCATTAGACTCATCCAACTCTTTCTGAATAACTCTGCATTATCTTCAGATTGGCATCCAAATGAAAATGCTTAAAAATTATTTGTTGATAGGTATACATTCAGAAATTTCAGCAAATATTTTCTATTGATGTACTTAATCATGTTTAACAGATTTATTTTTCTTTTTATAGGGTCCAGTTGAAGTGGCTCTTGTATTTCTCCAGGAAGTGGCTGAGGGTAAGCAAGTGCCTAGTAAACATCACAATAAATTAAGATTATGTTTCAAAGAATTCCTCAAGCGGTAAGTTCCACTTCTTGAATAATTCTCCAAGAATTCAGCCCTTAACAATAAAGAAAACAAAACATTGTAATATATTGCATAAACCCCAAATATCACATGCATATCCAGTTTGTTTTTTCTAAACAGCTGCACATGTCAACTAAATCTTCAGTGTCAGATGTTATAGACAGCTAACAGAATCAGATCATTTAGCTTGTAATTATGTTTTTTTGAAATTCATACACTTACTTTTGCCTTCAAAAGTTTTATGAAATACTCATTAAGGGTTTTTGTATGTTCTGTTCCTATTACACAAGAAATACTAACTTGTAATTTCAAAGCAGGAAATTATTTAATTTTAGAGGTTAATTGCAATATTCTTTGAAAAATGCAGGTAAGATTAATTTCCTCCTTATTTTCTTGTTATTCCTAACAAAAGACTTCTATCCAAGGTGGTGCTAAAAAGCCGTTTGCAAAAAATTTTAAAAATGGCCAAACATCAATTTCTTTTTTTTTTTTTGGTGGTGGGGAACTTCTTAGGAAGGTTGAGAACATTTCAGTAGTCCCTCAGCTTTATCACTGTAGTTTGATATTTAGTACAAAAAATAAACCTATTTTTATCTACATGACTCCTCCCAAAAAGAGCTCTTTGAAATTCTTTTTATTAATACATATATAAATTTAAAGAACTTTCTCCTTTGACAATGGAAAGCTAAATTGTAGCTTCATTTTATAAGATATTTTTTTTAAAATTTTAATCTGTAAAAATTGGAAAATGAAGTCATATGAGAGTAAGTTTAGATATTTAACTATTTTCTGTAATTACAGATATTATTGTATAGTGTTGTTTTATGACATGTGATCAGTAGTCAACTTCCTGTTGTCTGACTCTTTACCCTACATTTTATTTATCTTATAACTAACATATGCAAATAAGTAAAATCCTATTTGCCAATCCTACTACAAATCTAAATGATTTTCTTTGTATTTATTTTAAAATATTCAATAAAATATTATCTTCTATTGTTATTACTTGTCATTTTTTTCTTGTCTGATTTTTTTTTAAAACAGGTGTTGGGATGCTTTACTTAGGAATAAGTCTCTCATTACATCTGAACAAAAAGAATACCAAAGAGAAATGGAACGAACATATTACAGTATTCGTGATAAACTGAGTCCAATGATAAGTTCATCAACAGCAACACTCAAACGAGCAAAACATAAAAGGTAGGTAACTTGAAATAAAATACATCAGGTAAAAAAAATATCTATATTTAAGAGATAACTGAAGTAAAAAATTTAAAAACAAAATTTAACTAAGGCAATTGATTCTTACCAACATTAAATCTTAAGTTCTATGTCTTTTCATCTATAGCTTCATATAAAAATTAAAAAGTTTTGAGCAAATATTCTCCTTTGCACTGTACCATGTTCATTTAGAATCTTTTGTAAAGCTTAAGCTCTTTTATCACAGTAAATTCAGGCCTTTATTTTTTATTTAATGTACATCAAATTTAGCAGTGTTGCCTTAAAATGCTATTTGTGATGCTTACAGTTTGCAGATGTAGTTTTGTCTGTATTCACAGAATATCTATTCATTTTTTTTTTTTCAAGTGATTAGCAATTGTTTAAGCTCAAGTTGTATCAAACCTCAGGTTTATAAAGTTGACTTAACCACTAAAGCTATAAGATGGTTACTGCAAACACTAGAACAGCATTCTTGTATATAAAACCTGGAAATGTCTGTACTGTGTGTGGTTTGCTGCCATGTTTGTTGGTAAACCTTCTGGTTTCCAATTATCTGTGTTAATGACCTAATATTATGGTTATCATAACCTGTGTTACACAACAAACTCAAAGAGAACCAAAGTTGGGATTCGAGGAATTCTAAACTATGATATATTGGCAAAGAGGAATCTAAAATACAACAACTCTGTATTTCAACTCCATCATAAATGCAATTGTATAGCCTGATTGATTTCTTCTCAAAAACTTCTTTCCTGATTGGCAGAAAGTTAATGAATATTGAAACATACTTTATATTCATCAGCTAAGATGGCTATTTTTTCTGTACTACTGCATATTGTCCAAACTATCGAATTTATTCTTGCCAACAATTATCATTAATTTGGGTGAAAAAGGTTGAATGTTTTATACAAGTTGTAAGTTTAATTTTACTTGTATTGATAGCATTTGACTTTCATTTTTAATCAAATTCACCCCATGCGAAGCAGTAAATCCACTAAGACGTAACAGATATGTGAAAGAATTAGAAAACGGAAATATTATTAAGGAGTGAGAACAACAGAAGAGTAATTAGGAAGACAGTAAATAGCAATTGACATTGCATTTAAATTTTTGAAAATCAAAATTGGGTAGAAAGTATGAAGCTGAAAGAGAGTTCCACAAATGATAAGTACGAGAATAGAAACTGTTAGCATATTTCCTTACGTTTACATCTAGCCAACTCAATTGTAAACTGATATCTTGACACAAGTCTACTACTGCACTTAAATTCATAAAGTCTAGTTACCATAGCTAAGAGCTTACCCAAACAATTACCATGAAAGTATTTATAGAAAAAAAACACAAGGAAACAGCTTTAAGGTGGTGGGAAAATGAAAGAAACCAGGACCATTGATATTGCTGATTCTTTTTTCAACATCTGCTTGTACATATAAAAATTATTTTACATATGTAAATATGTTAAATATCATGTTTATCTTTTTTTCTTATGCATGTTTGCCACTTCTGGAGCTTGGTGAACCTGTAAAATATGAATGCTTGTAAAAGTCAAGTTTTGTATGATTTAGAATCATTCTTACAAGAGAATTTCAGTATTGGTAGTATTAAAAATTATGAAAGAAAAATACTTTTCAAATTACTGCCTGCTCTCTTAAACAGTTATAATTTTACTTTTGTCAGCATTTTGATATATTGCCATCTTATGACATTATAAAAGAAAAGGAATGATTATATCAGAATGATATATGATGAGGTTCTCTAGAAAGGCTATGCTGTATTTAAGAATTGCAAAAATTCAAAATTCTGTTTTTTGTAAAAATAAAGGAAAAGCATGGTAAGAAAAGGAACCTATTCCTTCCCCCACACACCACTGCTTTTACTGCCAGCATTTCAAAAATACCAAATCTGCACTCTTATACCTCAGTAAATATGTAATTGATGTGTGTGTGTTTGTGTGTGTGTGTGTGTGGTCATGTATATGTATGCATGTGTTAATCTATGTCCATGCATGTATACACATATCTTGTGAATTTTTGGCTATACGTGCTTGCCTAAATGTCTGTTTAGGCCATGATCTCTCAGCATGTGCATCCTATGTATATGTGACTGTCACAATGACACATGTTGTGAGTCATTTATATTTTCTTTGTTTTTTTAAACAGGAAAACCTGCAGCATTATTTTCCCTAAATAATGCTAAGCCTTACATATTTACAGAAAGACAAGAAAAAGTGTAGAGTATTTTTCTCAACAATTGTAAGTAACCAGAGTTTGTTTAAGGAGAGTCAGCTCTGCCCCTGCTGGAATCTGTATTCTTTTTTTTTTCTTTGCATTTTTAAGAATTATCTGATGTGTTTGCAGATTGTAATACTATTATCCAAAATATGTATAGCCAAGTTTCATTATTGATATAAACAGTCTTTATTGTGTAAAGTGTTTGTCTGATAAACAGGTTAGTGCCAACAACCTCTTAAATATATTTAAAAATTTAATGAACTGAAAAATGAAGAAAAACAATATCCCAGGAAATAAAGAAATTATTGGTTAGGGCTTGAGAAGTAGTTGCTTTTGAAGAAATACAAGTTTGTGCCGTCTTCAACATGAATCCAAATACACAAGAAAATTGAATATGCTATGATCATTACAATAGGTAAAAAGCTAGGAATGACATTGTATAAAAGTTTGATATTGAAAATATACTTTGAAAAATGAATTTTTATCCTTTAAGCTTCTCTCAGTTATTAGCAGTTTAAAATATAATTTTTAAACTTTGTTTTCAAAAAATCACAATGCATGAAATAAATCTTTGCATCATGTCAAATGATGATAACTGTGTTTTCTTTTAATCTCTTACTACATTTGCTACATAATTCACAGTATTGGCTGATTGACAAGTGATAAATGAGTTACATCATCTTTGTGTGTGCTTTTAAATAGTTTCAAAATAAGCTTAGCACTTGCTTTCATTCAATACCATGAATCACTTCATATTCCGTTATTTCTTTTTTCTTTTCCCTTTTTTTTTTTTTTTTTTTTTTTGCTACTGATGAGCATTTTTTGTTTTTGTTGTCTTAGAATTTGCTGAGAGTGCTTTTGACTCCCACTTGTAGATTAAATTTTCTAACTCAGCAGATAGAATATATTTTGATTAAGACCAGTCTGAATTTGTACTTAAATTTAGCATCTGTGGAAGATTGAATAACACTTTTGTTTTTATGGTTCACTTTGATCATTTTTTTCTAACAGCAAAATTAAATTCTTAATTTTATATGAACTCTTTAAATAATGTTTTCTTCATAAATGTAGAAAGAGTTAGAAAAATTTATAAAGATGTAATAAGTAATTTTGCTTCTTTTTTTTTCTTTCTGCTTTTTTTTTTTTTTGCTTTTTTTGCTGCTTTATTTATTTTTTTTTTTTCTTCACTTTTTTAAAATAATGACAAATACAAGATGTCTATATCTGACTATAAGCCTTGACATGACTAGCATAATATGTTTAGACTTAATAGCTTTAATTTCAGCTTCCAGAACGATTTGGAAATTTTGGATAAGAGATTCTCAAACTGTTCAATTTTTGCTTGCGTATACATATATGCATGCACACACACGTTTTTGGTCTTTTCATTTTTATTTTAACATTTTTATTTTTTAGCAAAGACAAAACCAAGAAGATTCACTCTCCAAGCAGTTCCTTTGTATAATGCCAATCTATGAAGCCATCAAATGTCACAAATTTGACCCAGAAATATGTAAGGACTATCATCAGGCTTGTGCTCCTATCAGCTTTAACAATCCTACATGCCAACATTGCTTCTGGTCAAAGAAATCTGAGGCTCACACTAAAGATGTTCTTTCATTGGGGTGGGGAAGAATAGAAAACTGGAAAAGAACAGACAAGTTTACCCAAATAATTGTTTGCATTGTTTTAAATTATAACTTTACATAGGCAAATTTTGTATTGCATGCATTTTTATTTTTAGTTTCTTATGGCAACTTGTCAGAATTGGTGATAGCATTTTCTGTTTTGCTTTTTTGTACTTTATCAAATGATTCCGGATGCCTTGAAATGGTACTACATTTATTTCATATATTTTATCATTAGTTTCAGTACGAGCTGTCAAATCTTTTTTAGCTTTCACTGTAATCTTCAAATTCAGCAAACCTATTTCATTGAGTCAGAAACTATACAAGTTGGTTCATACAGAATTCTTTGCTTCTAATTGTATGTCAATTAATGCATATTCCTATTTGAATTTCTAACTGTTCATTTTGCTTAGTTTCCTATTTTTAAGCAAATGAAGTTGTATAGAAATGTTCGTTTTTGGAAAACGTCTGTTTAATAGCTTGTAAATATCATTCTTGCTCATTTGTGTAGGTGATTATCCCACCCAAAATTACATTTCATTATATTTGAACAGATATTAGAATGGCAGAGTAAGAATAAACCAAGTTGAGTAATTTTTATACGAATAGGATTCCAACGAAGATGTCAAGTCTTCAAAATTGATTAATTTGTTCCCCTTTACTCAAGAGTTGTAACAGGATACTTTCTCCTAAAGTGGTTTACTTTATAGAAATTCTGTAAGAATTTGATTGTCAAAGCACAGAAAATTTCAGACGTAAACTTGTTTAATCTTAAATTAAATAAAATAATAAAAGAACATAGCAGTAAATATAGATAGAGTATATCAAGCAGAACATTTCCAAATTGGAATAAGAATCCATTCATAATCATTATGTATAGCATTAATATTTGATCATAAAATATAAAGCAAAATTATTTAGAAATACTTTTCTAGAATAAAGCTAAATATTTTAAAATAATTTTATCACTGAGTTTTGTTAAATACTTTGCTATTCTTGTCATCATTATACTTTTTGCATATGTTTGCCTTTTAAGACATTTTTATTATAGAAAAATTCTGTTTACTCTAAAAAATAATTCTCCATTCTAAAATAATACTCAAAAGTACAACAAAAAAAAAAATCATTTGAACTTTTTTGTTGTTACAAATTCTAAGTATTGATGATAATTTTCCTTTTTGTTGTATATCTGCTGAAAAAAATGTTTATTTTAATGCCTACCTTTATCGTTCTTACCCAATTCTTTCTACTCTGCTAGAATATTTCTATTATCTGATATATTGTTAATGAAATTGCAACAAAATATGAGATAATATCGGAGATGAGTTATGAAAGCAAGTTGTTGTTCACTAAAATCCAAAATTTATTTTTTAACATTGTGATAAATTTGTTTAAATTCTGTTATTGAATTTAATGTCGTAGCATTATTTTATTTAATCAGCATTTGAAATATGAAAAAATTGCAAGTGTTTTCTGTGATAAAAAAAAAAAATGTTTTATTCTTTGCAATAATCACTCGTCAAATAAAGAAATAAGTGGACAATCTTCATTTTCATGCCTTTCAAAACTTATGCATATTTGATTTTTCTGTTTATTTGCTATTTACAGTTACAATTTTCCTAATTCAATAAGCTTTTCTTTTCTCTAAATATTTCCCACTCATACTTGTGATATTAATTTAAAGAATCAATTTGAACCAAAGTGTGCATTTTCTTTACTGAAGCTGAGTTTGGGATTTGGGATTGGAAACAGACTAATGACAAAAAAAGTTCAATTTCAGAAAAACTATTAAAAACATTTATTTTATCTTTTTTTTTTTTTTTTGTAAATTTCTATTGAATAAAATGACTCTTTAGAATGAATAAGGGAACATTATAAAGGATCAGATAGTGAAGGCTCATCTTTTATGTATTATACACTTTAACATTATTATTTATGTTAATTTCATAACAAATATTCTCACCGTTGAACAATCCAGATGTTATTTTCAAGAGCTAATTTCTTTTATTTTTTTTATTTTGCTTGCTTTTTGTCTGTTTAAACAAGTTGCCATCTGAGGCTCATTGTTTGCCTACCTTGTAAATATGTGAATATGAACATGGCCATTAAATTTTGAAAGTTTTCTTCCTTGCAAAATACCCTGGAAAAGACAAGCTCTATACTTTTTTTTTTTCCTATGATTTAACCTGGGAGTAGATGTATGTCTAATTTTTGAAGCCCTTCTCTGCTACCTGTTGTGGGTGCCCAGAAGTCTGTTCCCATACAGGAATTACCTTGATTCAGTGGTCAAATATGAATTAACACAAGCAGAGCATTACTTTATTTGATAGTGACCAACTAACACGCATCTAATGTTCTGACTCAGACCAATTTCTTTATTTTTTTTTTTTTTTTTTTTTTTTCGTTTCTATTTATTTTTCTTTTCTTTTTTTACAGTTCTTATTAGTGGATATCAAAAATAATGCTTGCTTGTTATTCCAAGAAATCACTCTTTGGAAATGTATGTGAATGCATTATGTTATAGAGGTGTCCTTTCACTAGTATGTTACAAATCAGAAATCATTGAGAACATCTTGATAAGAACATGTTTCACTCTAGTGCAAAGAATCTGTGACATTACCATATGAACCATGACATATTTAAAGATAATTAAAGAATAATCTATATAAGTTTGAATTTCAATTATGTAATTTCAAATGGAAGTATACAAAAGGCCATCTCTATAGCATAAAGTATGGTTTTCAGAAAGCATATTTTGATACACTAAAATTTCTTTGATTTTCCTACAGTTCCATGCAACCATGTCTAATGGTCTACTGATTCTGAGTTCCTTTATCTCTTCATAATATTTAATTGCATTTAACATTGCTTTTTTATAAGCAATCTTGAATTGATGTTTGCAATTTGTTTTTAGAATGATGGTTTATGCTGATTTTTTTGGTTTTAAAAAGAAAACCCTTTACAACTAGTTGATTATTCTTTTACTTATTTGATAGAAATAGTGATTGACGAGATGTTGAATATTTAAAATTGCCCATTCTTATAAATCCCATTGGGATTAGACTGTTTAATGAATTAAACACTCTTCTCTTTTGATGTACTTAAAATGTATTTTAAATGGTCCTAGTTATATATTTTCCTTGAACTTCATTGAAATCTACTTATTTCAGGAGAATCTTTGTACAAGTCTAATGCCATTTAATTAAGATTATTTCATTACATCCCAAAGAAAATATCCTTGAGTATAAAATCTAAGGATTTTTTACAAAATAAATTCTGCTTTTATATCCTGAAAGGCTAATTTATAATGTCCAGAAGAATTTAGTAATTTAGATATATTTTAAAATTTATATTTCTTTAATATGCATATATTTTGTGAATATTAAAGAAAAAGAACCTCATTGTATTGGGATACTTCAGAAACTATAATAAGAAAGGCCAATGTTGACAATTTTTCTAGACTCAAATAGCATTTTAAATAACTTTTTTTTTCTTTTTGTTTGGCTACAGTATCTGATTGGGAAGTTACAAACAGTTGAGAAAAAAAAGAGAGAAACAAAAAAACCTCTATTTTCTTTACTTAAATAATGGCAATCCTTCCACATAAGTGTTTTATTGTTTAGTGTCCTGTCATTTAAGCTACGTTCTTGAACTTGTTGCCTCTTTCTCTATGAAAATTTACACAAACCATTCTTTCATTTTGTTCCCTAACTTTAGATGCTTCTTTCATTCTTAATTTGGGACCAATTAAGCCTTTATTCACATTATTTAGTCAATCTTGTCTCTATTAATATCAATGGGGGACCATTGTATGCCTTTTAATTTCTATTGCTTCATGATTGAAATAATTGATATGCTAAGATGAGATTAAAAAAAAAACAATATCCTGATTTGTTTTATTCCAATTGGGACCAAAGTGCAAAGTAATAAAGAAAATTTTAAGTCATTATTTTGACTACAAAATTTGGGAGGAGTTTCAATTCATTATTATAGCCGTTTTTTAATTGAAGTTTTTCATCTTTGCCGCAAATATTTCACAATTGAAAGAAAACTGACTTATTTTTGTTCGAGGCTGCATTTAAAAGAGAATAGTTTAAGAATTAGCAAGCATTCTACATGAATTAATTTTTTCATCCTTATCTAATATCTTTTGTAATGTAGTTAGTCATTTTCTTAGCTTTTTTCTTTTCACTCCTTGCATATTCTCTCACCTTAAGTCGATTCAAAAATTTAAATATAATTTACATTAAAAAAATATAAAGATAGAATTAGGTATGAAAAAAAATTAGCCCTTAATTTGTTTTTTGTCACTGCAAATTAAATTTTAAGTTCATCTTTACATGAAGATCTCATCAAAGACAAAAATATTGGTTTCTTTTCACTGCAAAATATAAAGTCACAATACTATTCTTTCTTTTACCATATCGATTCAGATATAAATACAAACTAGAAGTTGTTCTTTAGTGTATTTTTTTTTTCTTCAAGGTTTTATAAGAAAGTTTCATGTTAAGAATCTTTTAAGAATTTCTGCAAGAATCAAAATTGTTAAAGGTGTTACTGCCTGACCAAAAATAAAAATTGAAAACATTTCTTGCTACTGCTGTTGCTTAAATACCTTGAAAATTCTTGATACAAGTTTAGAAAAAAATGGATTTTCCTTCTTTATTTCATAAATTTTAATTATCCAGAAATCACGTGCAGAAAAGCACAAATATTTAAAAATTATATGCCATTTTTACTTGAACATTTTTTATAATCATAGTTTGTCTTTGTTGTCATTGATATTGTATTTTTGAAGATGCTTGTATATAAAATATGGTTGAATGCTAAGATTTATGCTAGATTTGTAAGAAACCTTATTCTATTCAGTACATTGAATTCTTGTGTGAATGAATGGCTTATGTCTGTATGGGACACCATTTCTTTTTGTATGATTGATAAATTAATGCCACTATACATTGATTGTTGATGTGTCTATAAGTATCTAAGAGTGTAAATGAATTTGTGTGGAGACCACATAGAACCTGGAATCTATTTATTCGGTCACTTGCCAGATATGCATTTATAAACAAGAAAGAAGAGACAGTTTCTCTTTGAAGTTTCTTCTCTTTTTAAATTAACGGAGAGACAGATTTTTTTTTTCTTTTAACTACTGTTGTCATTTAAACCTTTTCTCTCTCAAATTTGGCTTCCATTCATCTCTTGCTAGCTTCCAATGTACATGATGGCTTTTCTGCATTTATTATTTTTCTACCAACTTATTTATTAGCACTTCCTCTTTTCACTGATCCTTTACTTGTCTTGTCTACCCTAGCGTTTTAAGCAGCAGCAGCAGTTGCAATACATTTAACTTTTTGTCTTTTAAAATTAGTCATTTCATTTTAGTTCATGCGTATTATGATAGTCTTGCATATAACAATAATAGTCTTAAATATTTTGTTGCTACTTATTCAACTCCTCCATTTTTTTATTATTACAATGTCTTATTGAAGCTGAGTGTTACTATTTAAACCCAGTTATTATTTTCTAAATCAAAACCCTTATTTTTTAATCTTTTGCAATTATTTAAAAACAACATTCATATCAGTATAGTCGATTGTCTCCCCAAATATCAGTCATTGTCAAAATATACTATTTTATTATATACATTAAAGGTTAGTTAGGATTTTTTTCTTGGCTTGAGAGATTTAGCAATTTTATATAAAGTAAATAATCTAAAATATCTCCAAAGTAGATGATCTGTTGAAAACCTTTTGGTCTTAACTCATTTTCTATTTATTGAGATATCATCGAGTCATTTTAGTCTTTTGCAGCCAGAATTTTAATTTGTTATCTGATAAATAACATTTATTTGTTTTGTTTTTTTTTTTTTTCTTTGTTCTTTTAAGAGAAGTGGAGGTGGAGAGAACAAGCACACTTATTTGAATCTTCCTCATTAGTCCATTCGCATGGACTGCAAGGAACTATTTCTCATTAATTCATTATTATTCTTCTGTCAAGTTTTATATGTCAAGTTTGCCATCCACCATTTTTCCATGTCATCATTATTTATTTCCTCTCCACTCATTTACATTCAAAAACCATTTCCTAATTACCTCCATTCTACTTATCATGAGTCAGTGGTAATATTCTGTTTTTCTGCCTGAGGCTGGATCTTCAGTATTACAGACATCTTCCCATAAGACAGATAAGTGAAAAAACAAAGAAATGTAAAAAGATGTGCCAACTTTAATAAAATCTTTCGTGGAGTGAAACAAAACTGATAAATGTGTAAAGAAATGAAATTGGGAAATTGAAAAAGCTTTTTTCTTTTTAATTTATATTTGAAAGATGCTGGATTCAACTCAATGAATTGCGATTTCTTGAAGATTGAGCATAAACATCAAATTGAAATTCATCATTTTGGGTCCTCTAATATTTCTGTTATTGTAGAAATTCAAAAACAAAGATTCCCAAGCTTTAAAATCTGTTGGCTTCTACCATCAGACGTTCTTTTCTTTTTTAAATTATTTTGTTTTTTAGTTTTTCTTGTGTCCTCCCATTACATTTCCATTATATTTATCAGAAAGACAACATGTGTAGAAGGAAAACAGCCAAGAAAAGATTTTTTTAAATTGTGTGGGCCAAGAATATATTTTCTAAAATTGTTCTTATGATACCAACTTACATTTCAGATGAAAATGAAATCACTTTTCTTTTTTTTTTTCTTTTTTTTTTTAAACTAAAGAATAAGAACATTGACCAAGTTCTATTCTATGATAGTAATTTTTTTTTTTTTTTTTTATAGAATTTTAAGATTGCTATGCTTGGACTCCATTGAGCTCTTGTGGGAAGCACTCGGATTTGGGAATTTTGTTCTAGATTTCATTTTTACTGCCCCTGTTTAACATTTGTTAGTGTTGTCATTTTTTTTATCATCCATCCATCTATCCATCCATCTGCCCCTTTCCATGCCAATATCATCCGTCTTCGTGTAAGCTCCTGCTGTTCTTGTACAGATTGAAACCCACTGAATCAAATACAACAATGATAAACTCTTTCTCTCTGCTTTTGTTCCACTCTGAGTCATCCATTTTGTGTCATGGTCTATTGCTTATATTGTACTGCAGTATCCAGGGCTTGTAGTTTTACTCTTTCATTTCTGTTTTTCTTTTCTTTGTTTCTTCTTAATACCTATATGCCTAACATACATATATGCATTGCATAAGACATTTATTTACCAAATCTTACAGTGGGGACTGTCACCACCCCACCATTACTCTTTCTTTTTTCTTTGTTTTTATTTTGAATAGTCACTTTTTATCTGTACATGTCTGAATAAATAATGATCAAAATGAATAATTTTCTTTTCTTTTATTCCATCTGATTACAGGAAAAAACATGGTGCTACCATTGTTTGTGTTTTTGCTTTGTATTTTTAGTCAATGTTTCATTCTTATGGCCACAGTGGTGTTCTTTTTTTTTTCTTTTTTTTTAAATCTATCTTTTATCAACATTTTAAAAAGTAAGCATTTTTCATTCTATAGATCAGAAATAATATATCTATAGAAAGACCACAAATTTCCTAGATGAAGATGTTTCATAATTAATTTTTGACTCTTCTTTCTTTCACCTTATTTCTTTGACTTGTTATAACTTTCAGATTGTTATACAAGTTAACCCAGTAGCCTAGATTAGGGTGTGAAAAAAAGCCTCCAGTAAGATTTGATTTCAAATCCTTCATTCTTCTTTCAAGTACTGACAGTACCATTACTAGTTTTGTTTCAAAAGTTTTGTTGGTAGGTGCCACTAAATCAATATCATTATATTCTCTTTCTCTAATCATTACAACACTATCATGTTTATATACGCTAGTAGTATTGGAAGTAAGTTTGCAAATGCCTTAAATAAAACATTGCTTTACTCATCTCATTTTATTCTTGTTGCGACAAATAAGATGGAATAAAGTCTAGTCAGAAATTTAAGAAAATTTTTTAGATCTGAAGTTTTGAGATGAGGAATTATTATAAACTGATTTGTTTGAATTAATATCCTTATCTTTGTGGATACTGTCTATGACTTCCAGAGACCTTGACTGACACTTAACTAATTTTTTTTTTTTTTTTTTGTGGGTGGGTGGGGGTTAATCCATTAGTCCATATAGTTGTATAATTCAAAAATAGAGTATAGCCTGGTTCAGTGGATGGAACAGGAACATCACAAATGTAAATTTGATAACTCTTAGCATGGACAACAAAATGAGAACATGCTACCTATATGGATTGAATAAAAGATTTGGTTAAAAATGATTGGGAAGTTATCAAATAAAACAAACCCCAAGAGAAGGTTGTAAGATATAACAGCTGAAATATAATGAAATCAGATGAAGACATTAGTCTAAGAAAATCAGTGCTCTCTTGGGTTAAGAATTTTCTGTTTATCCAGCCACTCCAAGTAGAAACCACTTCAAGGTATTTTACATTTTATTACAGAAAATAGTTTCAAAGCTTTATTTCAAATGTTCTTTTTAATTCCACCAATGGGAAGTGTTTTTTTTAAACCATTCATTTATTTATAAAAATCATAATTTACTAAATTTATCCTTTTAATTGCAACATCTAAATTATATATTCTTTTTGTTTTTTTCTGCATAAAATATCAAAGACTGAATAAAGAATGACTTGGAAGAGCCATTTAAGAACAGAAATCAGTGAATTGGAAGCATTAATATTAATAAATGATGTTAATGTATATTTAGTAACACAAATCTGCAAACTTATTGCTGGTGTTTGAAAGGTTGGTAGTTATTTAGATTGTTTGATACAATACTGTAAAAAAAATGCTTTCAAAAACCTGAAAACATACAAGTACAGCACTTGGAATAGTTCTGTTTGATATCATTGTAAGTGGGCTCATTATCTAACCGTGGAGGAATTATGCTGCTCTCATCCACTTAGATATGCAAATAGTCAAAATATTTTAAAAAGACTAAAAATTTTGAAACTGTGTTTTTCATATATATACATACATACATACATATATATATATATATATATATATATATATATATATATATATATATATATGTGTGTATGACCTTGTTTGGAGACTTCATGGTGCACTCCAACAGTTCTCTGTATTCTGTTATTCTGAAGTGTAGATGGTTCTGCACAAACCTTCCCCATCATCAAATGATGTTTGGGTAGTCTGACAGTTCAGTTTTAAAACTTCACTTAGGCCCTAATATCAAAAACAACTGGAGAATCCACTACGTACACACACACACACACACACACACACACATCAAATTTTTTTTATTACACTCTATTTTAGAGGAAACTGAAACAATTAGATTATGAATCTGCAGAAAATATAGATTGATAAACCATTAATGTTTAACTAATAATTACATTCGTCTTACTTGCTAGTTGCTTTTTATTGTTACTTTATTGAGGCTGTCCGTCTGCATCAATGAATGGATGGTAAGGAATCGGGAATAAGAGAGACACACTCAGTGAAATTGAAACTAATTTCCCTTTTTCCTCAGAGAAACCTGGTTTTTCACATCAGCAGCAGTATTACCTTTAGTTTTATTTAATAAAGCATTGTCAACCAGAGGGACATTGTTTTGAATCTCACCAACAACTTATTCTTTGTCTTTCACTGTTGTATATTGACAGAAAAAAAGAAAAGCACTAGCAAGAAAAAAAGCTAAAAAAAATGAAGTAAATGTTCATCAATGGTTGACAATGCTATATTTTAATTTATATAACTCTGATTATGATAGTAATATTTCTATTGTAGATTTCATGCATACTTTTTAATTGTATTAATCTTTATGCAAAATATTGTGTGTAACCTTATTTCCCTCCCGCACACTTTTACTGATTTTAATTAAGCTGTAGAAATAATTATTAGCTTAGTTTTATTAGTAAGTAATATAGTGAAGATTAACTTTGGATAAGATTTGAACCATGAATCCATATTTCTCAAAGTGAAATGATACATTATTTTAATTTCTTAGAAAATAGAATTAAAGTTATGATTGGAATACATTTTTATTATTACTTAACAATATCAACCTTGAAGGTTTAGACATGATATATAATCTTACAATCTTCTCCATTAAAAAAAAGTAAAGGTTTTTGAAACCATAAAATTTCTAATAACTTCTAAGCAATTAAAATCCTAACAAAAGGAATGTTTTGTTCTTTTCTTCTTTTGTAAAAGTTTACTATGCTTACATTACAAGACTCTATTTTTTTTTTTTATGTTCATGTAATACAAGGCCCAAGAGCCACTCACGGTAGTTACTGAATGAGATTGTTGTATGAGCATTAAGAGTAGGAGGTAAGAGTGCAGTTTGAGGATATGTGTGCAAGTTAACCCTAGGCTTGAAGAGGTTAAGATTGTAGTGATCAGGAAAGTATCCTCTCAAGAAGTACCTTTTCTTGGGAAGATGATGTCAAAGGGAAACTGTCTTCTTACTAATGGAATATGAAGGGAATAGGGATGGTTTGTCCCAGTGTATACGAGATCGTCTTGGCTGTGAAAGTTAAAACTGATGGAAATAAGGAATGTAGCTCATTAGAACATTGCCATGGAGATAGCAATGGAATAGCAAGAGGCTTGTGACCTTTCAACTGTGGTAAAGGGTTTTCAAGTAGAAAACAAGTCATCACTCACAAGGCCATGTAGATACTTTTGAACTCTATTTGAAAAATGTAGACTGGGCAGCTCCAGCCCAGATAGGGCTGCAATACGCCAATTTTGATCTGGTCTGGTATGGCTCTTGTAAAGGGAGAACATCAAGAGGAGTCAGATACTTACTGGAGCAGTACTAGGAACCAGCCATTTTTTCCAGCATATTTAATGATGGATTGTATATATGTTTGATTTGAAGTCTGGGGTGAACTTCTATCCCAGTTGGTGTTCAAAGCAAGAAGCCTCCTTGAAAGAATACCAGTTCATTGTGATTCAGCATTTGCTTTGTTATGACAGGACGTTATCAGTTTGGTTTTAAGTTATTGAATGTTACAAGTCAATTATTCCTCCATCAAGCTGTTAGAGCAAGATCAGAGGAGAGATCTGCTGCCAGGCTATGGTCATGTTTGGAAGTGCACCCATTTTGGGCATATTGAGTATTCAACTCTCACACTGATCTGTTAGACGAACTTGATGACCTGTGCAAACGTTTGATCAATAGTAGAAAAGCAGCAGCAATAAAGAAAATATTCATCCACTTAAGCTCCTTTGGTTCTCATTCTACTCTTAATAGAGTTGAATAATCAGCTGCAGGGAATAGAAATAGTTTTATAACTGAGTTTTAATTTATTTTCTTGAAATATGTCAAGTGAAATGCATTTAGATATGGTTTCTTTTAATTTCTTCTAATCTACATGATTGTTTTTTTCTCCAGAATTCAATGTGTGTATTGATTTCTGTTTGCCTTTAAAAGCTCAAGAAAGAAATAAAGGAAAAATGGCTAATTTTATACTAGTCTCCTGATTGGGATTACAGCCACATCGTGCTGAAACACTGGTTCCTGTACAATCACTGAAGTTAAGAAACGTTAAGCCTGGTAAATGTCTAAATGGGTGTCCTCTTGGGAATATCAGATGCTGAAGGCTTGGATGTATGAGTGGTGTAATGGATAATGACTCTGAATTGTTAATCAGAGAGCCGAGTTCCAATTCCTGTCGGGTTCGTTATATTCACTTACACGCAAATACCTTTAGAAAAGGTATGAATCCACCTGTTCTCCCTGTCTGTATGACTTGTGTCACTAAACCATTATCTAAAAATATTTTCTGGCTTTAAATTACCTGTAAAGGGTTATTACACTGTAAAAGACGAATCCATCAATAGTCTCCTGATTAATTCAATAGAAATATTTTTATAAAAAGTTGATTTTTAAACCTTGGACTATTCAAAACAGTAATTATAAAATTTACAAATAATTTAAATACTTTGATCGCAAATTGATAAAGATTAGTAATAGGAGGAGATTTTCTCATCATACTTGGAGTTTCCTTGGGAGAACTAATAGTCAAATTATAGTTAGTTGTATCCATGACCAGAAGATGTGATTGGGTTGCCATCCAGGACTGGCTGTAAGGATTTGAGTTATTGTCCTTTAGTGGGCTTTGACAGTCATTTGGTAATATCATTTAATACTGGATTACATAATATGCTAATAATACGACTCTGATAAAAGATGTACTGGCAATTAGAATCCACCAAAACACTTCATTTTCCCGATTACATTGGTATGAAAATGATATAAGCTTGAAAATATGAAAATGATGTAAACTTGCTAACCCATTGTCTATGAGTTCGATTCTTATTGGGTACTTCAGAATTGTAACCTTGTGTCAAACTATATTGAGCTTATCAAATATCTACAAGAAATTTCTAAATAGATTCAATAATTGAGCTCGATGTTTTAATTCCACTTCGGTTTAACTTACTATTTATTTGTGAGTTGCCATAATTTGGGAAAGATAATGGAGTGTGTTGGAGGTGTTACTTACTTCCTCTTATAAAGGATGATAACTCAAAATACAATGGAGTTACGTCCCTTGTCCGCTAGTGGTAACACGGCACTTCTGACTCCAACATAGTGACAAGCTGATACGCACGGGAAACTCTTGGTTTAAATCCAAACAATCCTTGCTGTTCTCAGGCAATCAATGAATAAAAGGTATTTTATTATGTGTTAAAATACACTTGTCTTTTATTTTCATTCGTCTTTGTTCATCTCAATAACCTGGGATGTAACAGCAGCAAGAACAGTTTCAAAAGTCACAACAACAGTTATTGACAGCAATGACTGCACAGTTCCAGAATCAACTCGAAATTTTCCGCGGTGGAACAAACCAAAATACCAATTCAGCGGATATCTTGGCCAACAACATTACAGAATTCCACTATGATCCAGCGAACTGGGGGGGGGGATCCGCTTTATGGTTTAAACGTTGGATGAATACCTTTCACGTCGATTTTTCTCACAAAGATGAAAAATGGAAAATTCATCTAATTCGTAAACTGGGCACTAAGGAACATGACCGTTATATGAATTTTACCAAAGCAGGCAACGGATTTCACCTTCCCTTAAACAGCGGAACAACTCTGTGAAGTATTCATAGAAAAACATTCTTTCTTTAATATTCGATTCAATTGTTTAAAGCTAACGAAAGATGACGTCGACGATAATGTGGCATTTGCTGGTCACGTCAATCGAGAATGCAAAAAATTAAATTCCCTCACAGGGGAGCAGTTTAACTGTTTGATTTTTAGCGCAGGATTAAAATCTTATACTCTTGCTGATGTCCGCTCCTGACTTCAAAACTGGAACAGGACAAACACATGACGTTAAAAGCTTTCACCAATGAATGCAATAATTTATTAAGCATAAAAAAGACACTAATGCTGATTATTATTAAAAACAAAAAAAAACGATGATTTATCAATAACCAGCAACATCTACGCGAGAAAACAACCCCGTGATGAAAAAGACCTCCTTCAAAATGTTGTCATTGTGACGACTGGCATTATGCACGCTTCTGTCCGTTCATAAAACATAGCTGCAAAATTTATCACCGAAACGAACATAAAGAAGGGTTTTGCAATTTCAATTCAACCGAAAATTCAACCCGGAAAACATTTCAAAAAACGAAACAGGAAAATGTTCGAAGCAAGCACAGTGTTTGCGACGTTAAAGGTTGATTGCGAATCACGCAGAAACCCGTAAACAACAAACCTGTTCGTTTCCAGTTTGATACAGCATTGGACTTAACCTTAATGTTGCATTCGACTTGGGAAAGAATTGAAAAAACACAAAAGACAAAAAACGGCAGTACCCTGAAAAAAAAAAAAAACTGAAACGTCTTCAGCAAGAAGTTGTAATAGAGCCTGTAAATTACTTTGCGTGGGCAGCTCCTATTGTAGTCGTTAAAACGGCAAATGGAAGAGTCTGGATATGTGCTGATTACTTGACCGCTTTGAATGATTCTTTGGATGCACATCAGTATCCACTTTCAATGCCTGGGGATCTTTTCACAAAACTCAACGGTGGAATTTGCTTTGCAAAGGTTGATCTTTCCCATGCTTTTCTTCAACTGCAAGTTGATGAGGAGTCCAAAGAGCTCCTTAAAGGGAAAATATCTCGGCAATAAAAAAAAAATATGCCAACACCGACAAATGTAACAAAATTACGTTCTTGGCTTGGTTAACAAGCACAATGTGGTTTTTTGTTTGAACTTCGAGTTCGTGTACTCCAAGAATTTTTTGAAAAAGATGTTGCATGGGAGTGGTCTGACGCGTATCAGGAAGCCTTCAAAAAAGTAAAGTTTTTACTTTCTTCCAATCTTCTGCTGACACACTACAACCCATCAATGGATATTGTGGTGGTCTCTGATGCTTACAATTATGGTATTGAAGCTGTCATTTCTCACATTTTCCCTGATGGCAGCTAAAAGGAAATAGCTCACGTATCCAGATAAATGACACCGGCAGAGCGTAATTATAGCCAAATAGAAAAAGAAGTATTAGCAATAGTCTTTGCTATTAAAAAGTTCCACAAAATGCTGTACGGACGTCATTTCACTCTGATCACAGATCACAAGCCTCTTGTTTGTATTTTTTGGATCTAAAAAAGGCATCCCCAGTGTATACAGCAAACCATCTGCAAAGATGGGCTACTATGCTGTTAGATTATAATTTTTCTCTAAAATATAATTCAACAAATACAATTGGTTATGCCGATGCATTGTCTAGGCTGATGACTACACAAAATAAAGTACCAGAAGACGTCGATGCATTATCTCTAGAGTCAGAATTAACTTCAGTGCTTGCATCCACTGTAAGAATATTAAAGTCATTTCTACAATGATCCGTGAAGCCACAGCTTCTGATCCACTGTTAAAAAGTGATATGCTTTTATTGTACAAAATGGCCAGAAGTATGCACTGACAAAAGAATTCAGCCCTTCTTTCAGCGTCGATCTTCATTGTCAGAAGTCGACGGCTGTCTTCTTTTTACGGAACGCGTGATTGTCTCATCTTCATTACATAAATGAGTGATAAAGCAATTCCATTATGGTCATCAAGGTATTAGCCGTATGAAATCCCTGGCACACAGCTATGTTTATTGGCCAAACATGGACAAGCTGTTGGAGGAATTGTTACGTACATGTTCCAATTGCCAACTAACAGCAAAATCTCCCAGGAAAACTACACTCAGTTCTTGGCCTCTCTGAATCACCCTGATCACGCCTTCATATTGACTTTGCTGGACAGTATTATTTTGTCCTCGTTGATGCTTACAGCAAATGGCCAGAAATTTTTCAGATGAATCGCATCACCTCGAATAAAACAATCCTTAAGTTAAAATAAATCTTCAGTCGATTTGGAGTCCCACAGATACTAGTTTCTGATAATGGCACTGAATTCACTTCAGCTGCATTTTCAACTTTTTGTGCACAGAATAGTATTCAAGACATTAGGGCACCACAATAATCAAATGGACAAGTGAAGTGTTTTGTAGATACATTTAAAAGAGCACTCCTCAAACTCGACGGGAGGGAACTACAGAAGAAATATTAGAAATATTCCTCGAAAATTACAGAGCTACGCCCAACCCAAATGCACCTAATGGAAATTCACCGACAGAAGCGCTGATGAATCGTAAAGTTCGTTTACACATAGATGTCACCTATCCAACTAGAAACCATTCTCTAAAAAGGAACACTGTGATGGAAGAAGAATTTAACCGTCATCATGGAGCAGTAAAAAGAAAATATGTACTAAGATAACCTGTACTTGCAAAAGTTTAGCGTAACAGCAGCGAAAAATGAACTGAGAACTCATTATACGTCGCTCTGGAAACGTTACGTATGACGAGGATATACAGTCTTTAGCCTGGGTTCGACATGCAAACCAATTACGACCATCAAATCTTCCAGAGGCCAAATTAAACCACTTTACCACTGGACATTCTATTGGATACCTTTAAACTGCTTCAACAAAGTTCTCAAGTAATGCCAAGGGACAAAGGACTCCAGCAAAAGTACACCAAGGAAATCCCATCGACTACGAAGTAAGCTATACCCACGGCAATTAAATCCCCGACAAAAGTCATAGGAACACAAGGCTGAAAAGGAAAAGTGTTAAGGGTTGTTACTTATCCCCCCCCCCATAAAAGACGATAACTGAAAATACAACAGAGGTACGTCCTTTGTCCACTAGTGGGAACGCGGCACTTCTGAATCCAACATGGTGACAAGCATGGTTTAAATCCAAACAATCTTTGCTGTTCACAGGCAGTAAATGAATAAAAGTTATTTTATTATATATTAAAATACACTTGTCTTTTATTTTAATTCGTCTTTGTTCATCTCAACAACCTGGGATATAACAGATGGGTTCCTAGTTATCACACAGGGTAAGTGAGTCTTGTCTATCTTACTATTTAACCCATAACTGATGGGAAAAGAAATGAATTCCTGTCTTCTTAAAGCTTTCACTTTCCCATATTATTTTAAAACTATGATTAGTAATGATTAGTAATCTTGTCTCGCTGACCACTACACTACTGTTGTGAGTTCAATCCTAGTTGGGTGGTGTATTAATATGGCTTTGTGCTAAACTATGGTTTAGTAAATTAGAAGTAACAATTTATTTTGTCTTGTTATCCCCGTATATATATAATATATATATATATATATATATATATATATATATATATATATATATATATATATCACTGATGCAGTGGCACTCATTTCTAAATCAGAAACTGGCATAAAAAGCATTTAAACTAGCTTCATTTGTTTAATGTCACGCAGATCCAGCCAAAATGATTTTTTTCGTCAGCTAGAAGCAAAAGAAAAAACAATTCTAAGCTTTAACAAAGCTGGTTGTTGTTAATAATGAATCTCTAATTAAGCTTTCATATTGTTTTATTGTGATGCACATTGTTTTTAGATTCTACTACCATTGTAACTAGTAATATTGATCGAAAAATAAAGTATCTTTACTTAATGGTTGTAAAATGGATAGCCGATCTGTGCAACAAAAATAGCAACAAAATTATAATGAAAAAAGAATGAAAAAATTAAGACAGTCGAAGAATTTTGGACAGAGTTGACTACGTATCTTCTTTTAATTTGGTTACTCTAAATTTAGTATTTTTCACGTTTTCTCAATAAAGCTACTAGTAGAATGGGTATTGCAAACACGACAGTAGATATTTGAACATTAATTGTTTATTGGTATAGTGTATGGGAAATAAACTCACGAGCAAGCTGGTGGCATGAGAAAAACACACCTTTTATAGGCGACTTCTAGACTAACAGAAGAATCTCATGCTCATATATATATATATATTCCGGTATGTAGCGCGGGAAAATGTCACGTTTTCATATTCAGTAACAATTAAATTGGAAAACGATGGATGGCAAAAACATCCCTGTCTTTTCTTTGCGGTTAGAACTCGTTAGATAATTTATAATAAGGGCGCCTTGTTCTTTGTTTGATCTCTCTTCATTTTGTGTTCCGTAGAAATCGGCAAAAGAAGAAAGGGGTTATGTTGTGCTTTTTCTTATATCAATTACCGATGCATCAATACTTAGACATGCTTGTTTATATTATTTGGTGCTTTCTATATAATTGTTATAATATGTGTAATAATGTGAGACTGAATTTAAAATTATGTCTTCTCCCTAGAATTTAATGAAAAGTGTCTCATGACGAGAGACATAAGAATTAAGTGACGATTAATATATATGGCAATGGGCAAGCAGTGCTTTATTTGTCAGAGTTATACCTACGAATGAACGAATCCAACCATCCTCATGTTCTGTGCGGGAGGAGAATCAAAAATTAAAAAAAAAATCCTATTAACTTCAGAATTAATAGGGAAGTAGACAAACGGATTTACCTGCAAGATGATCCATTACATTATGTACAAATCTTATCTGAAGAAAATGTGATTTCGTGAAGTCATCCGTTTTGTGTGAAGATATGAGGAAGGCATTCAAAACTCAATATAATCATAAGAAAGAAACCACCTGAAATATACTTTGATGCAAATATTAATTTCAAAATAATACGCAATTTTAATACTCATACATAGATGAGCAGAAAAACGGAGAATACTTAAGGAACGCGCAGTTTATGCATACGATATTGCAGTAGCGATCTAATCCTCAAAAACACGCTCTGTCGTTTTTTTTCTCTTCATTTCAAGTTGGCGTTGGTTTATTTAAAATTATTATTTTCAGGATCTTTTTAGATCCACGTTTTTATATTGGTACCAGTAATATTTCTGCCAATTGGTGCGGTGTGGATTAATTAGTCTAATGATTCGACCGGAACCCCGAAATTGGTGAACTGCCTCCCGAAATCCTTCGTCTCCCGAGAGGATCGTAAACTTGATGTGCTCTGGTAGCCTTTCGTCCAGTCTGCCGACCTACAGAGAGATTCGCAGACATCATACCATCACTAAAATCAGCTTACGGGTGAAAGGACACCTCGACATTCCCTCAGACCACGTTGTTTTTCTTTTCTGAAATTTCATAATAAAATAATCCAGGTCCTAACGTCGTATGTGAGCTGAGAGGGTCAAATGTCATTTTTTTTTTAATGCATCATAAGTTTGTTTATGTTCTAACTAAAGATAAAGAAGATTTAGAAAGATTAATTTTGAAGAAATTCAAAAGAATACAAAAAAGGCAAAGCAAAAATAGTTATGTTTCAATACAAGGACAAATGCTGAAATGAAGATTATTGTGCGAGCTTTGAAAATCAGCATTCGATCTTTTTTGTTGTTTTACTTTTATTCCCTATTAAGATTGCCTGTAGGGATAATAACTATACGTTAACCATCATGGTATGAAGGAGAGCACAAGGAAAAATGGATTCATGCCTTTCCCGGGACATTCATCTCAGGCAAAATTACGGATTCTGTTTACTGATTTCATTTATCGTGATGTTAACCGTTACACCACCCCTCCGCCGCTAATCCTTATCATTCTTGACCAACATTTGATACACTCGGTGTTTGTGTGCAAGAGTAATGCACCAGGGTATTTACATGAGATCAACGCTATTTTGTTGACATTTTTAGTTAGCTGAAAATTGAAACTTGCTTTATGTCTCCCTCGCTCGTGTATGTATGTATGTATATATATATATATATATATATATATATATATATATATATATATATAAACTCTTTTTTTTTTGCAATGTCGAGGTGCGTAGCAAAACGCTATCAAGGAGGCGGCCTGAATCTTTTGGATTCAGGTCGGGGTTGCTGTTTGAGCCGATATGATGCAAAACCCGAAATCGGCAATGAAGACAGTGCATCACTGAAGAGCTTCCTTGTTGCATCTGAAATGTATTACTCTACTATATATATATATATATATATATATATATATATATATATATATATATATATACACACACAAGCACAATTGTGTGTGCGTGTATATATAAATACTGATGAAAATCTATCAGACTGATAATTAAAATCCATTACCTTAGATTATTAATAGATACGAAGAAAAGTAAAAAAATTATCTGCACGTTTATTTAAAGATAGGATATGGTGATACTTTCAGACTTACCCTCGTGTGTATAATATATATAGTTTATGATATATATATATATATATATATATATATATATATATATATATATATATATATATAACTCAATCTATTGCCAAAAGGAACGAGTAAATTAAGAGAGTACTCAATGTCATTTTCAAAATGGAAAATGAAAGGCAATTTAAGATATAAAATATTTGAAACACCGACCTTTATGTTTCACTGTTTCTCCCGGAAATAAAACCATTTTATTCACGTGAATTTAATTAAGCAGTGATTCTTTATAATACATATATATACATATATATATATATATATATATATATATATATATATATATATATATATATATATATATATATAACACTGCTCAATGTTTTCTAATACTCTCTAACATTGAGTAACCCCTTGTGTTTTAGCGGTTTTATTGTCTTGCCTGGGGTGAAATGATTAAAAAAAAGTGCCAAACTCGATAATAGAAGAGCATGCCAGACTGTCGACTTCAGGTGTTTGCCAGTCAAGAAAACTTCTTTTTTTTTTTATCTACGCGGATAGATTGTTCTCGTTCTGCTGGCCATATCTAATATTTTTAAAAGATCTACGAAGGACAGGAAATTGTGAAGAGCCTAGATTGTTTACGTCCTGTGGGGACACCGCGTATAAAGAAGTACTACTACTTAATTATTGCTCGCACTGTTTCCACTTAGACATTTTACTACTCAGCACAGAGTAGTAAAATAACGTTGAAACAACGGTTCTCATACGATCACCGAAGTTAAGCAACATCGGGCCTTATCCGTACCTAGATGGGTGACCACTTTGGAAGTACCAGGTGCTGTAAGATTGGATAATGGCTCGGAATTTTAAATCGGAGAGCCGAGTTTCAATTCCAGTTGTGTTTGTTATATTCATTTACGCTCAGATACCCTTGGGAAAAGTATGAATTCATCTATTCTCCCCAAAGCTATGGGTTAATTAGTAAGACTTGTATCCCTAAAACCATAATTATCTAACCCCAAAAAATGTGTACAAAATATTTACATTTCGGCATTAAATAACCCATAGACGTTGATATGCCGCTAAACAAAACAACCAACCAATAATCTACTATATACATGATATTACGGAATCAATAGATATTTAATATCACATTTGATATCACGAATCTAATAAACCCTACACAGCATATCTCGGATTACATAAACAGTATAAAATATTTTTACACTTTAAAAAGTAAAGTTATTTAAATCTTGATAGATATGCTTTGTTAAAACTATAACAGATTGCATATTTGAAACTTTTCAGAAAAGTTAATATTATTTGTTCAGTAATTGAGCTGAACATGTAAGATCATTTTTAATCCAGGATTTTAAATATTGATCTTCAAGGAAATAAGAAAGGCTTTCTTCACTTGAATAACTGGCGCAACATAATCTTCTTTCCTTGTATACAACTAATCTTGTCATGTAAGCTAAAGCAAATAAATAAAAATTATTGTACTGGGAATGAAAATATATACACAGGTAATAAAAGACTGGTGTTAAATCCCACATAACAACAAAACTTTCGAATGTTGATGATCAAAATCGACAGACAGAATCTCTTCACTTGGAAGAGCAGCAGGACACAATCTCCTTAATCTCATTTCGTGCTATGTCACGACAATGACACCTAATTAATTAATTTTGTGCAAGTCTCCAAAAATCTTCAGTCAAATGAGAAAAAGTAATTTTTATAAACATATATGATCGAACACAGAAAGTTTCAGTTGCTGTTCATAATGTTTTGTAGTCGATTACTAGACATGTTTTGATTTAATCTGTAAAAATTTACCATCATTTGATTTCCGGTTATCTGACTTCCGGGCTCCGAAGTGTGAAAACAACCGTGAAACCTTTCTCTTCCACTTACCAGTAGATTAATTTTATTTTTCGCTTAAGATTCTTTCAGTTACTAAGACTTGTGCAAAAGAAATTAATTCATTCAAGTTTAACTTTAATAGAATTAAATAATGGTGCACAAACTACAGTTATTGTATTAATTTAGTTGACATTACCAAAACAAATTTAAGAAATTTTATAGGAATTTCTTCCTTACCTGTAGGGCTATCCTATCGCAATATCTACTTTCAAGGCAACTTACCAGTGGCGTTTCCAGTCATCACTTTGGGCGGGGATGGGGAGATGGAGTAGGGTCAATGTATGCGTGTGAAAACTCAAAGTGAGTATGAAGATATTTTTTAATACCTCACCATACTCATTTATACAACTTTCAGAACTTTTTTTTTTTTTAAATATTGTTATAATAATTAATTAAATAAAATGAAATAAAAATACAAAATAAAACAGTTTTCCAGGGAGTAGAGGTTGTGGTAGCAATTACAAGGTAAGTTACAAATCTGTATAATACTAAAACTCTAATCTTGTATGTATGATTTTTCCTGAGATACAGTTTAAACAATACATAATACCCCAACCAATTTAGGAGTATAATGCACTGAACCCCTCCAGAGTGCAGTGCCAAATTTCATTAAAATTAGGTAAGGGGTACTTGAGCTAGGGCTGTTTTTCTGTTTTTACGGCATTTTTAATAAGAAATTCAGTATGTTTTTGGCAGACATTATTATATCAATCTACGTATATAAACTGCGTCTAGAGATTATATACAAGTTATGAATTGGTATAAAGAGTTGCGTCTTTAATGTTAAAAGTCCTATTATGATATTGTTTAGATTCTACTCAATATTATTAACTTAGATATATAGTGATAGAGAAAACTATTGTTTTTGGTTGGAAAAAATTTTACTAAGTTAACAAAACAGACTAATTTGACTGTCAGTAGTTTATTTGCAACTATTTATTTTGATACTTTTACATTATTATACATTGTAAAACTAATGTAAAAAAATAACATGAAAAGATTTTAGAACAAATTCGTCAATTTCTTAAAGGAAAAAATATAAAAAAAACATTTTATTTTAAAAATAAAAGATATATTAACAAAAATAATAAGAACCTCCTAAATTTATTGCACAAATGCTCCTTTCTCTTCAATAACTCTTAGCAGCCAATTGTCAAAATCTATGTCAGATTTGCAATTTTAGCGGCTGGTAAGTTGTTTGCAGCAACTTTAACTGCCTCCCAGAGGTCACACTTGCTGTTGAATTGCCTTCCATTAGAATAAATATCTCTCTTGAGGATGCTCCACAGGTTCTCAATGGGATTCAAGTCACAGCTATTTGAAGGCCAGTCCATAAGAGAATCTTCAACAAATCCCTTTTCTTTCAATCAGGATTTAGTAAACTTTGATGCATGGCTTGGTGCGTTGTCTTGCATGAAGATCATAGATCTACACTTGGCTAAAGACTGGTTATCAAGCCATTCAAAGAAATATTGCTCTAGAAAATCACAGTAACTTTTGGAATTCATTTTAACCCCGTCTTTCAGTTTAAATGGACCCACGAGCTCATTACCAATAATCCCAGCCCATATCATGATCCCACCGCCGCCTTGTTGGCGTTTAAAAAATTTTTTGAGTCACGTTGCTTGCAAACCCATCTTCGAGCACATCCATCGGGCCCATCGAGGGTGATCCTTGATTCGTCTGTAAAAAGCACTTTACTGAAATCAGTTTTCATGTATTTTTTGCCCACTGCAATCTTCTTTCCTTATGTTTTTTTGTTAAAATGAGTTTCTTTATTTGATTTTTTACACCAGAAAACATCCTTAATGCTTTACACCTTGTTTCCCTTGACACCATAGGAGCTCCAGCGGCCACAAATATGAACGCACTTGACGCATTTGGGTTTCTTATTAATTCTCTTCGAATATGTGATAGATCTCGCTTTGTTAAATTCCTGAATTCAGCCCATTTGACATATTTTCTTGATTGTTCGATGATCCCTTTTTAAATCCTTAGAAATTTGAAGCGAAGGCTTTCTTTTGCTAATTTCTTTGATTATATAGTTCTTTTCATTCATTGTTAGTTCTTTTTTACGAGCCGTAATACTAAATTCTAGGTCTTGCAAATAATCTCTTGACACTGCAAATTGCTATAATTACTGAAAAAATACTAAATATCAATCTGAAATTGAAATACTAAATTGCTTTCATGCTTACTCGCTATACATAATAGTACAAATTATTTCATTGGATAACACATATCTATGAATTTTACATAAAATATTTGACAATACCTCTTTTGCATATAATCTCTAGACGCAGTTTAAATAAAAACTTGCATATTATATTCCAACTATTTAGTGCGTAAAAAATAATAAACATTCATAATACATTATAACAACATTATTTGATAAATTTGAATATACATAACAAAACATATTTATACAATTCACTACACTACACTACATGATAACTTTTTTATAAACAGATATCTTGGATCTTTGGCAAATACTTGATAGGTGAAAATACTATGTCGGTGCGTTATTGTAAAATATATATTTTCTATATGGCTGGAAAATTGTGTCATGTGACTTGATGGCAAATAAATAAATGCGTGCTGGTTTGCCGCCGTTACGTATTTTGAAATAAATGTCAGGAAAAAACATGTATAATAAAAAATATAATTATTATTTAAAAAAATACCTAGAAAAAAAGTTAAACTAAGTGCACAGCTCTTAATTGTCGGCGATATCAGTTATCGAAGAGGACAAACAAACCTTATAGGAATTAACTATAGCGTGAATACTTTGTGAAATCTTTTTCGGAAATCCAAGATTATTAAAATACCAACTACATTTCTAATATAAATTCTACTCCTCTTTCATTTTTCTCTCCGTCTGCATGTATGATCCTGTGTTCGTCACTGACAAAATCTCCATATTTTGCCCACCTCGTTTCATATACACCTAAAATATTAACATTTCGCCTGCTCGTTCTTTGCTTTATATTTTGCATCAAACAAGTACAAAAATGTAAATATCTAGGAAGTTTTTTTTAACAAAGGACGGAAAGTGTGACATTGAAATCCGAAGGCGCATTGGGATAGCTAAAGATGCATTCCAAATGCTAAGTAAAGTATTAAGGAACAGAAAAAAATGTTAGAAACCAAGAACAGAGAACTGAAATGTTGCGCAATATCAGACCACCTATATAGCAGTGAATACTGGACAGATGAAGAAGAGGCTTGTGTTAACGGAAATATGCTTCTACGAAAGAATGCTGAGGTTACTGTAATGTTTAAGATAGAACACTCCACCTAGCAAGCACATAAGTTAACGCCCTTTGCACAGTAAGGACACCTAAGATGGATTAAAGAATTGGCCACAGTTAGATTCAGTCCAGTCCAAAGAAGAGGTTAGAGCAGGGGTGGGCAAACTACGGCCCGCGGGCCACATGCGGCCCGCCAAACGATTTCGTGCGTCCCGCTTTAAAATGTTATTTATTAAAACTATATTTTTCCTTTAAAAGCCCTTTATTTTGCCAATTTTAAATATCAATTATTTTGGTTTATATATACTATGGGGCCCAGTAAAACTATAAAAGTTTTAGAATGCGGCCCTTGTACTTAAAAGTTTGCCCACCCTTGGGTTAGAGCACACACGTGCTGCAACCAACGTTCAGACTGACACCATGGGGAACAAATATATTTATAGATGGTAGTCGACGACCTCACTTCAACTCTTAAAGTTAGTAATCTTGTAGAGTGAAAACCTTATCTATTGTAAGTACCATGTTTATGCCATGTTATATTGTTGTACATTGTTGCATTTAATAAATGTATTTTGGCACCCTTCTTTTCATTTCCCTTTAGCATCTCGTACTTATTCTTGTTTGGGAGTTCCTTGAGGTAGGGAACCATTATAAAATAACAACCTAACTATATCATGGATGGAACATGTGAGCAATGACAAAGTTTTAGAGAAAATGGAAACTAAAATGAAATTTATACTTAACATCAGGAAGAGACTGTTGAAATTCTTAGGGCACATTGCGAGGAAAGAGGGATTGGAAAATTTGATACACACAGGACAGAGTGAAGGCAAGAGGGACAGAGGAAAACAACGAATAACCTACTTGAGCTTGAGCATATGGATGGCAGAACAAGGTGTAGAAGAGATAACAAAAGACAAAATTTATTAAAAGCTACAAAGGACAGGAAATTGTGGAAAGCTATGATCGCCTATGTCCTGAAGGGATACGGCACATAGAAAAACTACATTTCTACAGTATCGCGTACAAAAGTCGGAGAGCCAACGTATAGGTTAAACAAAAACCCATCCCTTGTTCCTGTGAAAGAACAATTAATATGAAGGGAAGTTTTATTACATGGCAGATACAATTCAGTTATTGTATTTAAAATGTTAGTGAAAATATCATCTTTTCCATTGTACCACATAAAGTTGGTCAAATCAAATACGAATACAGGCTGTTTATTCTACGAGTATTCTTTCTCTATTTCGCCGATCCCCCATATCCGCTTCACTTTTTCTACGAGCCAAAATACAACGTCATTTCATGCCCTCCTTCGGACAATTTCCTTGTGGACAGCAAATCTTTTGATAGCAAAAAGGAAACAACAAAAGCTTTCTTCTCCATCCTAGGTAAATCCCATATCTTAATGGCTAAGCAGTGAAAGAACAGTTGAACTTTGTCCTCACAATATACACATTTGAATTACTGGGAAAGTAGAGAGCTCGCGCATGTTCACTTACAGATAATAAAACTCAAGATACCAACAGATAACATAGAACTATATTTTTGGTGAAACACTATAATAAAAAATGCTATATAGAATATTTTATGGTGTAATATTTAGGAATAGTTAACGTTTTTTTTTTTAAATTTATTCTGGATATACTTAAAATAGTCACAGTATATGAATAGATTTATTACCTATTTGTCTGTAAACAGATGAGAAACTAAAACCGACCCTTTAAAAAGTACCAGATATCTTTTTTCGATTATTTATTTTCCTGACATAAAAATATATAACAAATGCGATATTGTCTTAAAATCGCCATTTAGCATGACAGGTATTAACCATTTTTGCTTCATCATCGAGTGAATATTTAAAAAAATACAAGCGTATTCTTACAGATTCTTAAAATTTTAAGTTAAGAAACAAGAGCATTTTTTGTTGAATAAGTCAGCCATAAGTGATACATTTCGCTTTCGATTCATAACTGACTTTTTTTTCTATGTTCTGTATCCTTTCAGGACGTAGGCGATCATGGCTCTCCACCCCCCCTCTGTCCCTTGCAGCTCTCAACAAGTTCCTTTCCTCTGCCACCTCCCCAAGACCACGTTCTGTCATCCACTTGCTTAAATCCGCTATGTATGTTATTCTCCAGGCCCTCCTTCCTCATTATATGTCCCAGGAACTTCAGCTGCCTCTTCCTGATGTTAAGTATAAGCCTCCTCCTTGTTTGCGTCCTGTTTAAGACCTCATCGTTGCTCACACGCTCGGTCCATGATATCCTTATCATCGTTCTGTAGAACCGCATCTCCGTCGTTTCGAGTCCCTTCTTCATCAACTGACTAGCTTGCCAACTCTTTCTGCGATAGAATGGTTGCCAATTAAGGTTAGAGGACACGGCCTGTCTATAGCTGTGGGGAGTAGAGGAGGATTCATACCTTTCCGGAGGATATTTGTTCGTAAATGACTGTCATGAATCTGATTGGAATTTGAACTCGGATCTCCGATTTCTCATTCCGAGCCATTATCCATTACGCCACAATGTACATCGTTATATTCAATAGTCTGGCAAAATAAACCAAATACTTTATCGTAACTAATGAAGAAGGCAGGTTATTTTCTGCAAGAAAATATTCCCAAGTTTTAGGAAGAAATAATGAGTTACAGTTACAATGAGCAATAGTTTGTATTATTTTTGTGTAGCAGATGGAGGTCGTTAGTTGTCAGCTCATCAGCACGAGCGCTTGTCAGGAATCTAGTGGTAAATAATGAAGACATTTTTCCTGGTAAATATTGTATATTCATAACTTTTTATAAGTTTTGACAGAGAGCAAATGCAAATTTTCATGAAGAGCAAACAAGTTTTCATAGGGAGTATATTAAATCCAGTACAGAGCGTTTCAAACGTGGGAACAGGGATTTTTGTTTTATAGCATTACCGCTTTACAGTACGTGAGCAGTGCCAGCAGACAATTACTCCCATCTTGTGAGTTCGATCTTCGAGGAGTATCCTGTCGGGCGGACCGGAAGTTACCGTCTCAAATTCAGGAGTCGAATGACCAAAATCAGACATTTACGCATAGGCTTCGAGTGGCAATTCCGACAGCATTTTAAAATATTCGAAAATAAAATTAATATTATTATTTGACCATTGACAGTGCTTCCCTTGCATTTTTGAAGGGCTTCATTTTTGAGCCAGCACCTACTACACTGAAACTATAAATACCAAAGATGAAAAAAAGAGAGCGGGGCTCCGCGTTGTAAATTCAGACATGAATCACTCATCAACTGAATCGACATTTCCTGCTTTGCCGACGTAGATTCACAAAGTACCTACCTTTCCCTTCTTTTCAAGGGTTTTGTTAAACACCTCTCAATGTGTGTAAGGAAACTTTTCTTTTCTTCTCAAGGGATTTATTAAACACGCCTCAATGTGTGTGTTGTAGCATACCTACGGGACGATAATGGGTGTGTCTCCATTCATATAAATACAGTAGTAAATACTGTATGTTGGTCTGCAGTAGGAGATTCGTCTCCAGCTGTGCTGGCCAAACTCTCTGTCTCAGAACAGAGAGGATCCCCAGAAGAGGTTATGTCGAAGGGCAGAGTTTCATCTTGGGAAACAGCTATCCAACTCCGTTTTATACGGGGTCTACGGGGAATTTTTCGCCGAGCCTACTGGCTCGGATACCCCACATTAAATTCGGCCTTGTGCCACATATGAACCCGTGGGGACAGTTGGTAGATATCCTGCAGTTGGAGATTCATTGTGGAATTCACTTGACTCGCTTCTAGCAGTTGACTACTTCTATGCGCCGCTGGCGAATCTTATATGCGTTGTTCTTGTCCTAAGTATTAGCGTTCATTACCCACCTTCGTTTCATTATTCTATTCAGTAACCTTCCCTAGGTTACAACAGTGTGTAAGTAAACTTTTCCTTTCTTCTCGGTGGTTTTATTAAACACACCACCCGGTGTAGAAAACATCAAACAAATGGTTAACTGTTATTAAAAATGTCTTTAGCTTCATTCAAACATTCACTTGTTTAATGCATGACTATTATTCTGTTACGTTTTTTAAAGTACGTAGTTCAAGATTGTCTTATTCCGAAAAGCACCCGGAATAATTACAGCGACATAAATTAGATTGTGCACAAACAACATATCACGGCTCCCCAACAATCATGTTGCTTTGCTCAAGACTGAGTTAAGCTTGCTATATCGACTAAAAAGGAGCTGGATAAATATCTATATATCAATTTAAAAGTAGTTTGCTAAATATCGACTAAAAATAAGCTTTCTATAAATCTACATATCGGCTAAAAAGAAGTTTGTCAAATATTTAGATATCGACGAAAAAGAAAAACATTGCTTCCCAATCATCGTAAGCACAGTCTCTTCCAGGCTAGCGTTTGTAAATAATTGTACTAGACATATCACACACATACAAACGCGCTTGCGCGTATACACGCACACGTGTGTATATATATATATATATATATATATATATATATATATATAATAAGTCTTTAGAACCCCTCGTTTCTTGCTTAGGACTGTGATTCCGATTTCTTCTAATGTTTTTTTCATTTTCTTTGTAGCCTCCTTTTTATCATTTCCTTCTAAGCAAGACAAAGCCACTAAGATGCAAGGGTTACTGGGTGTTAGAGATTATAAGAAAAAACACTATTAAGGAGTGGGCACAATAGAAGAACAAAAATTAAGAAAACAGAAGATAACGATTGACATAGCATTTAAATTTTTGAAGATTGAATGGGAAGCTAAAAGCCGGAAGAGAGTTCCACAAGCGATTTCATCTAGGCATTTCAACTGAAAAACGATGAGACATTGCCGCCAATCAGCGCTTAAATTCTTAAAGTCTAGGTACCATAGAGGAAAGTTCATCAAAACAAGTACCCTGAAAGAATTCATAGAAAAGGCAAAGGGAAGCTACATTATGGCGGTGGAAAAGTGACTAAAGCCAAGATGTCAGGTTAGAATCAATGATTCTTCTTTAGATTTGATCAAGAATCTCTAACTATATAGCTATATAGCAATGGTCAAAGGACAGATGGTAGACTTATAATTATATAAGGGTTGGGGTGGATTGATATATATATATATATATATATATATATATATATATATATATATATATATAATAAAGGTAAAAGACAATAGGAAAAATGTATTATTAGCCGACGCGTTTCGTCCAATGTGGACTTTTTCAAGGCAAAAACAAAATTAATTTATTAAAAACAAAGTAACTATTAACAACAAAACAAAATGTTCTTAGCAACTAGAAGAATCTAGAAAACGCTATTGTATTCATATTGCCAACTGAAAATTACATCAAGTAATGTTACGTTGCTAATAGTCCACATTGGACGAAACGCGTCAGCTAATACAGTTTTCCCATTGTCCTTTAGCTTTATATATATTGTCTTTTTCTACAGGTTAATTCTGAGAAATCTTTCATATATATATGAATATGAAAACTGTAATAGTTGCCGACGAAACGCGTCGGCAACTATTACCGTTTTCATATTCATTTACATAAATATATATATATATATTTTATACAAAAAGTAAATTAGTAAAGTTAATGATATTAAATGGTAAATTCACTTCGCTAACTAAATTTAAAAAATCCATTAACCCACTAACCACTCGATGAATGGTATGGTTCTTGTTTTTAAAATTATAATCTGTATTAGGTCTTCCTTAAATATGCAAGTACTTTCGACGGGTTCTCCGGTCATCATAAAGCATGGAAACTATTTTCTTTTTGGTAAAATTCAGGTAGCATCCGAGACGAAAAAATATAATGCAAATCGAAATATGTTTTTTGAAGTGTGTTATTGATAACAGATACAAACTTGTGGAGCGTGTAGTCGCAACGGTAGATAGCCGTTCACAGTTCCTTGATATTTGTAGGCTGTGGGATTACTCTCACTTTGCTTTTTCAGGTTTGCCAAGTATGAAACAGCTATAAAAACGGTACATTTGTTGTTTCTTCCTCTTTTTCCTTCTTTCCTTTAAGCATATGATAGTAGCAACACCAACACGAGACTCGTCCAGGCACGGGAATATATTTCTCCGGATGACTGAACTCTTTCTCACACAGACGATTCCTAATTGTAAAATTTTAACGTTTTCTCACTTTTGAGCTATATATTTTTTACAATGATATACAAGGTTCGAGAGCTACTTGAGGTAGATAGTGGCAAAGTAAGAGGCACAGTTTATGTGGATATATGAGGCAGATAACGTTTAACTCTAGACTTGAACAAGTTCAGATTCTAATGATCGTGGATGCATCCGGTTCCACAAAACAGCAGTTCGCGGGAAGAAGTTGCTCGAGGGAAATTTAAACTAACCAATGGAATATAAAAGAAATGAGGGTGGTTCGTTACAATATGTGTGGCATGGAAGGGCTTAGCTGTGAAGGTTAGAATTGGTGGACAATGGAATGTAGTTCTTCTGAGGACTTTCCACAGAAATAGCGACAAAGCAGGGAGTAGCTTGTGACTTTCCGTCCGTGAGAAAGGGGTTGTAAGGTGGGAAATAATTTGTGATCCACAAGGACACGGAGACGCTTTTGGAATCTATCAAGTAAAAAGTAAACTGAGAAGCAAGAGTACTCTATTTTGGGGCCTTATCTGGCACTTGTAAATGTAGAGGATAGCAGGAGGAGTTACGTATGGATCATATGTACGCGTTCCTTTTGTGATCTCGGTTGAGTTTAAGTCCAAATAGGTGCCCAAGGCACGGGGTCTCCCCGAGGAAACATCCGTTCGTCGTGATTGATGGTAGATCTGGTTCTAATCGACGATGATAAAATGTAACTAGTTTGATTTTCGAAATATTGAATGTAACTAGCCAGTCCCCCACCACTAAAATGTTATAGCTATGTCAGAAGAAAGATCAGTTGCCAATCTCTGGTCGTCTAAAGTTTTGGAGGTACACCTATTGACCGTTGTATCATCAGCATAGATATTCAGAAATGATCGGCGTATACTCTAAGGCAGATCATTTATGTAGAGTGGGATGAGGTTTGTTCAAACAGCAACCCTTAGAGGACACCTTATGCTTATGAAATATCTAATGTGGTAATCCTTGATATGTTGTCTAGTTTCTCACTCATTCTGTGAGTAATGGCGGTTAGACTATCAGCAGTGGTCGAAGCGATCAAAATCAGTACTGTTTGTCGCTCAAGAGGTTGTTCGTATTTAGGTGATTAATTTAGGTTATAGCTTCAAAAAGCTTGAGGAAACTGATGGGTTTATACTGAGATGAGGTTGATCGCTCACTCGCGTTCTTGAAAACCGGGTATACATTTGACAACTTTCCACAGACTTGGGAAGGATTTCTTCTTCAAACAGCCGTTAAATAAGATCGAGGAAAGTTCCAGGTTAATATTCTTAAGGACAATCACTTGGATTTTGTCTGGGTCAGTGGTTTTTTTCGGGACAAGACTTGAGACTTCTCGGGCTACAAGAAAACTAATACAGAAATTGTGTTTAGTAAAACGGCGAAAGCCGGGAAGGCGATGGTCTATGTCATCTAATGTTGAGTTAGAGACAAAAATTGAGGCGAAGTGCTTCGCCTTATCTGATGAGAATGAGATGACCTTGGGACCATTTATAATAATGACCACAGACACGTTGCCTTAAAATTAAAAACTTGAGCAAATAAACTATGTCAGGCTGAATACTTTTTTTTATCCAGCATCGTGTGTGTGTGTGTGTGTATATATATATATATATATATATATATATATATATATATATAAAATTTAAAAAACAAAATAAAAAGAAATGAAATCGAGGCTGTTAGTTCCACACTTAGACAATTACAAGGTTTTGTGATTTTGTTATTATTATTAATAACTAGCAGCATGACCCGGCGCTGCCCGTGTTAGATTAAAAAATCGTATGACTCATACAGCAATCGCTATCACTTGACTTAAAATATTTTTGCCCTTCCTTGCCTTTAAAGGAGTGCCCTTTGCCGTGCTGATGTTGCTACATGCCTTACTTCTTACACTGCAAATTTTTTCTAAGCTCTATACTAAACATTAAATCCGTTACGAAAAAAGACCTAAACAAAATGAACACAAAACGATCAGCTTTAAAAAAGAACTCGTAACTGGAAAAAAAACAATGAAAAAAGAATGTTAACAACAAATACTTTTTCACACCTAACCCACCTAACGTTGAGTTTAAGCAAGCAAATGAGCCAATTGGAGTAAAGTGCCATGCAGATTTAAATTTTTCCCACTTGTGACGAATGCAGCTATCGATTTTTTTGCATGCTAGTTAACATTCGTATCAGTCAGCTGTTGGCTCTTACGCTGGCCAATAGAATCTTCCTGCCTATTCGTGGCAGCCATCTATAGACTCTCACTCTGGCCAGTAGAAAATGTCCGCAAACTACATGAAAACTGCGGTAAAAGCATGAAAAAATCGATTATCTCCATTATCGATGGGAGTTGGGAAATGCAAAGTTGGTTAATATCCTTATACTTATCTATCTCTCTCTCTCTCTCTCTCTCTCTCTCTCTCTCTCTCTCTCTCTCTCTATATATATATATATATATATATATATATATATATATATATAATTGAAGGGGTATTTCAGATTAGGATATACAGATATGTGTATTAAAAATAACAGAATCCTTTTCAAGAATGCTGACTGACTGCTGATTTTGCATATCAACACCTCTATGAGTTATTTAATACCGAGATCTAAATATTTTCTGCGTAATTTTGTGCTATCAACTACATATATTTTGTCCATAACTTTATACTTTCAAAGTAAACGTATGTTTTTTTATATATAGTTTGTAGATCATAACATATATTGTTGGTATTTTTTAATGTATTGCTGGTAATTTCACCACAAAAATGTATTGTTGGTAATTTGTTTTTATTGTTTCATTTTCTTATAAAAATATATTTTTATACTTTTTTAGAGTTGTATTGTTGGTTATTTTCACACTAAAAATGTACTGTTGATTTTAGTTTGGATATTCACTATTTGTCCATAGCTTGGACTTTAGTAGGTGCTACCACCTCGGATCAGGATGAACTTGGGAACAACAGCAGTTAAGAGGTGGTTCCACGATCCTCAGAGCTTCCTCTCTCCTGATCAGAGGCCTTGCTATCGTCATGCTCAGGACAATTTTCAAGAATGATAAGAAATGACATATAGTGTAATGACTTACAGAGGAACATAGATTAGAAAGCTGTTATAAAATATTGGTTAAATATAATAAAACTCGTTCCGAGATGAAGAACAAGATAAAGACTTATTCATAAGAAATGGGGACATTTTAGTTTCTTTTGTGTAATTGTTCCACTTGGCTCAACACACTACAATGTCTCCTCAGCTGTCATCAGATCCGTTATTTGTTATATTATAAGCGTTAGATTACAGATATCGACGCACAAGTAGAATCGTATTTTGAAATGTTAGACTGGCTTTTAAAATGATTTCACTTCACAAAGTCTTTTCTACATAATTTCGTCAAGTTATGTTTTGTCAAAGACTTCACTGAATTTGACACATATTGTAGCTATCATTCTCTCAGTAGATTTGACTTACTACGACCTCTAAATTCTATTTCCAAGGTCAAATTATTCTTTCCTTCTAGTCCTTTATTTCTTCACAAAAGACTGGAGAAGGTTGGCTTTACAGCATGGCATATATTCGAACTGAGTTACCAAAAACGTTTTGCTTGCGTGATACCTCATCCTAACTCACATCTAAGACTAAACCTCAACTCTATTGACTTTTGCATTTTCCTAAGTAACAACTGTGTTTGTTATATTGTCTTGCGTATGCATTTTGTTTTTAATCGTTATCACCCCATGCAAGGTAGTAAAGCCACTAAGACACAATGGGTTATAGGGCGTGTAAGAATTAGGAACAGAAACATTAATAATGAGCGAGAAGAGGAAAGAGTAATGAGGAGGATAACAGATAGCGATTGACATTGCATTTAAATTTTAGCAGATTAAAGTTGGCTGGAAGGCATGAAACCAGAAGCGAGCTCCACAAGCAAGAAGTGTGAGAAAAGAAACTGTTAGCATAGAACTTATAGTTACATCTATCCAGCTCAACTGTCAATTGATGAGATCTCCACGCCAGTTTAGTACTGCGCTTAAATTCATGAATCTAGGTACCATAGTGAAGAGCTCATCCAAACAATTACCATAAAAGTATGTTATTGGAACTTACCGATAATAGTAATGGACTATTCCGTACCTCATAAATACTGCGCCTCAAGAGGAAGCAGCAGTCAGTGAGTCAGTCAGTCGGTCAGTGAGGCAGTCAATCAGTCAGAGACAGAGTCGCGTCAGACGATTACTGTAAGACATTGGAATAGTGATACTTCGAGACAACATAGTTCTCTCTAACCTAACCTGATTGTTATTACTAACACTTCTACTTCTTTTGTACATATTCTGTTTGTAATATATCTGTGTTATTTCATACCTGTGTTCGAGTTATTCTTCATTGGTTCTGCTTTGGACCATCACCGTGGTACAAGGAACCTGGACCATAACAGTGGCGACGAGGAAACCCCCAAGGAAATACGAATTCTATACGCGGAGGACATACTTTTTTGCTATCCGTCGCACATAACAGTGGCGACGAGGTAACCCAAAGGACAAACAAACTCTATACGCGGAGGACATACTTTTTTGCTATACGTCGCGCATAACAAGTGGCATCCTGGAAAACCCCAAAAGAAAAACAAATTCTCTACGCGGAGGACATACCTTGTTTTTCTATCCGTCGCACATAACAGTGGTCGACCAGTAAACTCTAAAAAAAAAACAAGTTCTACGCGAGATTCTAAAAAAAACTAGTTCTGCGCGAACACATAAAAAAAAAGAAAATAATTTTCTTTTTGGATATCAAATTTACTGGCAACAAAGGAAATTTTTCTTTGTGTACACAGGTCACAGAATATCAGGTTACACAAAATTACGTCAACATGGAAGATTTCAAGTCAACCATTGTGGAACTTATCAAAATCCAATTTCAACAGCAGCAAAAAAACGAACAGAAATATTTGGAATTGCAAGAATTATTGCTACGTGTAATGTCAAATAAAGAGCAAAAATCCGAGAACAAAACAGACGCTATTTGGAGTACTATCGAAGATTTCAAGCACGCACCCGACGAAGATAAAACTTTTGCAAACTACTTCCGAAGGTACGAAGATCTATATGAATTTGACTGCAAAGATTGGTCAGACGCACGTAAAGTACGTCTATTACTAAGAAAATTAGGCACATGCGAATATACCAAATTTGTAGATTATATCCTTCCCAGAAAAACAAGTGAGTTAACGTTCAAAGAAGCCATTAAACTGATAACAGAACTTTTCAGCCATAATACTTCACTATTCCACAAAAGATGGAAATGCATGAACTTTACAAAAAAGGACAACGAAGATTACATAACTTTCGCGTCCATTGTCAACAAATATTGTGACGACTTCAAATTATCGGAACTCAGCGCGGACAATTTCAAATGTTTAATTTACGTCCAAGGCCTGGTCTCAACCAAAGGCGCGAAAATGAGACGCAGAATCCTTACTAAATTGGAGAGTGAAACTGATTTGACACTTCAAAAGTTAGCCGAAGACTGCCAGAGATGCATCAGTGTGAAGAAAGACTCAAAATCATAGAAGAAGCGGGCATAGCGCACATACATAAAGTACGAAGGCAAACCAACTTACCCTCCTCACAAACAAACCAAACCGATTTTCCCCCCTCTAAGAACAGGTAAAACAAAATTTTCTAATACTAAAAATCAATATAAAAAAAAACTACCACCCAGTCCATGCTATCGCTGTGGGACTTGGCATTGGTTTAAAGACTGTACATATCGTTTCAAAACTTGTCTATCATGTAAAAAAAATAGGCCACAAAAGTCCTCACTGTTGATATAGAAGAGAAAACAAAAGCAGAATAAGAATTACGAGGACTGACCAAGCAGATGAGACTAACATAAGAAAATACGTACAAGTTGAAATGCAAAATAGAAAAGTCAGGCTGTAGCTGGATTCTGGCTCAGACTTAACTATTATAAACCTACATACATGGAGAAAACTGAACAAACCTGCCATGTTAAAAACGGATAAAATTGCTAGATCAGTTACGGGGAGAAAGATAAAATTCGAGGGTGAAGTAATTACAAATGTAACATTTAATGGAATGAGGAAAAAACTAAAAATATACGTCTTAAGAAATACCGAAAACCTATTCGGAACGAACTGGATGCAAAAATTCGAACTGTGGGATCTACCTATAAGTACGTACTGCCAAAATGTAAAAAGCTTATCAACCGAGGCAGACAAATTAAAAGAAAAACTAAAAACGAGTTTCCCCGAAGTATTTTCAGCAGGCCTAGGAAGATGTAAGAAAATGGCAGCAAATATCGAAGTAAAGGAAAACGTTCAGCCTATTTTTAAGAAAAAAAAGGAGCGTACTTTTTGCGTCAATTGAAAAAATTGATCAAGAATTAACCAGACTCGAAAACACTGGCATATTGACAAAAGTAGAATACAGTAAACAGTCTACGTCAAAAAGAAATCAGGCGAAATTCGAGTTTGCGCTGATTTTTCTACAGGTTTGAACGCAGCAATAAAGGACTACAGAAGAAGCATTCACTAAAATAAATGGCGGAAAATATTTTTCAAAAATTGATTTAAGTGAGGCGTACCTGCAAATTCCAGTCGATGAAGAAAGTTCAAAACTACTATGCATAAATACACACAAAGGACTACAGATACCAGAGACTACCATTTGGAATTAAGGTCGCGCCGGCTATATTCCAACAGCCAATGGATACGATGCTTGCCGGACTAGAGTACACAATTGCATACCTGGATGACGTATTGATTAATAGCAAAAGCGTTGAACAACACAGGCAACATGTACAGGAAGTATTTAAAAGAATACAGAGCTATGGATTCGAAGTAAAAGAAAATAAGTGGGATTTTTTCATGAAGGAAATTAAATACCTTGGCCATATCATAGATCAAGAAGGTAGACGACCAGACCCTGAAAGGTCAACAGCAATAAAAGAAAATGCCTGTTCCTAAGAACATAACAGAACTACAAAGTTTTCTAGGATTAGTAAGTTACTACCAGGAATTCATACCTCAAATGCATAAACTTCGCGCACCACTGAACGAGCTGCTAAAGAAAGAAAAAGTTTGGCAGTGGACAGATCAATGCCAAAAAGCATTTGACGGAATAATCAAAATGTTAACTTCAGATTTATTTTTGGCACACTACGATCCCAAACTAGAAATTATTGTAGCAAGTGACGCTAGCGCCTACGGAGTCGGAGCGTGTATATTACATAAAATGCCAGATGGGACAATAAAACCCATCGCACATGCTTCTCGAATCCTAATACCAGCGGAGAAAAATTATTCACAAATAGAGAAAGAAACTCTGGGAATTATCTTCGCGGTCACTAGGTTTCATAGGTACATCTATGGTAGACATTTTACTCTTCAGACGGATCACAAACCGTTACTAACAATGTTTGGTTCGAAAAAAGGTCTACCGGTTTACACTGCAAATAGGTTGCTTAGATGGGGAACAATTCTTCTGAACTATAATTTCAGATTGGAATATTTACCAACGAAAAAGATCGGGCATGCGGATGGTCTGTCGAGACTTATACCAACAAAGACAGAGCCATTGGAAGATACGGTAATCGCAGCCTTAAGAAACGAAGAAGATATCAGGACAGTACTATGTTGTACAGTTAGAAACCTCCCAGTCACATTGCAAGACATAAAAAATAAAGCCAAAAACGACAAATTTATTAATGAAACAAAATCAAAAATAGCAGAAAAAGATAAGCAAATATAGGACAGCTTTTCTCTATGCGACAGTGTGTTACTTTACAACGAAAGGGTTGTAATTCCCAAAATTTTTCAAAAGCGGATCTTAAAGGATTTCCATAGGGGCCATCCTGGTAAAAATAGAATGAAGTCGCTAATGCGAAGTTATGTATCTTGGAAGAATATGGACCAGGATATTACTCAGATGATGGAAATGTGCAAGGGTTGTAATTTAGCAGCCAAAGCACCGCCAATCATACATAAGCCATAGCCAGAGACTGATCGTCCTTGGTCAAGAATACACGCAGATTATGCAGGACCAATTGACGGCTTCTACTATTTAATCATAGTGGATAGCTATAGTAAATGGCCGGAGGTGTTTCGTTGCAAAAATCCTACTTCAGAAACGACCATAAATTGCCTCCTCGAGCTATTCGCTCGGTTTGGTGTAGTGGATTGCCTAGTCACAGATAATGGAACGCAATTCACGTCAGATTTCCAAGAGTTTTGCGAAATTTATCAAGTAAAACATATAAAATCCCCACCTTATCACCCAAGATCAAATGGGCGGGCGGAGAGATTCGTTGATACACTCAAAAGAGCGTTACGAAAAGCCTATGATGTGCCTACCGAAAAAGCACTACAGCAATTTCTTCAGGTATATCGAATAACGCCAAATAATGCTACACCATCAACACTATCATCCGCAGAAGTGATGTTTGCTAGAAAGATCAGATCTGCATTTGATAAATTGCTACCAAGTAAAACAAAACAAGTAACACAGTCCTTTGCACCAAAAAGAAAATTTCTCCCAGGAGAAAAAGTTTTTTTTTAAGCCTATAAAAATAACACATCTTACTGGGAGCAAGGGACAATGGAGAAAAGAATTGGCAAAATTGCTTACATAGTTCAGGGACAAAAATTCTCACACAGAAGACACGTAAACCAAATAAGGAAGAGACTGTTACAGGACGCTAACGGTTCACGTCAAGAAGAGGTAATGGACACGATTTTCGATACGTTTGATATAAAAAGACCGCAAACAATGTCGGAACCAAGAAAATCGTCTCGAAAAAGAAAATGTACAGAACATTTGGAAATAGATCCGAAGAAAAAAAGATATTAAAAACACCTGCTACGCAAAAGCTTCGGAATGGGGGTGTTATGGAAACTTACCGATAATAGTAATGGACTATTCTGTACCTCAATAGGAAACAGCAGTGAGTGAGTGAGTGAGTGAGTCAGTCAGTCGGTGAGGCAGTCAGTCAGTCAGAGACAGAGTCGCGTCAGACGATTACTGTAAGACATTGGAATAGTGATACTGTTCGAGATAACATAGTTCTCTCTAACCTAACCTGATTGTTATTACTAACACTTCTACTTCTTTTGTACATGTTCTGTTTGTAATATATCTGTGTTATTCCATACCTGTGTTCAAGTTATTCTTCATTGGTTCTACCTTGGACCATCACCGTGGTACAAGCAACTTGGACCATAACAAAGTATTTATAGAAAATTCACAGAGAAGCAACCTTACGGCGGTGGGCAAGTGACTGAAGCCGAGTCGCCAGATCAAGACCAATAATATTGCTGATTCTTCTTTGGATTTTATCAAGGATGAAAGGATAATTTGCTACATTACTTTTAGTATGTGATCTATATGGTTTTGTATATGCAATTTTTGTCTTATATTGCATTGTAAGTGTATTATATATATTTTGTATGAAATATATTGCCTTGAGTAGAGCGTTATTGTCATGTATTTGTATTTGTTACTGTGCTGTTAGTACGCATTGGTTTTGTTGTCTTGTGCATCCATTTATTACAGTGTATTATGTACTATTTTGTTTTAAGTTTTCTTAGTGAATTTGTTGCTTATGTGCTGTTTTTCATTGTGCCTAGTGGAGTGAAAAAGTTTGTTTCAGCTGTCGGGATTTACACATAAATTGGTGACAGTATTATAACAAATCAAAATAGAACGGTAAACTTAAAATAATTCTTCAATGTGTTATCTAACAGTGAAAAGACAACAAAGTTCAACAAGAGAAAAGAAACAAACACAAATAAATCAAAGGAGAAAGAGATGCAACAACAGGCAAAGATTCCTTACTTGAAGCATTAGGGCGAAGTCAGATGCGTTCTGTGTTCTCCCACTTTGTTTTTGTAGATACAGCCCGCGTCTGTTCATCAAATGCTGATAAATCGAACACCTATGAGAGAGATTAATCAACATCATTCTTACTATTAGCATTGTTTTGCTATTACGTAGGAGCAAAGTGTTTACCGTAGTTGTGCTCCAAATGTTCGACAGAAATATTCGACACTAGAATTTTTTTTGCCAACACAAAACACACTCTGACGTATGATAAAATCCTCAGAGTATTTAGTATTGTTCACGTTATCGCTAATATTTTTGTCGAGATTTACAAACTCTACGTTTCGTTCAATTTCGCAAAAGGAATTCTCTTAAGACAATTGTGTCCTTAATATATTTTATTTATAAAAACAATTAAAACTTTTCTAATTAAATAATGTCATAGCTTTATTGCATTTTTTATTTTACGATTGAGTGCAGATTTTTGATAAATGGGGTTTTTGTTTGACAAAAACAAATTGATGATTAAAATTCTCCAAAGTGTCCTGCTTTTAACTAATATAATTACGAAGTGCCTGTAATGTTAAATTCTCGAAATTTCATAAATGTAAGTAAGTGGCAGTAATAGATGTAAAAAACTATTTTTACCAAGATGTTCTAAAAAATGTATTTAAAAAATAATTTAATTCATTTATGAATAAGTCCTGAAAATTTCTTTAAAATTCCGACAATTATTTGACTTTTGCAAGAATTTCCAAAATGATGTTTTTACCGCAAAAAAAGACGCTAAATTTGGCCTACCGTTGACGCACGAAAAACAAGATTTTTAATCAAAGTTTTTGAACGTACTAGAAAGGAAAAAATATAAAATAATCAAAAATACTTTGGTCTTTCCTCTTAATAATATAAACATTTTAACGATAAAGCTTTATCCATACCAAGTTTGGAATCTTTTTTATTATGCCATGCTCTTTTATAGAAAATCTTTGGATGTACGCACCATAATTTCTCTGAGTTACAGGTACTTTATACATTAGGGCAGGTCTTGAAAGAGCCAAACAACGGTTAATTTATGAAAATGGTCATATGACTAATTATACCAGTTTACAAAAATTGAGGCAAGCATAAAAACAGTTTTTCGAATTTTTGCGTTTTCACCTCTAGTTTTTGAGAGATACATGTATATATGTACATAAATATATACATGTACATGTATTCAAGACTGCCAGATGTGTCCTATTTAGGACATTCTGTTCTTTTTTAAACCTTTGAAATTTTAGGAATCATGTTCTTTTTTAAAAAAATAACTTACCTTACATGGTCACATTCGACGGCCTACGCTCAGCCCTATGAGACATGTTCAGATGATCTCCATGTCTCTACACCCCATCATATAAAGATCTTATTTCTTCATCATAGGAGGAATTATCTCCAGGGAAATATCCTGCCAAGTCAGTCTCTTCTGAAGGCAATGTCTCTGTTTATTCAGAAGCAAGTGGCAGTGAGCCCCACTGGATTACTCAGGGAGACCTGAGTAACCTTGCCCGTGATTTATATCTATCTAAGCAGCAATCAGAGCTCCTGGCATCCTGGCTTAAGCAGTGGAACCTGGTCACGACGGATGTAAGATCACCAGTTTCCGGATATGGAACAAGGATTTGACTTCATTCTTCGACATGAAAACAGGTTGTGATACTGCACAAATGTCTCTGGCTTGTTCACCTTCCTTGCCTTCCCCCACAATCCCAGATTGGTCTCTTTTCATAGACAATGGGAATAAATACTTCACTATTCCCATTCTCCACTCTCATGTTAAAATTTTTCCATTCGAAACTCAGAGCAGTGTGTGATGAGCATGGAGAAAGGTTCAACCAAGATATTACTAAGATGGAATGGAACTGCCAAGTGGAACCCCAGCATAATGGAAGATTCCTGCTGGATTCTCATATTCGACATACCAGAAACAAAGTACATGAGATCGTCCAAAAAAGTCACTTCTGACTATTTGCTGCGCTATGACGTGTACATTTTGTATTATCCAAGTAATTTACTTCCGCCAATGCTCTCTATCTATGCTGCTTTTTTCTGTGATCGAGAAAATAAACACATTATATTTTAAACTGATATACAAATTAATAAACATGTGAATGCGAAAGCAAACTACTAGAGGTGATCGAGCAAAACACTACATCAAAATCTTTATTTTTTACAATAACATTCACCCTGTACAAGACCCAAGAGCCACTGAAGATAGAGGGTTAAAGAGTAAAAGATAAGAAGCACAGTTTATCAGGATATGTGAGAAAAATAAAGGCAGGGAAAGAGTAAGATTGTAGTGATCAGGGAAGCATAATCTTGGGAGCCGATTCCACAAAATATCGGTTCCTAGGAGGGAGCTGTTCGAGTGGAACTTACATCTCACCAATGGAATCCAAAGGTAATGAGGGTGGTTTGCTATAATATGCGTAACATGGCGGATCTTAAGCGTGAAAGTTATAAATGTCCACACTGTTTATATCTACAATCGCTCTAAATCCGATATTGAGCAGCCTTCGTCTGCAAATTTTTTATAGTAGAATTCACCCAGTGTAAGGCACGAGAGCCAATTTAGAGAGAAGGATTATTGAATGACGTGCGTGATATATATAAAAGAGGAGTTAGGAAGCGAACTGAGGATAAATTAAGATTGAGGTGTTCAGCTTTTCGGAAAAGGCTGGCTAAGTAGAACTTTCTTATTACGCTTGGAACACGGGGGAAATTAGAATGTTTCGAATCTATAGAAGTATCATGGAGTGTTCTAGTTGAAAAGATCTATAGAATGGCGTTTTTTTTAAACATTTCTTATTTTTTATCATTTCACTCTAAGCAAGGCGAGAATGCCACTAAAATGCAAGAGGCTCCTGGGAGCGAAATAGAATGCGAAGACTTAAGCGAGGAGAAAGCACAATGACGACACATGATTAAGGAAGACAGAAGATATTTATTGACGTTGCACTTTTATTTTTGAAGATTGCAGGAAAGCTAGTAACTGGAAAAGAGTCCCACAGGCGAGTAGTGCGAGAAAAATAACTATTAGAATAGAACGTACGGTTACATCTAGCTAATTTAACAATAAAACGATGAAACCTAGTTGCTAATCTCGTAATATGCTTAATTTCATGCAGTCGGGGTACTCATTAGAAATATTTATAGAAAAGAAAGAGGGAAGTTCCGCCACGGTGGTGGGAAGTGACCAGATGTCTTTTTAAGGCAATTCGCCCCAAGCAAGGCGGGAGTGTCATTAGCACGCAAGGGGTTACAGAGGATTCAGAACAAGAGTAAAGAGGCGTGTTTGAGGAAAGGATACAGAGAAGGACGGGGAACAAGCTCAGGGTGTTAAATGTTGATTGACATTACACTTGAACATTTGAAGATTATAGTCATCGGGGAAGCAAGTAAGGGGAAAGGAGTTCCACAGACGGGATGTGCGGGAGGAGCTGTTTGAGTAGAAGAGACGGCTACATATAACCGTTTTGACAGTGAAAGGGTGGGACCGAGATATGACAGTAATATTCAATGCACGGACGAATGGTAAATTTATAATGGATGTAAGATGGATTCTGAAGAGAAAAATTATCTGGCACGACATAGCGAATCAACTTTCCTAATAGTAGATCTAAAAACTGGTTCAATATAATTAATTAAAAGATGGCAGATTCGTTTTGGGGGCGTTAAAATTCACAAGCCATTTCTTGCTCCAGTTAGCAACTGATTGGAGGTCATTTTTAAGAGCAACTGCCAGTTTTCCTTCGTTGGACTTATCGGACTTACTATAAAAACAGGAGCAACTAGTTATGTCATCAGAATAAATACCTAGTTGAGAAATGATGACATCGGAAAGGTCATTGATGAAAATAAGAAACAACGTAAGTCCAGTGATAGAGGATAAATGTGAATTGATCCAGAAGCGTGATCGTTCAACACGATCTTCATGACACGATTTGTTAAGAACAAGTGGTTTAAGTCAAATATTGGCTCAGAGACACAGTAGCTCTTGACCCTGTGAAGAAGGCTATCATGATAAACCCCGTCAAACGCCTTCAAGATATCTAAAACCTTATAGACATAATCTGCCAGAAGAGAGTTCCACAAGAGTCTAGTATGACAGAAGAAACTGTTAGCATGGAACTTACGGTTATATTTTAGAGATTTCAACTATAAAATGACGAGACTTACCTGATAATATAGTACTGCGCTTAAATTTGTAAAGTCGAGGTACCAAAGAGTAAAGCTCATTATAACAGTTACCATGAAAATATAGAAAAGGCACAGGGAAGGTCGGTTAGGTCGGTGGGTAAGTGTCTGAAGCCGTGACACCAGATGAGGACCAATAAAATTACAGATTCTTCTTTACATTTTGACAAGAATTTTTAAATACATAGCTGAAGAGCCAGACCAGATTTGTTGGCAGTTTTTGATACAATGACGAATGGTAGACTTACATATATTCAAGATAGATTCTGGTGAGAAAAACTGTCTAGAATGACACAGTGAAGTAACCTTTCTAGCAACAGACCTAGCTATTAATTCAATATAATCGTTCCGCTTCATGTAAAGGAAAAACATTAGCTCATTGACATAAATTAAAAAAAAAAACAAAAAAAATTAATAACAACTAATGGTTAAAATGAAATGACCTCGCCGTCTATTGAACTAGATCAGCTTCCAATAAATAATTATCTTTTAATCTTGATATAATTGAATCACCTGTCACCCCATCAGTGACTACACTATACGTAGTAACTTACTATAGGTATCTGTAAATCAACGGACTATGAAGACTAGCTGGGATCTGATCCAGCTATGCTGGTCAAACTCTCTGCCTCCGGACAGAGAGGATCCCCGGACGACGCTATTTCGATGGGCAGACTCTCGTCTCCGCAAACAGCTACCCAACCACGTTTTATACGGGACCTACTGGGAATTTTTGGCCGAGCCTACGGGATCGGATACCCCATATTAAATTCGGCCCTGTGCCACATCTGATCGCGTGGGGCGGTTAGCAAATATACAAGATGGGATCTGTTACTCAGCTCTTAGCTGTTGTCGAACTCTCTGCTTTCGGGCAGAGAGGAAATTGGATGAGGCTATGCCGAAGGTAAGTGTCTCGTCGGAGGAGGTAGACAGACCCGAACACGTTCATGCGGTGTTTACGAGGGATTGTTAAATCATTAATTCCTATTGTAAAATCCGGTATGAATTATAAAAAACCCTTGTTAATTATAAAAATCTCAATCTACAGTCCATTAACGACCACCGTTCGAAAAATGGGATGGTGGTCATTAATGGGTTAAATATGCTCCTAATATTTAGAAAGGTGAGAGCTACTGTAAGTAACATGTGACATTGACGGGAGAACGGTTTATCTCTGGTACCAAGTTTGTTTGTGTGTGTGTGTGTGGGGGGGGGGTCTGAAAGTTTGGATGTGCGGGTGGTGTAATGGATAATGAAACGGAGATACGAGTTTCAATTCCTCTTGTGTTTGTTACATTCACTGACATGCAAATACCCTTGGGAAAGGTATGAATAGCCGAAGAGCCAGACCAGATTATGCAACAATATTTCCTAAAGGTCAAAGTAATGTCTAAATTTACTTAAGTCTCATGTAACCGATTATATGTTACAGAACTAGGAAGAAAGTTCACGCATGCGTACTGAATTAACCGTTCGCTGAATATCAATAATTTAATATTATTCTCTTTCTTCTTTCTTTTATTCTATGTTATCTATTCATTTGTCTTGCCTTTTCTCTCTCTCTCTCTCTCTCTCTCTCTCTCTCTGTGGAACTCCCTTCCCCTTACTTGCTTCCCCGATGACTATAATCTTCAAATATGGGTTAAGTAGTAAGACTTCTATCATTAAACTATTATTAGCTCCAAAGAAGTATCATGCATCATACCGCTTTTTCCTCTTGTTCGATTTCTGCCATTTTTTCTTAAATTCGTTTTATGGTTTTAAGTAATTAAGTAATAAAATGACATTTACTCTAAGCGTTACACTATGACTTTTTCATAGTACCTATACTGGTAATATAATATCGTCTTTTTCTAAAAATATTTAATTAATAAAAAAATACTTGTTTCTACTTAGTTTTATATATGTTATTTCCATTTTCCTATTTTTGTTTACAATCAAGGCGAAACAAATAGCTGTAATCGTAATGTTTCTTTATATTTTGTAGAATGTTTTCTAGTTTCGGAACGTTGTTTAGACAGGTGGTAAATGCTATGACCGCTTCGGGCAACACAAACTCTAGGTACACCACTGGCTTTTGATCTAGTGCCACATTAAAGAAAAAACCATGATAGTTGTATTGGAAACGATGGATGAACACTGCTAAAGTCATTATTCCAATGAGGAAATGCCCACTGTTAGTATTTTGTACTTTTTTCAATCCAGGAAAATTTCGTTAGAAAAAAAGAAAACCGTGGTGATCAGGAGATTGTTCAATATTCACCGCCATATAGGAATATGGCGGTGAATGGTGGACCAAGAAGAGACGTGAGGCAACAGAAGTGTGATTCTACAAAATGATGCTGAGAGTATCATAGACTGAACATGTGAATAACGAGGAATTTTTAAGGATTGCTTCTGTAACACATGATGAAAAAAGAAGGCTTGAAGAGTCTGACACTCACATGCTATATTGAAGGCAAGAGGGCCAGAGGAAATTGGCGAATAACCTACCTAACGAGATTGTGTACATGGTTGGAAGAACAGGCGTTAGGAGTGGTAGCGAAACGACAAACCTTATTAAGAGCTACAAAGAACAGGAAGTTATCGAGAGCCATGGTCGCCCGCTTACTGGAGAGACACGGCAGATAAAAGGTTATAATAGAAAAGCTGAACTCACCGTATTGGATGCTTCCACTTTGTGCAATGGAAGCCCCATACAAAAGTTTTGTCAGGCAAGGGATGTCTTAGCCGCTGAAAGAAACACGCCCAGTTGTCCATATCCCAAAATATAATGTGGTTCATCTGAAGAAGTTTTTTGTGGAAGAAGATCCGTCGATATCGTCTGATTTTGGCATTAGAGCCGCCAGCCGAAGTGAAAGCTCCATGTCTGCTATAGTGTCTTCGAAAGGGCCCTCTACCTTCTCCATCCAGAGATGCCTTCGGCTGTCTTCCGTAGAGTTGATAATTGAAACGCTTATGCATCCAAGACCTTGCTGGAGAGAGAAAGAAAGAAAGAAAGAAAGAGAGAGAGAGAGAGAGAGAGAGAGAAGGCAAGACAAATGAATAGATAACATAGAATAAAATAAAGAAGAAAGAGAATAATATTAAATTATTGATATTCAGCGAACAGTTAATTCAGTACGCATGCGTGAACTTTCTTCCTAGTTGTGTAACATATAATAGGTTACATGAGACTTAAGTCAATTTAGACATTACTTTGACCTTTAGGAAATATTGTTGCATTAATAGTTATGTTTTTTTTTAAGTATACAATGTATGGCGGTGTATTATTCACGTTTGCTGAAATCGGATATCCCCTGACAAATGGACGGAGCGATTGCTCGAGGATTCGTCTACGAGACTCTAGATCCGAGATACTGAAGGTAACATCAATCAGTTAAGTGATACGTTTTATATTTGTATTAATCATATATATATATATATATATAGTATTTACATTATTCGGAATAATGTAAATACTGTACATAATACCTCATCTCAGAAATATAGACATATATATATATATTAGGTTGTTACATATATTCGTTCGTTTCTTCTGATGTTTTGCGAATGATCTCGAATAATAATCTTTCGTAGCATTGTTTCCATCTTAGTAACTCTTACGTTATTGAAATTTTATTTCAGATTAGACACCAATTTGAGATGGAATGCCTACTAGATAAGAATGAGCATGTTCAACATCTTTGCTATTCATTAAGGTTCACAAAGCTGTCAAAGCTCTTCGAGACATTTGAGCTGTGTACGTAGATGACTTCATTACCGGCAGAATGGCACAGACATAGTTTTCTCGTTTCAAGAAAGTTCGAAATCTCTGACTCTCGGCGTTCTGGCCGACTCGTTCAGTTTGATGAGAACCAATTGCAGATGCTGATTAAGGAAGAACTTCGCCAGAATACTAAGAATTGTCTCAGAAGATGGCAATCTCTCGTGATACTGTCGCTCGTCATCTTCACTCATTGAGGAATGTCCAGAAAAATGGCGCATCGGTGCCACATTCGTTGACCGATAGAAACAAACTTCAACTCTCCTTCACTGACGCCAGTCTACTCACTAGACAGCAGGCTATTCGTACATACAAAGAAAGGTTCCTTTACCGTATTATAACCGGAGACGTAAATGGTGTCTTTACGTGAATATGGAGCCTAGAAAAGAACGAGTGAGTCCCAACATGCGGGCAACAACGCGAACCAAGCCAGAGCTTCATCCACACAAGCGAATGGTCTGTGTTTGGATGGAGTGACAACGAATAATTTACTATGGAATACTTCAAAACAATCAAATATCAATGCTAAGCTGTATGTTGAACAAATGAACAGGGACTCAAAGTGGCAATTCAGCCGAAAGGTCCTGACCGGCGATACAGTGTGATTATTCAACATAGCAATGCTTGCCCCTACGTCGCTAACATGACCAAAGATGCAATTAAAGTTCTCGATCGTGAAGTTCTGCCACAGAATTCTCCTGACTTAGCCCCTTCAGACTACCATCTTTTTGGGTCGCTTTCTAACAATTTAGGACGTGTTTCGTTCAATAATGACGTGGAGCTTAAAACATAGCTTGGATGAATTTTTCGAGTCAAAACCTAGTGAATTCTATCGTCGAGACATTGAAGAATTCCGTGTTTAGGTAAAAAGTAGACAGGTTTCAGTTTTAAATAATTTGCTAAGTCCTTTCTACAATGAATATACTGTGTTCATAAAATAAGATAAATATCCTGCTACGGAAATAGACCTTGTATTTGTCCACAACTGATTATCTGTTAAAGTAATATTCTGTAGTTTCACGAGTTCTTCATTTTAACTCGAATAATTATTCGTTATACTGATTCACCGTTATCAAATCATGATTTATGGAGTACCAGTATCTATCTGGAGATTCAGGTATAGACACTACCAATTTTAACATGTTGATTCAAGTATTATCACAACCAATGTTTACCTATAGACTCAAGTAAGGCCTAATGTTTGGGTCATGCCAATTGAAACTGACAGATAAATAAATCCAGTAGACCTGGTATTATCATAACAAGACAAGAAATTCAGGAAGTGTATGTTTATTGACATAGCAGTAACCATCTAAGAGAAACGCCTCTATGAAAAAAATGACAGTGTTTAACAATGTTCAGCAATATTTTGACAGTATGTCTGGCTTCTTCAAATTATGTTTACTTTCTTTCAAAAAACAATGGGTCCTGTTTCCGCTAGAAATACACGTCCCAATTCTTATTCGGCGTAACATTATGCCCACCATGATCTCAATCTACTCCAGATTAACAAATAGTATGGTTGATGTAACTCTTCCAATATATACCAGCATGAGAGTTCCGATCACAACAGACGCCTATTTGTGAACGCATGTAATAAATGTAAACGTGCCCTCGAAAGAGCTAAGTCTTTGTTTGCTGAGAGAATGAGGCACCGTATTGCATTAACAACTTTGGCTCTCGTGATTACTGGCGGCTCTGTAATAGTATATTCAAATAAGAGTAAGTTTTCTATTTCTACTCTCTTCAAACAATTGGAGGTTTTAACTGATAATTCAGAATATCTTGCCCGTAAATTCCCTTTAAAACCTAGTCTTGATTCATCTGGAATAGACTTCCCTAACTTCCTACTGAGAATTGAATCTCTGTTGAGTGATATGCATATAATGCCTTCTTTGGTTTCTGCTATTATGTCTAATCTCGATCCCCAGAAAGCCTGTGGACCTGATGGTATCCCTGTAATAGTCCTTAAGAAGTGTGCTTCTGAACTAACTCCAGTTTTATCTAAACTGTATAATTAAATGCTTCGCTACCTCTTGCTTTCCTGATTGTTGAAAATCCTCATGTGTTGTTTCGGTCTTTAAGAACTCAGGTGAACAATTTGACCCTTTCAAAAATTGTCCTATTATCCTTCTATCTCTTTTTGATAAAATACTAGAGACCGTAATCAAAGCTGAATTAGTTAAGTGCTGTGGATTCCGGGATGAAATCCAGTATCAAATAATAACAAACGCCAATAATGTATATAGGAAATAAATGTATTAACGTAATAATACAAACTGGTAATACAGGTTAGTAGTTCCAGGAATGCGGGGTTAGTAGACAAATATATAGATAGTCTTTGGTATCGACGTATCGCTGTATGACTTCTTACTGAGTCTACCGTGCTCGTTACTGTGACTCTTGACGCTACGTTATTCTACCGACCGACTCTGCTCTATTACTACTACTGTCCGACTTGACTTAACGTACTCACTGTGCGGGTATTCACTGGTAGTAGTATATGTATACCTTGGGTGAGTCCATTTGTGTAAAAAGGGGAGACCCCTCAATATTAAGCATCTCACATCGCAGGGCCTTCTTTCAGACAAGCAATATGACTTTCGTTTCTCTAGGTCAACTGCTGATGTATTAATAATTATTGTGGAGTCTATCCATCCTTGACCCTACTTTGTTTTTAATTTTTATTAACGATCTTCCTGATGGTATCAGCTCTCAACTTGGTATCTATGCTGATATCACAACTATTTACTCCTGTCTCGATAGTAAGTCTTGATCATAAGTCTTGATCATAAGGTCAAATTGGCGGCTATTACAGTCTATTGTTAATTGAGGTAAAGAATGTCTTGTAAATTTTAATGCTTCCTAACTAAACTGCTGTCTGTTAATCATCTGAGAGACCCGTTTCTATCATCCATCAGCATGGCTGATACCAGCCTCCAGGAAAACTGACTCGTTACGGTTTCTCGGCTAACATTCTCTGCTGGCATGAAGTGGAAAGACTATAATTGAATCAGTCTGCTTTCTTTTTTTTCTTTTTTTTAAGCGTATCACCCCAAGCAAGGCTGGAGGCCACTATCACGCAAGGGGTTAAAGAAGGGTTGGAGGAAGAGCAGATAGGAGTGGTAAAGGAGAGGATGTGGAGAAAGAGAAAGACAGTGGGTCGATCAAGGCAAGGGGGTTACAGAAGATTTGGAGCGAGAGCAGATAGGAATGAAAAATGAAAGGATGTGGAGAAGGGAAGTGGATAGATCAAGGCAACTGGAGATGTCGATTGACGCTACACTTAAACCGTTGGAGATTGTATTTGTCAGGGAAACAGTAATAGGGAAGGGAGTTCCATAGGCGAGATGTGCGAGACATGCTAAGAAAGTTGGTTCATTGTGTCATGCGAGACAATTTTTATCTCTTATCCTACATATCTATAAGTGTACCGTTCACCCATGCTTAGAATATTGCTGTCAGATATGGTCCGGTGCTCCTGCTATATTTTTGAAGTTTCTTGAAAAAATACAAAGAAGAATCAACAATATTATTGGTCCTGGCCTGGCGTCTCGGCTTCAGTCACTTTCCCACCCCCATAAGATTGCTTTCCTGTGCTTTTTCTATAAATACTTTAATGGTAATTATTCGTATGAACTCTTCGCTATGGTACCTAGACTGTATGAATTTAAGCGTAGTAGTAGATTGGCAACAAGGTCTCATCAATTTACAGTAGGTACCTCCACTAATCCGATATAAACTTTCGATACGTAAGGTTTAAAATGAATTTTAAAAAATGAAAAAGCATTTTTGTAAATTTCATTTTAGCTTTAATTGAAAGGTAAATGATTAAATTTACTATTTCCAGTAAGTAAAATATTCTGGTGTATTTCAAATAGAAATTATATAGATCAGAATCTCAAATTTTTGGCCAATTTCAGAAAATTTTATTAAAAAATAAACAAAACAAAATTATCGGTTTTAAAAAATTTCAAAAAATAAAATATATATTAGTGACACGTTATTTGAGTAAAATTAGCAAATTTAAAGTTAAATTAATCTGATTTTAAATAAACATTACTTACTTATAGCATAAAAAGTAATATACAAGCATTTCTTAACGACGGGTCCTATTTTTCTTTCATCTTTATTGACGTATCGATAAGTTCCGAGGTGATGACATAATTTTACGAAATTTAAGTGAGCGCATTTTTTTTCATTTTAACTACCTAGTAATTTTTACAAATTAACATATTTTCAGCAATTATCTAATATTTTATTGACTTTTAGTCACGTTTGAAGATGCTTTATGAAAAAGAAAAAGATTAAAAAAATTAAAATACTATAAAATTTTCTTAAAATAATTTTAAAATTTAATAACAGATGAAATTAAAATAAATATAAGTAAGCAAGAAAATTAACACATTCTGGAAATCTTTTTATAATAATTAAAATATTGTTTAACCATTAATAATTAATAAACTTTAATTAACATTTTAGCTAAAAACACCTTTCTATTTTCTTCAATCCGAGCAGGTGACCGTTTCATAATAATGCCAGCAATTGTTAGAAAGTGTTAATATTTAGATGCAATGAAAAAACTAAAGTAGAGACCAGTGAACCATTTAATTAATCTGTTCCTTTTATCTTTTAGACAGTTAATGTTATCTATGATTCACTGATTACTCTTGGCATTATAGAAATTGCTTTTTGCTCAATATCTTTTCCTTTTAAAAATGTTATGTGTTTAGTATAACAGTGATTTGAAATGGAAACATTTCTTGAATGAAAAAAAGATTAGCAACAGAATGACAAAGACTTGACAACCAAACCCTCCCTCAAGACCAAGTTGAAGCAAGATAACCACTTAATAGTCAAAGAAAGGTATCTGAGTGTCTCCCATGAAAGGCTTGACCAAATAAGATTGCAATCTAAGAACCATAGTAGTATGAGGATGTATTAGGCTATCACAAATGAAAAAGGGAAAAATAAAAAATGAAAAAATATCTTAAAAATATAATAGTAAAACAGCGTTTATTAATTTTTCAATTTTGAATTTGTAAATATCGTTTCCACTTAATTACAATATCACATCCAAGAAATAAAATAATACAGAATTTTAAACGACTTTTAAATTATTATAAATTATTATAATTAAAATTTTAAAAAAATGAAAAACATTCTTGTAAAAATTCATTATTCATCGAAAAAAATTTATTACTTAAATACAACTTATTTGCAAAAGCAATTAAAAGCTTTACTAATTAAATAATGTCATAGTTTGATTACATATGTTTAGTTTACTATTCGGAGCTGTTTTCCAGTTATAATAGCAACATTTTGAAAAAAAACAAAAAAACAGTTAGATGATTTATATTCTCCAAGGAGTCCTACTTTTAACTAATAAAAAAAATCTGGAAATAAAATGAAATTTCCGAAACTTCATGAAATTAATTAAGTGGGGGTAACATACGTAAAAAAAAGAAATTACCAAGGTTTTCTAAAACAAAACAAAAATTGAAAATAATTTAATTCATTTGTGAATAAGTCCTGAAAGTTTCAATAAAATACGACAATTATTTGATTTTTGCAAGTATTTCTAAATCAATGTGTTTTCACCAGAAAAAAAGCGCAAAAAATGTAATTGTAATTATTACGTCCACCGCTGACGTAAACAAACCAAAATTTCGAACGTGCTAGAAAGGATTAAAAAATAAAAAATAAAAAAATACTTCGGTCTTCTTTCCTCTTAATAATAACAAACATTTTGACGATAAAACCTTGTTTTTATTAAGTTGGTTGCCTTTTTCATTATGCTATGATGTTTTCCGCGAAAAAGTGGAGGTACCTAATTTACAGTTGAATTGGCTAGATGCAAGTTCTATGCTAACAGTTTATTTTCTCGCACTTCTCGCTTGTGGAACTCTCTTCCAGCTCCATGTTCTCCAGTTAACTTTAATCTTCAAAAATTTAAATGCAATGCCAATCGTTAATTACTGTCCTCCTGATTACTCTTCTATTGCTCTTGCTCCTTAATAATGGCCTTGATTTCTAATTCTTTCACTCCCAGTAAATCCTTGTGTCTTAGTGGCTTTACTGCCTTGCTTGGGTTAAATCTTGTTAACTAGGAATTATCAAACACATATACTAAAATACTGTGTTAGCCCAAAATGCAGATTCTGTGATAAATATCCAGAAACCATTGATCATCTTGTATCAGGTTACACGATATTGGCACCCACTGAATATAAAAACCGGCATGACAGAGTGGGCCAATATCTGCACTGGAAAATTTGCAACTCCTATGGGAAGGAAACTGAAAGAAACTGGTATGAACACCACCCTTACCCGGTTACGGAGATAGGACCTGTTACAATTCTATGGGACTACACAATACACACTGACAGAACAATCAAAGCCAACCACCCAGACATTGTTATTAAAGACCACAAACAAAATAAGTGCCTCCTTATTGATATGGCAGTCCCTGCAGACTGCAATGTATCTTTGAAGATATTCGAAAAACTGTCAAAATACAAGGACCTTGAAATAGAAATCTCAAAAATGTGGCACATGGGAACATCAACAATTCCTGTTGGAAGTTGGAGCCCTTGGACTGGTTGGAAAAGATTCCAGTAGGCTGATTGAAGGGATCCCTGGAAGTCCATGCCTCAAAGAGATACAAAAAATTGTTCTGACAAGTACAGCCCACACTTTACGAAGGGCTTTATCTATGTAATTTTTTTTCTTTGCAGTGGAAAGTATCATGATGCCATTTCTAACCTTAGGTCCCATTCGAGTGAGCAGACAGAAAGTTTTTTTTGTCTCGCCCCGGACGCCAGCTACATCAAAGCTGAACCCGACGTAAGAAAATCCTCTCCTTTGCCGGTACAATTGTCAATCTTTCTTTTCTGCATAGTGACCTCTTTAAAAAGTGCCACATATTAATTTGCGAATTTGAAAACACTTCAGCTTTCTTTGAGGGACTGAAATTTGAACACAGAGATACATTTCCCACAATGTAAAAATAATCGTTTACTTCATTTTATGAGCACAGTGTATGCATTGTAAAAAGCACGTCAGCATGACGTGTTTATTCACTTATTCAATTTGCCTAGCAAAGACTGTTATCGATTATATGAAGCTGAAATTTGCCAACTTTTTATTTAAAAACGAATTCATGAGAACTTTTATTTCGATTATCGGTTGTTATTCGGTAGTTTCACGATTTTACTCGAGAAATTCTTCTATAAACATTATTAAAAGTCGATTTT
>OZ038489.1:75900403-76107903 GCA_964036315.1 Acanthosepion esculentum | reverse complement strand
AAGATCCCTCTATAGTTGTTGCAGTCCCTTCTCTTGCACTTGTTTTTGTAGAGGGTGATGATCTTGGCGTCCCTCATGTCCTGTGCTACAGCACCCACTTGCCAGCATTGGCAGAGGACTTCATGCAGTGGGAGCAGTAGTGCTGTCAAGCAGTGCTTGATCAGGTCGAGTTGCATTCCATCACTGCTTGGTGCCTTTCCCGAAGCCAGACTGTCAGTGACCCTGCTGATCTCACCCAACGTTGGTTCAGAATCCAGTACATCTAAGGTTGGCAAGCATTTGCGGGCATTGGGGGCTGACGCAGACATGGTTTTCTGTTTCAAGTAGACGTCAGAATAATGTTCCACCCATCTCTCCATCTGTTGCTCTTGTCAGTGATTACTTCCCCAGTGAAAGATTTGAGGGGAGCTGACTTAGTCTGGGCTGGTCCAAGTGACCCCGTGATACCAGCGTACATTACACTGATGTTCCCTGTGATGGCACAGCATTGAGCCGTCTGTTGAACATTGCTCCTTGTAGTTCTAAAAGTTAGAAGGTTCTTTTCGTTAGGTGCTTTCTTGTACTCAGCGAGAACGGCACACTTGGATGCAATGATGGGTGTCATCTTTAAAGGACTTTGCTTCAAACAAGTCATGAAATTTAGAGGTTTTCTTCCCAGAAGTGGCCATGTCTGTGCGATAGATGGTGTTTCGCAGCTCTTCCCACTTCTGTGTTGCCGGCACTCTAGACTGCAAGATGCCAAGTTCCTTTTCGAAGGTGGCAGCAAACTGCTCCACGAGTTCTGTTTTGGGCATCTTGCTCGTGTCAATGCGGGCCTTTCCTTGCTGTCTGACACAGTGGAATTTCTTCAGCTGCATCCTGGTCCTGCAACACACCAGAGAATGGTCTATATCTCAATCCGCAATCTGGTAGGAACGGGTGAGTAGTACTTTCTTGAGTAAAGTGCGCCTGGTCAGAATCAGGTCCAGCTGGTTCCAATGCTTCGAGCATGGATGCCGCCAGGAAACATTGTGTTGGGGGTTTTGTCGGGAAGTATGAGTTAGTGATGCACAGGTTGTGGAAAGTGCAAAACTCGATCAGCCGCTAACCATTTTCATTCATTTTTCCCCACACCATCATTATTATTATTACTACAACTTTTCACATTATCTCTGGTTCGATTTTCGCAAATAATTTCAAAAATGAAGCGAAAAAAGATTTTGTTAATAAAATTAATTTTTATAAGTCATTTTTGTTGTTTCGGCTCAGATAGCGGAACAGATTACTGGCTCAGTATACGTTTGCATAAAAGTCGATCGATTCATCTTCACCGATCAGGTCCTGTATTTTTACCAGTCTCAATGAGGTTCAATGTCTTGAACGCGTCTATTGCGTCTAAAGTTCACGCCAGATCTCAAGTGAAACTCATAGCTACAATCCATTGCAAAAAGTTTTGGGAAAATCATCAGCTCACTCCATTTCACCCAAATTAGGCCAAAAATGGCGGTATCGCTGTTATACCTGAGATAGAGCTGTACACTCATCACTTTTCATACTTGACACCATTTACACTCATGACTTACTCTGCAACCTGTTTCGCACAAAAGCAACGCTGCAATCCCGCCGTTATTCTATCGCTATTTCTATGGCAAATGTTCAGAAGAGCTCAGTTAGTCTAACGAGTTCAGACACTTACAGCTAGGACACGCTATACCACTTCCATGGAGCAGAACCACCTCGTTCTTCTGTGTGCCAAACGTAAGAAGAAAGTTCCATTCAGAGTTCTTTTTTTTTTCTTTCCAAAAACTGTCATTTTGTAGAACAGATTCTCGCATGGGTGATTCTCTAAACAATGCAATCTTGATCTTGGCCTCTTCAAGTCAATGGTCGACAGACAACTTTGCTCATTTCTTACCACTTTCTCTAATATTTATATCTCAAACTTCATTCAATATTATAATTTTGATTGTGACCTTCTACCATGATTGGCTCTCGTGCCTTATAGTGGGATGAAATTTAATATTAAAAAGACAATTTTAACCTTTAAAAAATTCATTTTTTTAAAAAATTGCGTGTAAAATTCGATTTGCTTTGTGAAGATTACTCTATACACAAATCACTAGTTATCGAAGACCTTTTGCTCATATAGGGACGTACGATAATTGGAAAAGTACAAATTGTGGTCAACGAAGAGAATGAAGATCATCCCTATTGTGAATGATGCTCTGGATACAATAAGTACTAAACTCCCAAAGTGGTTGGAGAAGATTGAGGTCAATGTTAAAAATGGACACTTACAGAAGACTGCGCTTATTGGTACTGTTCTCGAAGAGTTCTCGATTCATGATGAAAATTTACCGCCTCATTATACTGGTTGTGGATAGCTGGTACTTGGTTCCATCTCCAGCACTATCTATCTATCTATCTATCTATTGTTATAGATTTGTGCTTTGAATTTGCTTGTTTTTTTAATACGAACTGACTCCAAGTTTTAACCAGAAAGTTTGAAAAAAATCAAGCTAAAATTCAAAACTGATGGCCATATGTCTGGTCTAATGGAAATGAAAGTAAGAATCTTAAAAAGGGCTAAAATCAAATAAAATGATTGTCAATATTATCTCTCTGTATATATATATATATATATATATATATATATATATATGTGTGTGTGTGTGTGTGTGTGCGCGCAAATATATAGAAAATTAGGAAAGAACACGTTAGGTAAATAATCCGAAGTTCTTTAGTATTTTTGTTTTTATTTTTAAAAATCAGTGCTCAATACAAAATTAGAGCCTAAATTATAATTATAATTATTTTAAAAAAAATATGATTCCTTCGCTACATAAGAGTTCTCATGTTTCACAAACAAGAGCCAAAAGCTCTGTTTCATCCTCAAGCGAAAACTTTTGGAATAACTAATCTTGAAGTTTACGCATCTTTATATGCATATTCATTCGTAAAATTTGTATCAACATATCAGTTACCCTCGGAAAGAGGCCAAGCCAAGGCAGGGCCGGGGTGTCCATTTCAAAGCGAATGATGACATTGTTTATACGCACATTGTTTAGTCCGTCTTAGCGACAGAGAGTTATTGGCACAGTTGTACGCCGTTTTTTTCTAAAAGGAGTGTTCGTACATAAACGCGTCGCACCGAACTACAATTTGTTTTTTTTGACGACTTCATAAAGGTTTTTTTCTTGTGATTGGGTTAAGCTTTTAAACTCTTTATTAGACCATGAAATTTTAATTTTTTATGCTAATCGTTTAATGCGAAAATTTGTTGATGTCGGCAAAAAACCGTCTATGGTTTAATAAATTTTCATTATTTAGAAACTTAATAATGTGTAGTTTTTCATGTAGGCATAAACGGCATGGGTCATCCTAAGTTTTACAAGTTCTTGTTCTATTTACTATTTTCCATTTCACTTTTGGTGTTTTATTCATTTCTTTTAAATGCCAAAAATATTTGGATAGGGATGTCTGATTTCTATTTCTATTATTATTGAAGGAGCTTTTGTGTTGTCTCCATCTAATTTTGAATTCATTCTTCGTTGAACCAATGTATATCCTTTCAATGTTAGGACTCTTGATGGATGAGATAGTGCATTGGTATACCATAGATTTTATGCTGCATTTATTTTCCAACGGGCAGTCTTCAGGGATTCTACAATCACATATTTTTTCATTATTTTTGTCTAATTTTAGTTTAGGGTTTTTATTAATACTGTTTTGGTATGCGTGTTTTTCCAGGATTTTATTTATTATGTTTTTCTATGATACTTTCTAGATTTTCAGTGCAACTGTAACTTAATTTTAAGGCGTTTTTACTAAAGATCTTGCTAAGTCTGGTATTAGTAGGAAATGGTTTTTCAATAAAGGCTAGGAATTTATGTCCTAGCTTAACACTAACCTTTTGGTTGAACGGAGGGGTATGCCAGGTGAAATTTCTTTTCCTGTTTTTCTTCTGGTTAGTACTATTGTTTCTATAATTGATGTTAGCGTTTCTGTATCCGCTATTTTTTAGACAATTTTTTTGGCTCTTGTTTTTGAAACACGAGAACTCTTGTGTAGAGAAGGAATAACATTTATAATAATTATAAAATATATATATATATATGTGTGTGTGTGTGTGTGTGTGTGTGTGTGTGTGTGTGTGTGTGTGTGTGTGTATAAAAGTGAAAATAGAAGTCAACACTTAGAAACAACAGTCTGTTTCATGCTAGATGCAATCGTCAGGCCACGAGTGCTGTTATTTTTCTCGGCTATTTATATATACGGGTCAATGGTGCATTGTGGGTAGTCTATTTTGGCGGTTATTTTACCGGAAGTCGTTTATTTGTTTATTTAATTATTTGTGTCAAATTATTTTGCTTGTTTTTATTTATTTTTATCTTTATTTTATATCTTATATATTTATTTATTTTTTTATTTTGATCGGTGTTTTTATTAACGTAGTAAAAATTTGTTTATATAGCTTATTGTGGGTAGTCTATTTTGGCGGTTATTTTACCGGAAGTCGTTTATTTGGGTCAAATTATTTTGCTTGTTTTTATTTATTTTTCTTTTTTATCTTATATATCTATTTATTTTTTTTTTTATTTTGATCAGTGTTTTTATTAACGTAATAAAAAATGGTTTATATAGCTTATTTAACCATACAGAAAACCCAATGATAAACCACTCTATATACACACATCTTCCAACCACCCACCTTCTATAATTAAACAGATACCAAAATCGATTAACCGCAGGCTTTTCGACAATTCCTTCAATGAATATCTATATAACAAAGCTAAGAAAGACTACGAAACAGCCCTAAAAGATAGCGGATTCCCAGCAACACTCACATACTCACCACAGAACACAAAAAAGGCCAACAAGAAAAGAAATATCATATGGTTCAACCCACTGTACAGCAAAAACGTAAAAACAAACGTAGGAAAAATATTCTTCAAACTCTTACAAAAACACTTCCCAGAATCAAGCACCCTACACATTCTATTCAGCAAAAACACAGTAAAAATCAGCTACAGCTGCACCGAGAACATGGCACGAATAATAAAAAAGCACAACAGGAAAATTATCAACAAACCACACGAACAAATTAAACCCACGTGCAACTGCAGAATAAAAAACGAATGTCCCTTAAACGGTAATTGTTTACAAAACAACGTAATCTACCAAGCCACGATAAAATCACCAGATAACGAAGAAAAAGTATACATAGGAGTAACTGAAGGACGCTGGAAACAAAGAAATTATGTACACGTCTTTCACAAATAGTAAGTATGCGAACAGCACAATGCTTTCTAAGTATATCTGTGAAATAAAAAGCAAAACGCACACCATACCAAAAATATCTTGGAAGATAAGGAAAAAATCATCAGCCTACAACAACCAATCAAAAACTTGCAAACTTTGCTTGGAGGAAAAAATAGCTATCATTATTTTCCCAGACCAAAATAAATTATTAAATAAAAGATCCGAACTAATCTCAAAATGCAGACATGAAAACAAATATTACTACGTAACTTAAAAATCGAAAACGGCAAAAATAAATAAATACATAAACAAACAAAATAACGATAAAATAAGCAAAATAAATTAATCCAAACAAATTACCAAATCACACCTGTTAGAATAGACGAAATAGAATAAAAAATAAGAAACAAAATCAATAAATAAATAATAAACAAATTAACAAACTATTATGACCAAAATATTAGACTATAAAAATCAAAACAAAAAATTGGACGAAAAATAACTATAACTGTTAAATACTTTACTTTTACTAAAAATCGAAAACAAAAAAAGAGAAAATATACAGTGTAACAAATAAATAACAAGTAAAATAAATTGATCTTAATACATCCAAATATATAAATAAACTAACAACCGATACAGATAAACTAGCCGTTTAGCAACAACAAATAAAGATAATCAATCCAAATAAATAAATTAAAAACTGTTACCGCCAAAATAATAGTTTAAACAAACCACAACAATCAACCGCATAATTGAACAAATAGCTTTAATTATCTTCCCAAACAATAACAAAACTATTAAATAAGCTATATAAACAATTTTTTATTACGTTAATAAAAACACCGATCAAAATAAAAAAAATAAATAAATAGATATATAAGATAAAAAATAAAAATAAATAAAAACTAGCAAAATAATTTGACCCAAATAAACAAATAAACGACTTCCGGTAAAATAACCGCCAAAATAGACTACCCACAATAAGCTATATAAACAAATTTTTACAACGTTAATAAAAACACCGATCAAAATAAAAAAATAAATAAATATATAAGATAAAAAATAAAGATAAAAATAAATAAAAACAAGCAAAATAATTTGACACAAATAAATAGATAAACAAATAAACGACTTCCGGTAAAATAACCGCCAAAATATATTACCTACAATGCACCACTGGCCCGTATATATAAATGGCCGAGAAAAATAACAGCACTTGTGGCCTGACGATTGCATCTAGCATGAAACAGACTGTTGCCTCTAAATGTTGACTTCTATGTTCACTTTTATATTTACACACGCTCTATCTCTGATATTGAGCACTTTATTCCATAAATATGGCACACTTTAAGACTATATTTCTTCATATATGTCTATATATATATATATATATATATATATATATATATAAACTGATAAACGTTTCTAAAACAGAAACAATGATCTGGAATTGGAATGAAAGCAGCGATGGTACCTATCCTGAATACATCATAACAATGCAGAGTGTGGAAGACCAAACACTTCAAATTTCTTGGTGTATGGATAAGTTTTTTTTTTTTTTTTTAAGCATTTCACCTCACGCAAGTCGGGAAGCCACTAGTACGCAAGGGGTTACCGAAGATTTGGAGCGAGAGCAGATAAGAGTGATAGAGAAAAGAATGAGGAGAAGGGTAGTAGATAGATCAAGGCAACTGGAGATGTCGATTGACATTACATTTGAATAGTTGGAGATTATAGCTATCAGAGAAACAGGAATAGAGAAGGGAGTTCCACAGGCGAGAGGTGCGAGATATGAAGCTATTGGAGTTGAAGAGACGGTTACACTTAGCAGTTTCAACAGTGAAAGGGTGAGAACGGGATGCCAGCCTCATAGGACGCTTGAATTTATAAAGTCTGGGAACTAGCGCAAGCAGCTCAACGGAGCAATTACCATGAAAGTATTTGTAAAAAAGACAGAGAAAGGCGACGGCGCGTCTGTGAGAGAGCGACTGCAGACGAGATGCTAGATCAGGGCTAATTACATTGCATATCCGTCTCTGGATCTTATCAAGAATCCCGAGGCAAACAGAAGGGGCTCCAGACCAAATATAGCAGCAATACTCCATGCAAGTGCGAATGGTTGATTTGTAGAGTTGAAGGGTCGATTCCGGGAAGTAAAATTTCCTGGCGCGGCACAGGGGGCCAAATTTCCTTGCGGTGGATGAAGCAATTGACTCAATGTATTTGTTCCATCTCAGGTCAGCAGTCAACGTGAGACCGAGCAGCCGCAGAGAGGTGCTCTCGAGAAGTTGAGCGTCAGACATTCTAATGGGGGGGGGGGCAGGGACGGATCTATGTGGTGATTAATAGAGAGTAGTTTTGTTTTTGAGGCGTTAAAGTTAACCAGCCAATTCCTGTCCCAGTTCACAACCGCTTGGAGGTCCTTTTCGAGATGAACGGCCAGGTTAGTTTTGTCAGCGACCCTAGATTTTTTTTTTTGAAGCAAGAGTAAATTGTAGTGTCGTCCGCGTAGATGCCTACTTGGGAATCTATGGCGTCAGGAAGATCGTTGATGAATATAAGGAACAGAGTAGGGCCTAGGATGGAGCCTTGAGGAACACCTGCGTTCGTGGGATAAGAGCTGGAGGAGAATCTGTTGAGAACGACCTTCAATTCACGGTTTGACAGGAATGATTGTATTAGGTGAAACACTCGACCTGTAATACCATAACCCTGGAGCTTGAGAAGAAGGCCGGCGTACCAAACCCTATCAATCGCTTTGGAGATGTCTAGGGCCACGGCACGAGCTTCTCCGTTATTTTGAAGAGCTTGGTAGACAATTTCAGTGATGGCCGTAAGCACATCAGCTGTAGATCGGGCAAAGCGGAAACCATATTGCTTGTCTGAGAGCAGATCATGGGATGTAAGGTGGTTAACCACTTCGGCGTTAAAGTTATAACAAATTTAGCATACACTACATGCAAAAAGCAAATACACTGTACTTACTTAAAGTATATATTTTACTTTAAAAAATATTCAAAATATCTCATTTTTAGGTGTTTTCTTTAAGAAATACAGTGTGGTCACAAACTTTTGCCTGTAGTTCAGGTAATATGTAAATTGAACATAGAATAGGCTAGGCTAGAGGTATAGGGTTAGGGCTAGTTTTTCCCAACAATGCAAATTTGCTACAAAACCAAAACATTAATCTGAAAACTTGTCATGTTCTTAAATAGCTTCATCAGATCGAGACTTTCATATGAATGTCATTCATGACGCCAAACCCATTCAGAAATATCTAAACTGTCAACTGTATATAATCACACTGTAAGATTAATGGTTAAAATGTCTCTAAGTGAATGAAGCCTGTGAATCTTGGCGATCACCATCCTTTTTCGAAGATTGTGGACTGGCGCTACAGAATGATAAACAAAGATCTGTACCAAATACCAGAAATCACATCACTTGAAGACTTTCAACATCGACCATAACTAACGTGGAAAGCACAAGCAAATCAAAGAGAAAATAATGGGAATGATCAAGATGTTAACGTCACAACACTACTTCAAATAAAAATTTAGGACGGAAGCCGCCATCAATATTGGAAAGAGAAAGCTATTGGACTTGAGAAACTTATTTTCCTGAAAAATTATTTTAAGTATTAGATTTTATAAATTTCAACTGACAGCAGAACTGATGAATACAAATGTTTCTTTATAGGCAAACGGCTAATATTACCATTGCCATTACCATTATAATTGGTGTGTACACTGCTTGACTATAAAGAACTGACAAACTGCTCACTCGGGTATCATTGCTTTTATTCATTTTACAGGAAAACATCTGGAAAATGAAGTGTCATTCAAAACATTTTAGAATTTATTCTTGAAAATGTTTGTTTTGCTGGTACAACGATTTTACATATATTTAAAACAGCTGAAAAAAAAACAAGTTCAATCCTGCAAATTTTTAAAAAAATTATCTGAAAACGTTTTTGCCAAACAAAACAAAACTATTTTGGTCCAAAATTAAACATTGATTACCTCCAGTGAACATTGAGGTTAGTAACATCTATCTTACAATCCTTTGTACCTAAGTTACACCAACGTACCAATTTATCCTCCAGTAATATAGTTGTTTCACTGCAATACAAATCATAACGGTCATAGACAGTCTAACTCTATATGCCTAATGACCTCTGGTGACCTTACAGTTCGAATTTGCAATTATCAGCCCTATTATTTGTAAAACCCAAAACATTTTTGCACTCTTAATCAACTCGATACCTTACTTTATTTACTCAAAATTGTTTCATTTGACTAGAAATAATAAGTTCTCGGCAAACATGGACCTTCGTTCCTGCAACAAAATAGAGTATCAAAAGGACGTTTTTTTCCCTTGACACCGCTTTTATTTTCATCAGATTCACTCCACGGAAATATTTACTGTTTTAAAAAGCTATGATTGTAAACATATGATGAAAGTGAATTTATACATTTTTTGTTCTTGAGAATTTACGAGAAAAATATTAAACACTATATATTAGATTGTTTATTTTCAAGAATAAATTATATATTTACAACTTTCTAAAAACTAATATAATTATTGTATTAAGACTAATGAATGCAATGCAATATTTATCATTTACCAGTACAAAAAGAAATAAATATGGAAACAATTTTTTATTCATAAATTTATAAACATTTATTAATTAAAATACGTGAGATTCTTATTATTTACCATTTTATAAACTTCGAACCATTTGGCAATTAGCCGATATTTTGCCAACAATTCCAATTAATACTATAATAAATAGTGTAAATGTTTCATCTAATGTTTATCTTTTATTCCAATTATAATCATCGCTTTTTAAAACAGTAAACATTGCCGAAGATGAAGGTAGTTAAATTGTTATGGGAAAACATTGTTATTTTGCGAGCACGAAGGTTCATGTTTGCCAAGTTCTCTTTGATGACATCCGGAGATTTTGAATACTGTGGTTAAGGTTGCATACCTTTTGTCACAATTGGACGTCTCCTGAAACATCATGTCCAAAATTAAATTTGTCTGTCACTTGAATGCGATCATGCCACAAACATATAGAAGTATACACTACAGGCAAAAAGTTTGGGGTCTTTAAAAAAATATCTTAAAATGAGATATTCTAAAAAAGAAATTAAGTAAAAGATAACATTTCAGTAACTATAGTGTATTTGCATTTATTTTGACAAAAATAAGGACTTAACTATAAAAAGTGGCCATAAACATCATATGTTGTTTTGTTAATAAATCCATCACATGCTTTAATTACTACTTTAGAAATTCTTGGCCTTCTTTCCAATAGTTTTTAAAAATTCAAATTGGTGACAGACCTTTGTAAGTATTCTTCAATCACTGAAAAAACTTACTCTTTGAACATTCTATTCAACCTCATCTATTCAATTCACCCCATACTAATTCAATGGGAGAGCTCGATAAAAGGTGAATTTGACCATTTATGCGCAGACCAGATGGTGTAACATGTATTTGCCAAATTTGAATGGTAATGTTCTTTTTGCATGAATTAAATCCATAACAAATCCACCATCATGAGAACCATGCATTCATTAGTATAGATTTTCGATCCATATGACATGTTTATATTTGATTATTGTGAGAAAAAGCAACCCCAGAAAATTAAGGTATATTTTGTCAAATATTAATAGTATTGGTTTTAGTAAATATAATGACATGTATATATATATATATATATATATATATATATATATATATATATGTGTGTGTGTGTGTGTGTGTGTGTGTATATATATATATATATATATATATATATATATATATATATATATATATATATATATATATATATATACATTTATATTAAAGTTATTCATCGAGTCTAGAAGACTTGAATTACTTTAATATGATTATTCAAATCCCCCTATTAAAAAAATTCTGTCACTTGTATATCCTTGCTTGAACCGGCTTCTAATGCTCTGGAGGGAGCGTCCTGGGGAAAGAAGACGTGGTTCTTGGATGAGTTACACCACAGAATTTAGTGAGAGCGGCCCAATATCGAGTCTAATTAGTTACTCATCGTCATCGAAGCCCGTTTGTTTAGTACGAGACGACTGTCTAGTGCATTCTGTTGAGGATTCTTCTAGACTCGATGAATTATTTAATATCATTATTCCAATCCCTCTAATATATATATATATATATATATATATATATACACACAGTGTGTCCACAAAGTTTTTTAGACAATTTCAAAAAGTCATTACGAAAAACTTATCTATGGATATTTTGAATTTACAGTGTTAAAGCATGATACGTCCATAGATATGCAACCATTGAAGATGGTCTCAGATTTGATTGAAAGTACTTCGGAAAATAAAAATTATTCGAAAGAAAAATTTGGAATTTTTCTTCATCAATTTTCTACAGCTGTCAAGAAATTAATTTGTGTACGAGAAAGGATTGAAACTGAAGTAAGTAGACATAATAGCTCTAAATTATTTAACTAAACATGCTTGAATGAAAATATGAATCCTAAATACACACACACACACACACATACACACACACACATATATATATATATATATGTATATATAAATAAAAAGGAAAGAACAGTAAGATTTAAAATCCGGTGTTCTTATAGATATTTTTATTTTTACACAATAGTGCTCAATGTAAATTTAAATTTACAGAGCATTAATATTATAAATTAATAGATTTAAAATATGGTTTTACCGCTACACAGTGATAACCATGTTTCAGAAATGGAAGCTAAAACCCTTGAATTTAATTTTGTTATTAAACCAAAGACATTAGTTCCATTTCCTCATCAAGCGAATTTTGGAGTAACTTACTTTTTAAAATTTACGGTTGTTAACGGCACTGCAAAGATTCATAATTGCGGGTTTCCAAGGTTACCGATAAATCCATTCATCTAGACAAGGGGTGGTAGAGGGTTCAATTTTTTAATTTTCGTTGTATCAGTTAATAGTTACATTTGAAAGCGGGGTTATGTTTAGGGATAGGTAGGGATGTAAAAAAGAGAAAGAGAGGGACAAAGTATGTGTGTGTGTGCGAGAGAGAGAGAGAGAGAGAGAGAGAGATTTATTATATAATCAAACTCTGCTTAATGGAAATAGCTACTGTGGTGATATGCAAAAAATTTCTACTTTACTCTAGCGCGATCTACTAAAAATAAAAAATGACTCGGATGCCGTAGATAACAGATTATGTGATCTGAAAATACTTTTTTTAACCTATCACAGCTATTTTGAATTTACTTCAAAATACCTAACGATCCTACTATGGCTTATAAAAAGAAAAGGTTTTCTCAGAGGTAATCTAGTCAACTCGGGGTTGAGTAGTTGAGTCAGGAATGCCAACTAGAAAAACCCAGACACCAAGATTCATGAATCTTTGCTTATCTATGCGACAAGACTATTTCTCTTACTTTTTGAGACAAACCGTCGGCTACACATCAAACGACCCATTATCATCTGCAACATAGGCAAAACTAAACTCTTTGGCAAGCCAGTAGCGAAATACCAAACAACTTGCTAACGGTCACAACTACAGCCAGGATTAAACTGTGAGTTGGAATATTATCTTTCTGGGACTGTTTTTTTTTAAAGCTTTTCACCCAAGCAAGGCGGAAGTGCCACTAGCACACAAAGGGTTACAGAGGTTGGGAGCAAGAGTAGAGAGGCTTGATCGAGGAAAGGATGAAGAGAAGGATGGGGAATAGATCAAGGCATCTGGAGATGTCGATTGACATTGCATTTGAATAGTTGGACATTATAGCTACCAGGTAAGCAAGTAAGAGGAAGGGAGTTCCACAGACGGGAACTGCGAGACATGAAGCTGTTGGAGAAGAAAAGACGGCTACATTTAACCGTTTCGACAGTGAAAGGGTGGGACTGAGATGCCAACCTAGTAGCACGTTTAAATTCATGCAGTTTGGGAACCAGCGAAAGTAGCTTGTCGGAGCAGTTACCGTGAAAGTGTTTGTAGAAATCTAGGAGGGGCGACTGTGTATCAATATTCTAACGAATTCACATTTTCACGCATCATAAAAAACGTAAACAGATATTTATTTTGTTACAAAATATGCACTAAACGTGGGTGGGTATGAAGGAGTGGTGCTAGAGCTGTGCAATCATGCATGCATTGATTTCAACTCTTTTTATTAATAACTGCATTGTTTATTTCCAGTTAAACTGACACCTGACTGTTAAAAAAAGACTGTTCATTCTGTTGGTCAAAAAAAGTCATCAACAGCCGATATGACGTCTTCATCATTGAGATACAGGTTCAAAGCTAAGTGTTTTTTTCATGTTGAGGAACAGATGATAGTCAAACCAGGAGAATAAGGAGGGTGATTAATCATTTCAATGCCACAGTCACGCACAGCAGCCATTGAAACTAAGAACTTGTGTACTGGAGCATTCTCCTAATCAAACAACTCCTCTTTCTTCAGTTTTCCTAGGCGTTTGGTCTTGATAGCCTTTCGTAACTGCCTCAGCAAATTGACAAAGTACTCTCCATTAATGATATGGCCCTTTTGAAGATAAACAATAAACGCAATGCAAAAAAAAACATAGGTCATCAATTTCCCTGCAGGTGAAATTGCCTTGGTCTTCTTTGGAGCAGGTACGGAAAGGTATTTCCACTGCATTGATTATCTTTGTCTCTAGCTTAAAGTGATGAACCCAAAACTCATCTTGGCGAAGGAAACGTTCAAGGAAACTAACCGGCTTGTATCAATGTCAGATTTACCCGTGATGTGATCAACATGGTTTTCTGTTTTTCAAGTTTCAGAAGACGTGGCACTTGCCGAGCAGGAACCTTCATCATTCCAGGTTCATTGTGTAGAATATTCTCGACTCCCTCGCAGAATATGCTAAACGCATTGGCTTTTTGATTTGATTTGTAGTCAATCGCCTGTCATCCATCAGCATGTAATGAACACGATCAATGTTTTCCTCGGTGGTAGCAGTGTCAGGACGTCCAGACCTTGGAACATCTTCAAGACTCTCCCTTCCCCTCCTAAATTCAGCTGCTCACTGTTGCACTGTTGATAAAGCTTGAGCGCCATCTACTAATGTAGCAACCATGTCAGTATGAATGTCCTTTGGGAATAAAACCTTTTCTGCACGTATTTGATAAGTCCATGATGCCAAATTTTATCCATTTTCAAGTCGCTACTAGTTACTTTTAAGTCTTCTTTGAACAGTCAGATGTCAGTTTACCTGGAAAGAAACAATGCAGAATAATAATGATAAGAAGAGATTAACGCATGCAAGATTTCACGGCTTCAGCATCATTCCTTCATGTTCAATCTATGAACTTTTCCGCACACCCTCGTATAATGTTTAAACTAATAAAAAATAATGTCGGATTATAAATAAAATTCATTAATTCCATAGAAATTATTTTGTTCACGTTTAGGATACTAAAATAAAAGTCAGTAGATATGGGTTTAGAGTAATCCAAACAAGAGATATTCAATAGGGTAATTGAATTTAGCTTGCTTGTGAAAGCTTTTTGTGTCTGAGTGGATTTTACGGTAGTTTCATTTACATGGGGATGCATATTCGAACCCTGCATTTTCCTTATTAAGACTCTCGAATACACAAGTTGGTTGACATAAATCTATGCTGAAAAATAAAATAAAAAAGAAGAAAAACCAAACAAAACAGGGTTGTCTATTCTAATATGTGTATCCGCTAAATATAACTTTTGAAGTAATAAGAAAAACATACACCGCAAATAACATTTTACTTTTCAAAATGTACTCAAAAATCAACTCAAAAGGTATATTTAGGCAGCAGGAATTAATCCAAATAATTAAAAAAAAATTTAACTCACAAACACTGTCAATTTAATTTTTATTGTATTTTTTCCAATTTTCGAATAAGATATCCATCCCGGTCTGAATCGTGGATAAACTATCCGAAGTTCACTTTTGAGTCAACTACTTTCGACCGTCTCAGTCTTTATCAAGAACTGGGTATTGTCAGTATGGTAAACATGATTCTGTAAACCATTTTCTATGACGTCACTTTAGACTGATCCCAATTCCTATCTCAGCAATCTACAAAACGCCAAGATGTAGCCAACAAAATCTTGTCTACAACACAGTTACTGTTCCACTATCCACGTCTAGGGATAATTTTCTTCTTTTTTTTTTTTTTTAGCACTGCTCACTTATTGTCAGTCCTGTTTTCACTGAGTCTGTACTACCCGGCCTAGAGATTGAACTCGCGATTGCTGTGTCACCAAATTCACGAGCCAACACTTTAACCAACACCTAAGTGGATGGGGAACAACAATGATAACCTCGCAAGCGATTGGCGAATGAGATCTTCACCAGGTGTCAACTGCCATAACAACTAAAACCTTTAGTGAAAAATATAACTGTAGGGGGTACAAAACCCCGCCACATATCATTGTCACGGTATTATTACCGTGAGTGTTTCAAACACATTTCTAATTATTTCACCTAAAGCAAGACAATAAAACCACTAAGAGGCAGGCGGTTACTGAGTGTGAAAGAATATAAGGAAAAGAAAAATATTATTCAGGCGGAAGAACAATAAATGAACACAAATTAAGAAGACAGAAAATAACGATTGATACTGCATTTAAATTTTTGAAGATCAAACTTTATATGGAAAGCAAGAAGCCGGAACATAGTTCCACAAGCGATAAGTGCGAGAGAAGAAACTGTTAGCATAGAACTTACGGTTACATTTAACCATTTCAACTATAAAATAAAGAGACCTCGACACCAATCTGGTACTGTACTTACATTCATAAAATCTTGGCACCATAAAGAAAAGTTAATCAGAACAATTACCATGAAAGTATTTATAGAAAGGGCATAGGAGAAGCTACATTATAGCGGTAGGAAAGTGACTGAAACCGAGATGCCAAGTCAGGACCAATTACATTGCAGGTTCTTTGGATTTTATCACGTAGCAGCAATATTCAAAGCATGGGCGAATGGTAGATTTATAAATATCTAAGATAGATTTTGGCGGGAAAATTTTTTTTTAGCACGACACAGTGAACCAACTTTCCTAACTTTCCTGGTGAAGTTCTCAAAGTTTTTGTTACAAATTGTCTTGGATGTTCTTTCTGGCTTTTATAGGATAAATAAACACGAAACAAGAAATGTTTTATTTTGAAAACTCAGATTAAAAGTTCAATTTGAAAAAATGAATTTTTAGGTTTAAAAATTTCAAATACGCAAAACAGGTTTCATTTTATTTCCAGTAAACAAATAAAACTGCTTTGTAATTCTCACAAATTAGACAACTGTAAGCAAATATTCCTTGTAGTTATTTGACAGACGTATTCAGCATGGTAGTTGACTAATCATGAAAATTGAATTTGCCAATTTTGTCCAAAGTTAAGGAAGTCTTGCAGGTAATATTAACATCTGTCTATATTTCTGGGATGAGGTATTGTAACTATTTACACTATTTACATTGTTCGAACTGTTGTCCTCGTCTTTATAATCATATCCACAACATTTCGGCCATTGTATACTCCGGCCTTCTTCAGGTGATATACGTTGGAGTTTCGAACCGAACCCTTTATTTCGTCCACTGGGATAGATTGTCCTAGTTCCACGTGCCATGCATTTTCTGGATGTTTCAGTTTCAGGCATGTGTCTTTAGGGATAAAAGACATGGCCCAGTGGATAAAAACGTTGGTTGAAGTAACCCAGTGACCCAAAGAGTTGTGAGTTCAATACCTGACCACAACAGAGGTGAACAGAAATATGGAGAGTTGAGTTACTAAACTGAAACTGAGATATTCAGAAAAGGCATGACACGTGGAACGAGAACAATCTACCCGTTCGGTTAGGTGATGTATATCACCTAAAGAAGGCCGGAGCTACACCGACCGAAACGTCGTGAATATGACAATAAAGATTATGACAAAAGTCTTAATAATGTAAATAGTGTAAGTAATATTAACAGTTTGCCGTTTTATAGACGCCAGTATATCAGTTTTTTATTTACCTGCCAGTTCAACATGACATAAGCAATTAAGTTATGTATATGAGATAACTAGTTTCGTGTCTTTTTTAGGCTAAACAACGATAACGTTATATATGGTAAAAAAAAAAGATGAAATCTTTTTTAAAGGTGTCCACGTGGTCAAACAAGGCCATGAATATGATCAATTTTGAGGTCATTAGAATATCAAATTCAACCCTATTTTGGCAATCCTGTAATATAATTACCGCATCTATATATATACATTAGGCGTTTCTTGACCAAAGTAACTAATAGCAACGGCGAGAATAGAAACATAAACAATAATATTAATATTTTTTATAAAAATCAGATGAACGAAAATTATAAACAGGATGAATGCAGAATTAATAACATTATAAACAAATGCATAACACCAGTTGACAATAGCAAAAAATTAGATTAATTATTTATTATAAAAAATTTAAAACTTCTAACCTTATAGTTAAAAATAATAATTCACCTCCTAGAACAAAATTAAATAGAGCAAATATTATTTACGAATTCAAATGCCCATTAAGGAATTGTATTCCTCACGAATCAACTCTCGTAAATAATTATATAGGCCACACTACAAATTGTTTAACACGCAGACTAACTCTACACCTTTCTGACAATAGCTCAATTAGATCTCATTTAAATATTCATGGAGAACTACCGGACACTATTCGGAATATACTTGTCGACAACACTAATATAATAGCATCATCCACTTGCAAATAAAGGCTAAAAATAATGGAAGCCTTACTAATAAAAACAAACAAACCAACACTTAATAATATTAACTTTGAACATGGACATAATATCTTGACCGTGTTTTGAAACAAAAAAATGAATCATTTTATAAAACATACATATAACAAACTATTTATAATTCTAACAGTTGAAATATAATCCTTGAAAATGGCTAAATGTATAGCCGAAAGCGCTCGGATAAAAAGAACATTCGGCCAGTTTTTATATAATTTATCATCTGAAAAGAAAAACTTTATTAGATCGCACGAAGAAATTATATAAAAAACTAAATAAAAGCACCTTGTCAGTCGCTTTTAATGAAATGTGCATGAAAGAAGGATTGCTGCCTAAATACACAAATATATATATATATATATATATATATATATATATATATATATATATATATATATATATATATATATATGTGTGTGTATGTATGTATGTATGTAACGTAATATCTTATAAATGACAAGAAAAGGCAAACCCTAGGTGCTTTATCTGATATACTGTTTGAATGAGAAGGTCTCAAATAGGGCATTGTTTATTTTTTTACATTATGACCTTTCGACTATTTTTTAGACCACTGCAGGAAGAAAAGTGGGATATGAGAGTAATATAACGAACATCAACGCAAACAGTGGAATCGGCCAGCAGAGCTCAAATTCCAGTCTAGTCAACGTCTTTCACTTTCGCACTCTTAGGAAAAACACGAATCTGCCTCTTTTCTACTCCACCAGATATGGGTTAAATAGCATACTAGACGTGTTTCTCAAGCCTTGGGTTACAACCAGTTTAAAAGAAAACTGAATTTCAGACCGTGGGGAAGGTAACTGAAAAACCACTCTGCTATCTTTCTTAAGAAGTCATGGTAATTCGCAGATATTAAAGAAAAAGAAACCGTGGAGAGCCATGATCCCCTACATCATGAATGAAAATGTCTTTAAAAAACAAAGGAACAGTACAGAAGATCTAGCTGATCTGATTACAATTTTTTAAATTTATCTAAAATTTAAAACTTAGTTACAAAGTTTTGAAGCCGTACAGACCATATTAAAGGATCAATATAAGTCAAAAATTGGACGAAGGGCTAATTTAGGTAAAATGTATAAAATTGAAATAATTTTCTCAGGATTTTTAATTTCAAAATTATTGCACAATATATCTAGGATATTTCTATCACTTAAGGCAATACACGTGATATTATTTTCCAGGTGAATGGTTTGTGTATTTTTCATAAAATTGAATGTTTTAATGTGAAACTTATGAAACGTATCAAATCCACACCTTGCTTAATTTTTGTTTTCTTCATTCTTTAACAATAAATTTGTTGTTTCCCATTTCCTCTTCAGCTGTGACGCTTGTGTGTGTATATATATATATATATATATATATATATATATATATATATATATATATATACATGACGCATTTGATAATGCGTTGAGTTAGAAGTTAAATAACCGTCAATCGTTTGTTCGTTACTTCTGCTGCTGCTCTCGAGTCGTATGTTTGCTGCATTGAATGGTTTGGTCACGGAGGAAAACGAGCGCCTATCGGTCTCCAATAAAAGGAAGGCGGGGTAGACAAGAATATTAACATAATTTATTTATTTTATTTTTATTTTAATTTTATTTTATTTATTTTTTCTAAGATAAAACAAGGCAGGACTCTACGAATGAAGCGATATTATTTGTGTTACTAAATAAAAAAAAAACAACAATCAAAATCTGAGGCAGATAAGAGGTACGAACAAGCACGTTGCAAGATCTCAGAGTTGCATGTTTTCCCTGTAGAGTAAGTATTCTTTTTCGATATTCCTTATTCGTCTTCTTCCTCTTCCCATTTCATCATCATCATCTTCTTCTCATTATTATTATTATTATTATTATTATTATTATTTGAAGCAATTTCATGCATTTGCATGTTAATACTAGGCGTCTAGTGATCATAGTTGGAGGGTGAGTGACAGCAAGTCACGTGAAATCTTTAATGTTTTTTCTCGGTATTCTAAAGCAGACTCTAGCACTGCTGATATTTGGACTGTTTCAATTCTTCGAAATTCCAATTAATCCACTCTCAGTTCTCGTGTTTTGTCACTGTTCCAAGTGCATCTACTATCACGGGCACTACTGAAATATTCATGTTTCATGCTTTTCTAAGTGCTGAACTTATACCTATTATTATTATTATTATTATTATTATTATTGTTATTATTATTATTATTATTATTAAGAACTTTTTGGTTATATAATTTTGTTAACGTCCCTCACCCCCAAGAGGATCACAATTTTGGTTGCTGTATGAAATCCACGAGAGAATGGTAATCTTTTTTGTCACAGCTGGCACAAGAATTGTTTTTTGTCACTAATGCTTCAAAGTCATCTTTTATTTTTCTTTATTGTATATTTTTCGATTTTCAATGAATGTTTTCTTTGCGTGGATGTTCATAGCCACAGTTTTTATACAATGTTAACGGAATGTTACAAGTTTCAAGTTGACAAGTTAGGTTACTCTTTTTATGGACTCCAGCAAATCAACCTATTTTTTGCCCGCCAGTAAAACATGCCATTTTTTTTTGTTTTTTTTTGTTTATTAATATTCCAATAATATTTTTTTTTATTTACCCGTAGAAAGAAGACATCTGAAAATCGATGTTTCGATAATTTTATTTGTGTCGGAATTTATAGGATGAGGCGTTATCCCTATTTACATTCGTACTAATATCCTCATCTTTTTTTTCTTATTGCCACAACGTTTCCGCCGTTATGCCAGACTACCTTCATCAGGTGTTTGTCGGTTAAGATAACCTTTAGTAATTTTCGAATTGAATCTTTTTTTTATCTACTCGGGTAGATTGTCCTCGTATCTGGAAATATCGTCGTTATTTTCAAACAATTGTCGTTGCATAACCCACAAAGGGTTGATAAACCGTAAGAAAAAAATTAATTTTATTCTTTAAATAGTCAGCCCTAAATGAAAATATTTAATTTTTTCCGCCCCCTTGTATGTTATTGTAAGCAAATCTTTCACCCATTTGGTGGGGGGTCGCTTACTTGAAATTAAAAAAAAACTGGTGGAGGCTTATTTAAAATTTACTTCTTGATGGTGTGGAAAGCTCTTATTCAAGAAAGGCGCTTATTCGAATAAGGGTGATGAACTCATACCTTTCCCAATGAATTGCGCGTAAGTGAATATAACATAACGACTCCAACTGGAATTGGAACTCGGCTCTCCGATTAAACCGGTGTTCCAACGTGATATTGCCGTAATCCTGATTGTGAATTCAATTCCTGGGCTGAGTAGTTAAAGGTTTAAGTGGAAGCAGCGCGAGTAATAATTAAGAGTACTGAAAAAAAAATGACGTGATGTCCTTAGATATGGACAGCAGATCGAGAACATTCGACTGGCGTAGATAGAAAAAAACATCTCAGAAATTCCGACACAAACCTACTTATTATTTTTAACTTTTACAATTATTAAATTATCTACATTATTTTTTTTATTTCGATTGTTAAATTATCAGACAACAGGCTGATATAATGACGGTCATAAAAAGGCTAACATAATGTTTTTTGGTTTTCTTGGTATTTACGCGTAAGTGAATGAATCAAAACCAACTGGAATTTGAACATGACTCTCACCCAGTTGTACAATGGTTATAGAAAATACTGCTATTGAACAAACTGGGACCGTTTCCGGTTCAGTTTTGTCTCTTTCCATTGTTATCAATCGCTCCTTTTTTTTCTTTTTTTCAGCTGCTCCTGTAATAATTCAGCTGTTCGTATTTCCTAAAACTTCACTTGACGCTATTCTCAAAAACAATTTTATTTTATTTGGCCAAATATCTTTTTCAATGTTAACTGATTTTTAAAAATAAATTTCACGGAATATTCGCATCATCGGTTTTGGCTGCAATTTAGTTTTCTATTCCCGTTTCTCAATGAATGTGTCCGTTGTGAACATCGGTCACAAGTGTTTAGGAATCATAATATATTTTGAAATGTTCATATGTCTTGGGGAAAAAAAGTCACGTCTCTTTTGTTTAAAAATATATTGTTTTGATTTTATAATTTATAAAGGATAAACAATATCATTGCAAATATAAGTGCCCCCACTCGAATCTGTGTCTCTCTTAAATGTTATATATACAATGTGTATATTAAATATTAAATATAGACTTCAAGATACCGTCTGAATGATATATTTTATTTTTATTTATTAAATAGTGTATGTAGTACGTCTATTGGGCTACGGATTCGAGAAATATGTGCAATCTGATAGACGTAATACACACAGTTTAATAAGTAAAAATAGGGCGTCTCTCTCAAATACGAAAAGTCTACTATAATCACGTTTATATAGCATTAAAAATAAATCCATTACCTCTTTAGAAAATATATATCGACATGGTCGATCATAACTCTTCACCTCTCCACATATTCACTTTCTTTATTATTTGTGATTTACTCGCAGTGAATTTGAATTCGTCATGTCCATTCAACTTCCAGCCCTGATATCTGTTACATTACCCGCACATCCTATCAAATAATATCGTTTATTATATATGTATATATATATATATATATATATATATATATATATATATATATATATGATGAAAAATATGGAAGAACAAAAAATCCGAATATGCAAGTTTACTGTTTTTAATGTTGTTTCAATGTCGACGTCAGACCTTCTTCAGGACATAGTTATTAAAACATAATTAAAATTAGACGATATTCAGGTCAACAAGAAAAGACGATAGACACAAGAATAGTCAAAACAAAATGACTGAATTTTAAGATCAGCGTTCCGTTTTGAAATGCGCTCACGTCGGCGTCATGTAGGCGATGTTGTGAAAACGTATTCCTAAAATAGAGTTTATTATTAATGAAAAAGAAGAATTTTACTAGAATCTAAAGTTTATAAGTACGTTTGTCCAGCATTAATCTTGCCAGAAAAGGGGAAATATTAAAGAAGCCGGGTCTAGTATTCACCGTGTGCGAGATAGATATTATGCGTGACACCGACGTGATCGCATTTCAAAACGGAACGCTGATCTTAAAATTCAGTCATTTTGTTTTGATCATTCTTATGTCTATCGTCTTTTCTTGTTGACTTGAATATCGTCTAATTTTAATTATGTTTTAATAACTATGTCCTGAAGAAGGTCTACTAGACCGAAACGTCTGACGTCGACATTGAAACAACATTTAAAACAGTAAACTTGCATATTCGGATTTTTTGTTTTTACATATTTTTCCTCATACTGTCGGATCTATATCCACATATTTGCTTACATATATATATACAGTGTAACCCGGATATAAGAGAGTTGTCGGGACCTGAGAAGAAGTATCTTATATCCGGGTTTGGTCTATTATATATACATTAACACAGGCTCTAATTTGCGACCAGAGAAAATATCTCTTATATCCGGGTTTCTCTTATATCCCCCGGTTACACTGTATATATATATATATATATATATATATATATATATATATAATAAACATTAGAAATTGCAAATCCTTAAAATCCAACTGTTTCACTAATAAATTATAAAACACATCTTCATTATCCCAAATCATGAAATGGCATTCGATTGTATGGTACAATCGAATAAATTTTAGCTATATTTTTATCGTCTTTTCTGTCTTGCTTCTGATTTTCTGATGAGTCGACAAGAGATCACCTTGTTCGCTATAATCTTTTTTCCTTTACGCAAAGTTTTATAAACTTACAACACATCATTAAACACCCTATACATGTATCGCTATCTTAAACGTTAATATTCGATAGGAATTTTTATTTTAAATTTCTACTTATCTGATACGATGATAATCTCTTCCAAAACCTTTCCTCAGCCTATTGGATTAATAAAATATAGGTAATAACAGATATTATATCTTAGTTTGGCATATGACTATCGTAGTGAGGCTCAAATTCACTACGTGTGAATAATCTTCCTGACTAGTTTTCTACCCATTACTCTACGGAAAGCGCTCTTGCCTCGTCAGATTCAACGTAATCAAGGGGAAAGAAAAAATTCAATAACACGTCCTGGAGTCAAAAATTACGGTTGAAATGAATATCATATTCCTTTTGTTTTAAACATTATTAAACGGTTATCTCAGATTTGTTTAACGTTTATGTAAAAAAAGAAAAAAGTGGCTGCGTTGAAAAATGTGGTTTGAAAAGTGTATAGATATGTATGAAGATGGTGGCTAACAGTACCGAAATCTGACTCGACTGACATCGTTCCAACAAGATATGGATCCTTCTCTTCTCCACCTCCAGTTCAACTATGACATCTATAGGTTAAAGAACATTGAAAACTCTGCTCCCTAGCCTTGGCTGGTAACCGCTCTAAGGGAAGGAAAACTCTGAATTCGAAATTGTGGACACAGAAAACAATTCCACTATATTTCCCAAGAACAACCATAGCAATGCACAATTTACAGATATCAAAGGAAAAGGAAGCTGTCGAGAGTCATGCTCGCTTAAATAAAATATTTTTTCTTGGTCATTATGTGTCGAGTTCACTAATCCTTCGTAATAAGTTCTTATCTATCTATCTTTTTTTTTTTTAATCGGTATCACCCCATTCAAGGCAGTAAAGCCAGTAAGGCACAAAGGGTTACGGGTGTGGAAGAATTAAGAACAGAAACATTAATAATTAGCGGGAAGAGAAAATAGTAATCAAGAGGACAGTAGATAGCGATTGGCATTGCATTTAAATCTATCTATCATCATTATTATTATGATTATTTTTGTAGTTTTATGTTTTTAATTTGCTTGTTTGTTAAACGAGCTGGTCTCTAAGAGTTTTAACTAGAAACTACAAAAGATTCAAGCTGGCATGCCAAAACTGATAGCGCCATATGTCTGGTTTAATACATATAAGAAAAAGAAGAACATGAAAAAGGGCTAAAATCAAATAAAAATATTGTCAATGTTAAGAGATCTTAAAATCAATTTTGTTAAAAGAGATAAAATTACGAGGGCTTACGAATTGCTAAGAAGATGAAAAAAAATCTTCAAGTACGTTTTGAAATAAAATATAAAAGAAAGGTTATTCAGAAAAATGTCACGTTAATCGTATTTTCGACAGGATGTGAAAAGTTCCCATTAGTGCAATTTTATGCAATTCAGCTAAGCTTTGCTCACCCAGTAGTTTGGAAGTACAGTTGCGGCCAAAATGTTCAGAACGGCATTGTTTTCGTCAGAAAAGTAGGTATAAGTTTTTATCAAAGTTGTTTTATATTCTATAATTTTCACAGACAATAAATGCGATATTAATTGTTATTATCTGAGATTTTGGTGTAATATGAGAGGATAATACAAAAGTTATGGATGATTTAGTGATTTACTGCAAAAGCCATGGCGGCCAAAATGATCAGAACGGTTGAAAAAAATAACAAAATAATAAAAAATGATAGAGAATACTGAAATTATTTAATATTTAGTGTGAAGCCCCTTGAGCTTCAATTACACTTTGACATCTTCGACTGCATGAGGAAATTAAATTTTCAATTTCTTGCTGGGTGATCTTATTCCATTCTTCCTGAAGGGCATTCCATAATTGCTCGGTTGTTTTAGGATTTCTGGCTTTCGAACGTTCTCCTAGAATATTCCACACATTTTCAATAGGATTGAGATCTGGTCTTTGAGCAGGCTAATCCATAACAATAACCTTTTCAGCCTTGAGGAAGTTCATGACCACCTTAGCCTTGTGACATGGGCATTGTCCTGCATGAATATGGGTGATCGCTAAGTTGAATTTCTCAGCACAGGCAAGACATGATCTTTTACAAGTCGTTTATAAAGTCCTGCATTTACCTTTCCATGTAATCGCACCAGAGGGCCCACACCATCTCCAGATATCATCCCCCAAACCATGACACTTCCTCCACCGAATTTAGAACTAGTCTTAAGGCATTTAGGCGACAATTTTTCACCTACTTTTCGACGAACGTACCTTTCCCCATCTGAGCCAAATAACAAACTTAGATTCATCACAGAAATGCACCGTTTGCCATTTTTCTTGAGACCACAACACATGTTCGGTTGCAAAGGTAAGACGGCACTTTTTATTCTTGGAGCTGATCAGTGGCTTCACTGCAGGTGCTCTTGCTTGTAGGTCATGTTCAACTAAACGACAAGACACAGCTTTTGGAAATAAAGTTTTCTTCAGTACAATGCTCATTTCCCGAGAAACAGCAGCAGCAGTTTTAAATCTGTCCTTTTTAACCAACTTTACGATAGCAGGATCTTCTCTCTTGCTCGTTTTTCATGGCCTACCTGTAGACTTTCTTGCTTCACACGAACCACAATCATCGTAGACCTTAAGAATACCGTGAACAACACTTTTTGACTTGTTAACAATATTTGCAATAGACCCAATACTTAAATTATCCTTCTTTCGAAGCTTAATAATCTGCTGACGAATTGGTAACGGAGTAAGTGGCATTATATTAACAAAGTACACTGCAGATATTCTTACTAATGTCTAGTAAACGAACCGTCACGTAAACAAATTAAAAAAATTAGAGTTCGCCGGTTAAATATACTAAAACACGGAGGAGTAAAAGCAACCGTTCTGATCATTTTGGCCGCCATGGCTTTTGCAGTAAATCACTAAATCATCCATAACTTTAGTATTATCCTCTCGAATTACACCAAAATCTCAGACAATAACAAATAATATTGTATTTATTGTCTGTGAAAATTATAGAATATAAAACAACTTTGATAAAAAATTATACCTACTTTTCTGACGAAAACTATGCCGTTCTGAACATTTTGGCCGCAACTTGCATAATTTGGGGAATTCTTCCTAAAGTGCCTATAACAGATAGAATTTTTGTTTTGAGATCCTATATTTTCGGAATTTCAATATCAAGGTCTTTCTATTTACTATATCTTTATTAAAAAATAATTTGAAGAATAGTGATTTTTACTTCAATGAGTAAACGTTTTTCCCTATAATTCTTTATACACAATTTTATTTTTTTATTGAGTGAGAGCCGCATGCCAGCAAAGTGAGTCTGGCGTAAAATTGCACGAAGCCCAATATACGTTTCATGACACCCATTTTGATGAGGTTAGATACATCATCATTATTATAAGTAGTAGTATTAGTAACTGGTGGTTTATACTGGAGTACTAGTATGTTCTTCGTATTTTAGTATGTTTTTACTAACCGGCCATTCTTATGCTTTTCACTTCTTCGACCTTTTTCCTTAAGCTCTTTGGTAACGTTTTCAGCTCTTCAATAACGAAATTTCTTTCCTGATAAAGTCGAGATACTAATTTATTTTTTACTATTTCTTATTTTTTTAATTTTATTATTATTATTGTTGTTGTTTTATTATTATTATTATTATTTGTTGTTGTTGTTGTTTTCTACACATTCATCGTTCATATCACATATCTCTAGTGCAGCAATTGCCAACGTAAGCGGTAACGCTCCATTGAGGCCGCTATTAACTCTCAAGTGGGCAGTAAGTGTTCAGGGGCGTCATGGGTAACGCTATAATTTTAACTGGGCAGTAAAATGGTTTAATCGTTTGAACCCTGATTGGAAAAAGTCCCAGCATTTGATATACGAATTTGCTTATCTTTTTACCTATACATTTAAAATAAGCTAACGTCAAAAATTGTTGTCTTTTTTTCATAATTTAATTAATGTCTTTTGGGAATTATGATATCTGTAAATAAATTCAATTTATTATCTAACCACATTGACGAGCGTATACCAGTTCCACAAATCTCTGAATCAGAGAGATAAGTCTGAACATTTTATCTTATTTATTTACTCTTATATATATAATTTCACCACTAAGAGGCAAAGGAGATTACTGTGTGATAGAGAATATGAGAAAAAAACACTACTAAGGGTAGATGGAATTCGTCATTCTTGAAAGGTAGTCCATTTAATAGAGGGAAAACTTTGATTTTAAACTACCTAGCGATCACACTCACTCATTTGGAAGTCTTTGGGAGTAAAACCTGATTATAAAAGTTGGAGCCGGAATCCCAAAAGCAATTTAACGTTAAATCCAAGGTCATTTTGGCAATTCTTGCGATGGCACTAGTGTCAAGCATTCTCGATATTTTCTCTTTCCTTGGACAAAGTCGCTAGCGTGTAGAAGGGAGACGTACTGCATGGGCAACTCTCAGCCTCTCATAAAGCCTTGCGGCTTAGAGCGTCCCCTTACCTGCAAATGGGAAAACAGACGTTGCGCTATTAGCACAAGCAGAATTATTTAAAAACTCTCCAGGCCCAGATCCATGGTCTATCGGGACTGACTAGTGGTATACACACGCACAATTTTGGCTTATGTCCAACTTGAGGTTGCAGTGAAGGCGAAATAATAATAACACCCTTTAGCCACTCCCTTCAAATTCGGAGGACTGAGTAAGAAGGAATTCGCGAGCCTATGTGAAATTTTCTTTGGGCCAATTAAAACCTTGCCTTCACAGATATTGACCGGCGAGTTGAGAAGAAAAAGAAAATAATTTCTTTCTCGTATAAAATGAGGAGAACAATTAAATTAATCAGAGAAGAGTGTCTGAAGTCACGTGAAAGGTTTCGTTTCAGTTCCTCGCGACCACTGTTGAAGTAATCGGCAGTGTATAATTACTCGTTGTCGGCTTTCAACCAGCACGTAGTAGTTCAAAGAATTCTCTCGACAATCTAAGGAAGCTAAGTATTTCAAACTATGTCTCTTCGTCTACTTTTGAACCTATGCAAACCATATATCCCTTCGGAGGGAAACAAACTCTCTTACCTTTGTCTTAAACATTTTTTAATATTATTTTGTATTAGATCATTTAATCTGTTGTATGAACATTTCCTCTTCATGACAATTCGTTAAATCTACGGACTTGAAGAATTCTGTTTTATTTTCCTGAAACGAGTTACTGACACTACTTCAAGCGTGTAAATTCGTGAATAAATTCTTTATCTTGTTTTGTTAAAATTACCAGTGTGTTTCCTCGTCGTTATCATTCGTCATTAATCTTTTTGGCATGGGTAAATCAAGTATTCATTTTAACCCCTAAGATTCATGCCACTATAAGGTAATGTTTAGTAAGGCAAGTCTGTTTGATCGTTACTAAAGGATTGAGTTTGATTTTCACTGTGTGCCCTATACAACATTCAACATTAAATAACGCAAGTGCTGGCATGTAAAAACGAATCAACTCAGTTTGATACAGAACGCGACATTCTCTAAGGATTGAACTCACTCGACTACCTTAGACTTGCTAACCAGCACTCTACGCCAGACACCCTATCATTCTCCATTTCTGTGTGTCTGTGGGTGTTGTCGAGTGTGTACGTATACACATACACAGGCGCGCGTGCGCACACAGAGTATAAGGTATTGCGTGTTGCTATCGATGCTAGACTAGAAGTGTGATTAAAAACAGAAAGGAAGTTAGCGAATCGGCGGAAGCATTTAATGCTTTCATCACCGCCTGAAACTGTGGGACTTTTTCTGTTTTTTTTTTTTATTTAATTTTTTCCACCCAAAGATTTTGTCAAAATGTATTCATTACTATCGGCTCGCCCGTTTCATATATTCTCTCCACTTTTACTCTTTTAACAAAAAAAAGGTCGAAAGTAAAGTCTACATAAAAATCCATTTGATTAAAAAAAAAAAAAAAAAAAAAAAATATCACTGACCTTCGTGTTATTGGTGAAACGAATTCAATTTTTCCATTTTTAGTCACGGATGCAACCTTTCAAAAACTTTAAACACCGAAGTCGAACTTTCTTTTTTTGCTTACATTTACTAAGATTAACAGATTAGACACAAGGTTGCAATGATGGTCCTCGAAATCAAATTCACGAAAATGTAATGTTCTGCGAAGTTGGCTTAGGGACCATTGCTGCTTTTTCAAGTGTAAATAGTTTAAATATTAGTTTTTCTTTTTTATCGTGTAAGATATGGTGTTTGTTTCTCTGATTTTGCTACTCAGCCTGGTATGGCCAAATCAACGATCTGTACTATTCTTAAAGAGAAGACCCCCCCAAAATTATCTAATAGTTTTTTTTATGTAAGTGAGCTACGTTATAAACAATAACTTCTCTCCCCTTCCTCATCATATTCCACTTCCGCCATCAACTCTCCTCCGTAAAGGTACGGTAAAATTAAATTAAGTTTTCGTCTATATTTCATAGCTTTTTTAGTATTGTGCTTATCTTCTTTTGTTTTAGATTTAATGATTTTCATTGGCTTTCTATAGGAACTTGTGGACAAGTTTAAAAGTTTAAATAAGCAATCATCTGGGGTCCAGGGATGGATCAAGCCATTGGTTCTTAGGGGAAAATAGTTTCGGGTTATGGACATTTCGGGTCAAAGGAACGAATTAAATTTTTGAGTTTCCACGATAGATTAAAAATATTCCGTTGATTTGGTGTTATTTGAAAAAAAAAACGGTTTTATTATTAAAACGACCTTTACATTTGTGTTAAGAAACGGAGAGGAAAGATTACTAAGAGAATTCCAGGCGATTAAGTACAGTATGTAAAAGGGCGAGGAATTTATTGACATACATATATATATATATATATATATATATATATATATATATATATATATATATATATATATATATATATATTTGAATTGGACATAGCCCGACAATTTATTTATAGACATTTATATTATGTTTAACGTTCTTTTTATAGATACATTTGCTTAAATACTTGTATCTATAAAAAGAACGTTAAACATAATATAAATATCTTTATATATATATATATATATATATATATATATATACTGTGTTAAAAAAGGCAAAGCTTAAGATGGTAATCGGGGAAAAATAATAACGACATATTGAATAAAACTTCAAAGGCAATAATTAATAATGCTTGTAAGAAAATGTTAAATGGTCTTGTTGGTTGATCTTACATGTGGACACCTGCTGGTTTATTTAATGTCGACTTTTAGTTTTGGGCATCCAGAAGCAAACTAACTACAGATGGTTTGCCAGACTAGACTTGCGAGTCATTAGCTCACGCCTAAGAAGAAACCACTTAATATTAAAACCTTCATGAACATTTGCAACTTGCAATAGCAAGAATTTAATAGAATTTTCTTTATTTATAATTATAAATTACTATATATATATATATATATATATATATATATATATATATATACGTGTTGAATCAAAAATACTTTTACAAACTTTGTGACTGGGTTGCTAACACTAAAATCACATAAAATAAACATATGTCCGCAAATTCTTCGTTTTTTTAAGTTTAAAGTTTACAGAAGATGCTATTAAATATACAATCCATGATACAATCCCAAAAATATATTTACAAAATTTGGGGGCGGGTTCCTGACATCAAAATAAGGTAAAATGTCCATATAAACATATGTTCAAAAGCACATCATTGTACCTCAACACGCTAACTCCTAACAAATGTTCAAAATGTCCTCTGTTTTCTTCTGCATACGCATTCATCCGTCGAATCATTGACTGTCGGAGCTTTTTAAATACTCCCACATGGTGTTGAATAGTTTCGCAGGCCCCCATGACACGTTGATGATGCGTCTCTGCATTATTAATGTCTCCGGCATAAACCAATTGTTTTAGGTGGCCCCCACAGATAAAAATTCAAAGGATTGGAGTCAGGGGAACTTGCAGGCCATAAAACCACTCCTCCCCTATCTATCTTTCATGGCAAATGTCGGTTAATACATCGCGAACAATGTGACTAAAATGTGCTGGAACCCCATCATGCATGAACCACATGCGTCTTCGCATTAGCAGGGGTATGTCCTCTAGCAGGTCTGGAAGTGTATTCAAAATAAAGTCCCTGTAGACAGTTCCTATAAGACGTGCTGTGTGAATATATGGATCTACCAGACAGTCACCTATAATTTCAGTCCACATATTAATCGTAAACTGATGCTGGTGTCTAGCCTGTATTGCACCATGGGGAATCTGATTCGCTCACAAATCTTGGTTGTGTAAATTTGTTATTCCATCTCTTCCAAATGTTGTCTGAACCGTAAATAAGACTGAAGAGACAAACACCGGTCGGTAGTTTGTGCAATAAGCCATCGGCAAACGTTCTCTCGCGGTGAGTGATCAGAGGACGACAGACGCTCCACACATTGCAAATGATACGAATACAGTGCCCTCTATGTGGTACTATGAGATATACGGCATGCTAGAGCCACTTGACATGTGATGATACCTAGATCGTCTTCGACAGTCTGTAGAATGTGTTCTTCATGATCAGGCGTACGAGCGGATCTCGGTCGTCCTCGATCTATAGTTTGTGGTGCCATTGATCCTGTCTCAGCAACAAGATAAACTCGGATGACTCGACTGCCTTCGGTCTAGAAACGCAATCTGATACCGCCATTCACCCTCGCGCCCATTACCATTTGTGCGGCCGTATGTAAACATCATATCTGCCTGCTCACGACATGAATATCCTGCTATAGTTAAACCGAATACTTCTCAGTTAACTCAATACTACACACATTAAACGTTGAAGACAGACTAGCCACAACTGTAACCTAGTCCACATGACAACGCAGCTCCATCTACCGTAAAATTCTTTAAACTTAACTCAAAAATGAAGGAAGCATATATGGACTTTCGTTCTCGTTTTATCGTGAGGAACCCCCCAACTACCACCACAAAGTTTGTAAAAGTATTTTTGATACAACCTATATATATATATATATATATATATATATATATATATATATATCTTGTATATAAATACTTGTTACAAAATAAAATCCTTCCATTTGGCTTGATAAAATCCCTCAGAGAATGAAATACTTCGATTACGATAAGTTTTCCTTTTGTCTTTATTCATACTGCCCTTTTATGACTATATTCTATTTTAGGTTTTTACACATACATACATACACACACACACACACACACACACACACACACACACACACACACACACACACACACACATATATATATATATATATATATATATATATATATATATATATATACGCACATAAGTTTGCAGTCTGCTGATGAAAAAAACATTCATTTTACACAATAAACATTTATTATTGATTATTGTATTCTTTGTCACTGCACTTAAATCAACACTTCACTGTTAATCAAAAAATCGAACATTTTACAGAGAAAATCCTATCTAACATATGACTAACCATGTGGTCCACCTTTGTATGATTATGATAAAGCTTTCTGCGTTTAAAGTCGTGTAAAAGCAAAGGTCAAACTGCTTGTGAAAAAGCTTGCCTTCAGGATGCTCATTTCCCTTTCTTTTAGCGATTTACTAAGCCACAAGGTTTAGTAAATCACTGAAATCATATGTGCACTTAGGTCGCAAATATGGAGCTCTCAGTGAGTATCAAACTCGCTAGCCAATTGTAATTGATCTAGACAAGACAGGCTTAACAACCTTTACGCCACATAGAAGAGCTCAGTTTTCCTTCTTTTATAGACATTCATTTCATAGTGTTTTATATTTATGATTTTGTTTTGTTTTCTTCACAGATTTCGAAACGTCTTCATCATTTATTCTTCATTCCGGTGCCTTAAATCCTCTCTTCTAAAGAACATTAAAAAAGAAAAGAGAAGAAAAAAAGATTAATGTTAAGAAAGAAAAGTTACAAATATTAAAAGAAAGTGAAAAGAGAATTAAAAAAAAATGCTCATAAAGAAACAAAGTGACGAATTGAGATTAAAGAAAGACCTTGGTTTATTGAGTTCAATCTCATATGTTGCGGGCTCCATAATTGGTGTCGGTATCTTCATTAGTCCCCAATCTCTTCTGAAAGGCGCTGGAGGCTCTTTTGGTGTTGCTTTTCTATTATGGATCTTATGTGGATTACTCAGCTATACAGGCGCTTTGTGTTTCGCCGAATTGGGTAAGTGAAACTTTTTTCTTTGTATAAAGAAGGAGTGGAGTAGAAAGGGCAACCTTCTTCTTTGTCCTTTTAGCATGGCTCTCTTCAACTTCCTCTCATTTGTAGCTCTTAGCTGTACAGACAATTCCTTCATCGAATCAAAAACCAGAATCATTCTTTTACACGAGAATGCATACCTTAATTGGAAATTAAATTTTATGGTGGACATTAAGGAGTTAATTCCCCGGGGCCACCTCAGCTTTGCGAATTTGAAGTAACCAATTTAATTTTTGCAGAGACGGCTAAAAAAAGGAAAATACTTCAATAATTTATTACTTTTTTAAAATAAAATTTATCATTTTTTTTTTTTAGATATTTAAAGAAATTTTTAAAATATCGTTTCTAACAAATTCTTTTTTTCACTTAACCCGACGCATGTGAAAATTAAGGGCTACATCAACCGGTATGTGTTTATTCTTTGTTGTTTTGTGTTTGTCTTTAGCAGCCTGGATTTAAAAAAAAATCAATAATTTTACTAACTACCATCCTACAAATTATTTTCACCAAAAATATAAGAAAACATGGAGTGCCATGATCGCATACGTTTGAAAGGACTTTTCACATAAAAAAATATTATTTTATTAAATACTGTTTGAAAGGTCTTATGACAAAATACCGTCTGACATTATTTTTCTCGAAAGATTATTCTACGATAACTAGGAGGTTTTATTTATAGATATTTCCTAACCTTATCTTGATGTAACACAATTCCAGGACATCTAGTGAGGTGCGAACCTGCTAAACAGTAGTAATGATCTGCTAGACTCTATTACCTTTACAGGGATTCGCTTGGAAGCTTAACGAATGTCTATTAAGAGTTCTCAGGTGGTAATTAACACGACCAAAAAATTTTGCATTAATAAACACGACTGGTAACTAGGGAAGATAAACACGCTCTACGCTGTAATGGTTGTTCTTGATAAAATCCAAAGGATCCACAATATTATTGGTCCTGACCTGGCATCTCAGTTTCAGTCACTTTCCCACCGCCGTAATGTAGCTTTTCTGTATATACTTCCATGGTAATTGTTCTGGTGAACTTTCCGCTACGGTACTTAGACTTCTTGGATTTAAGCGCAGCAGAATGGCGGCAAGGTCTCATCATTTTATAGTTGAATTGGCTAAATGCAACCGTAAGTTCTATGCTAACAGTTTCTTCTATCTCACCTCTCGCTTGTGGAACTCTCTTCCGGCTCCATGCTTTCCAGCCAAATTTGATCTTCAAAAAATTTAAAAGTAATGTCAATCATTATATTCTGTCTTCTTGATTCTTCCTTCATTGTTCCCGATTCTTAATAATGTTTCACTTTTTTCTTATTCTTTTGCACCCAGTAACCAGTTTTGTCTTAGTGGCTTTATTACCTCGCTTGGGGTGAAATGATTAGCTTAAAGACTGTCTTACTAATCGTTACACCACAGAGAGTTATCCTCCCAACCCAATTTTGCTTCAGATGGGAATATCTTATCCTATAAAACTGAATTAACTGCTCCTGTGACATTTGGCTGAGCGTTTAATGTATTTAACTGCACACCCACTCGAACAGAATGTAATACAAGACCGGGTGTAAAATTACAATTCCAAGCATGTATAGGACCAGGTCAAAAAAATAGTCCAACCTCTTCATACATCCAATTTTTAGAACGCCTGTTGTTGCAGGGATTAACTCTATCCCTCCCTCCTGAGGTGGGGAAAATAGACCCCCTGGGATATGGACTAGTTATTTATTAAGTTTAATTTAACACAAGCTCACATGTATGGGGCACCTGGTGAGGATCGAACTCACGAGCAATGGTCAATCAGACTTAATCCAACTAACCGACATGGTCCCCCAAAATACTAAGCTTCTCTTAGTTTTAGCAGCAGGCTCACGAATAAGTCACATAGTGATGATCGAACACACTTTGTGTCCACTCAGAATATGGGTAAACATGGCTCTCCACAGCTTCGCATCTTTTGTATCTCTTAGGAATGTTTGTCCTTTTACTGTTGTTCCCAGTCCATGATTTGATATTTATTTACACAAGCTTGTTGGGTAGGTTGCTCGCTGACCCCCCTCAACATTTTTCAAACACTCTTTCCTCATTATGTATCCTAGAAATTTCACCTGTCCTTTTTGCTCCAATTTCCCTTGAAACTTCTTCGTTGCTTACATGATCCATCGATGTGATTATCAGCAAACTTCTGTAAAATCACATCTCTGTTGCCTTAAGTCTCTTTTCATCTGTGAGAGAATTGTCCAGCATTCACTGCCATATAGGAGGATTGATATTACATATCAGTTCAGCATTCTTTGTTTCTAACGAAATTTTCCTGTTTCTTAATATTTTCTCTAGCTTTTAGATGAGATGATTCGTTATTTCAATGCACCTTCGTATTTCTGTGTCGTATTTTCCGCCTACTGTTAAAACACTTTCCAGGCAGCTAAATTTCTGTACGTGCTTGATTTTGACGTCTCTAACACGTAGCGTGTGGAGACACGGTGGAATAATCGATAGTGGCTCGGAATGAGTAACCATAGAGCCGGGTTCGAATTCCATTACCCTGAGGAACGGTATGAATCACCCACTTCTCCCCCACCCAGATATTGGTTAATAGCAGGAAAGACTGGGTTCTACAACTTTGGTTGGTAATCGGTCTAAGAGAAAGACAACTCTAAATTCAAAATCTGAGAGCCGAGTGTACGGACCAACACAATATTCCATAGTCCTCGGCTGTCGGTCAAGAGCTTGGAGAGGCCATGGGCGCCGCCGAGCTATCCGAAGGCCTACTAAAAGGATCACGAGGAAGAAGAATCAAAGTTTTTTTCCTTTTGCCCTCATGTGCCCCCAGTGATTGAAACAGTCATGGGACTGATGATGATGACGAATTCGTAGCTTGCATTTTGGGCTGTCTCTATTGACCATATATTTTTATTCTTAAAATTGAAGGCCCTTTGCATTTTCATTTACTGCCTTGTCTAACGCACTACTCAGTAATAATCGTCAATCAGAGTAACTCGCTAACATTACTTTACCTACCTTCTCAAACTTTGCTTTAGAGAGAAATAACACGTATAAAAAAATAACCGCTTCGGTGGCAATTCGTTAATTTCTGCTATAATAACTAATCTGGTTTACGGCAACATCACGTTGAGACACCGTTTCCCGTATGTCGAAGCTGTTCAGTACCTACATGAGTGACCGCTTAGGAATACCAGGGGCCGCAATCTTGGATACGCGACTCGTGTAATGGATAATGTCTCGGAATTGTTAATCGAAGAGCTGAGTTCCAATTCCAGTTGGGTCCGTTATATTCATATACGCGCAAAATACCCTGGGGAAAGGTATGAATCCACCGCTTCTCCCCTAGCTATGGGTTAATTAGTAAGACTTGTATCATTAAACCATAATTATCTCAAAAAACATTCTTACAGTCTAAAAGTTTTTCTGGCATTAAATAACCTGAAAAGGGTTGATAAACCGTAAAAAACGAACCAATAAAAATTATCTAAAATGACTGAATCTGTAAACCTGGAATCATAAAATTCTTTATTTTTATTTGGTTATTTTAAGAAATCTTTCATTATTATTTTTTTCTTCTTTTTCGTCTTCAGGTGTTCGTGTAAAGAGTTCCGGTGGCCATTATGTTTACGTGAAAGAAAGTTATGGAGATCGGATAGGATTTATGTTTTTGTGGGCGCAGTGCCTTCTCATCTTGCCGATGGGCCTTAGTATAGCTGCCTTAGCCACTGCAGAATACATTTTGAGGCCAGCTTTCTTAGATTGCCCTGCCTGGATACCAAGAGAAGGGAATAGGTCCATTGCAACCTGCGCCTTATGTAAGTAAGCCATGAAAGAAATCATTGATTTTGTTCCCCAACACACAAATATATTTCTCATTTTTGCACGTTTGTGAAATCTGACAAAATTACTTTGCTTATGTATTTTTTAGTCTATTTTTCTTTAGTTCAGACCATTTCCTACTTTATAGACAGAGTTCGAGCATAAATTCTCCAGTTTCTTTTGATTGCTTTTTGCTTTCATAAACCCTGACAAAAGATTTGTTGGGAGCTGCGCGTTGCCTTCGTTGGTTTTCGAATGTAACGTCTTCACGCGTCGTTAAGTGTCGTGTGTATATATAATGTTATCTCATACATTAGTTCTACTTCGATTTTATGAAAAGTACCACTGTGAGACTACCCACCTCTGCAACTCGCTGCACAAAGATATAGACCCCACGTCGTAGAATTTCTGTGCGGTGGATCGAGCGAGAGGTAGGCTCACAGGTAAAAGAAAAACACAACTACAAACTTGGGTAGGACGAAAAGAGGAGAGAAGGTGTGTGACCTTTTCGTGGATGATAACTCTTGGTTGATTCTCGGCTGGCGGAAAAAATATATATCTTAACTAACAATGTCCGGCTGCTAATGGGTCGCTCTTCGATGTTACGTGCTCCGGCCTAAATCAACCTTCCTCGAACCTAAACTAAGTCTAACTACCCGTGGCCCAAAGCGCTGCCGTATATATGGAGAATCCTCTTTCATCATTTCCGGACAAGGGACACCCACGAATAAACCCATAACATTTTCATGACCATTTCTCTCTTTGAAGAAAGTGGACATAAAACTATTTCTTAGCCTAGCTGACTCCGATTTAGGGACATTAAATTCAAACCCTTTTAAGTTTTGACCAGAGCCGGTCTTTTTTCTATCGTCGTATTTTGACAAGTACTTAACACTTATCTACCCTTTTCGCCATATGTTTTTATCTATATTCCTAATCTAATCATTTGGTCTTGAAGTTTGATGCCCAGGTCAAATCTAACTAATCTTCTCGCACATCTGTGTGCGCGCGCACGCACACACAGATGTGGGGGTGTATATATACACACACACAGATGTGCGGGCGCACACACACACACGTGTGCGCATATATCGAACTCATAGTGTCACACACCTCCCCCAATCATCTTTGTCATTTATTTCATAAATTACACAAAGAATTCAACAACAATGAGACACTATGCATCTCCCCCTGCACATTATGACCCTGCTCGGGCGTCCCCGAAGAGAATACAATAATGTACAGGTCACAAAAACAAATTACCACAGAATTTACAACAATTATCGACACTCATCAGAGGTGGACAACAGGTTTCAACAATACAATATGAGACTATGTATTCTCGGCCGAGGAGAAAACAAAATAAAAATATACAACGCACAAAAAAAAATATATATACAGACAACAACAACCGAAATTACAAGAATTTCAAAGGGTTTCGGTCATCCCCTAACAAAATAAAACAACGGCATAGCCAACACTGCACTGGGGTGGTTGGGATCATCCACCCCTTACAACACTAACATACATATAAGGAGAGAGGAAGAAAAAAAAAATTGTTGGTTTCAGTCCTTCCACATTGCTTTCCTGCGAACAATTTTGAGGGGCTCCTGACTCATTCCTATTCCGCAATCCAGGAGGACTTTTCGATTCACCTCCAACATCATTCAATTTTTCAACATTTCGCCCCCCCCCCCCCCCCAACAAACACAGGGGAATTTTAACCACCCCTATCCAAATATTCAGGAGTATTTTTCGGCTTATCTCCCCTTTTCCTTACGACGTGGGAACATCATAATTTCCGCAGTTCTTTCGGTGTCGTATCAGGAATAATGTTTTCTTCCACTTTGCTTTCTGTGAACAATTTTGAGGGGCTCCTGACTCATTCCTATTCCGCAATCCAGGAGGACTTTTCGATTCACCTCCAACATCATTCAATTTTTCAACATTTCGCCCCCCCCCAAAACAAACACAGGGGAATTTTAACCACCCCTACCCAAATATTCAGGAGTATTTTTCGGCTTATCTCCCCTTTTCCGTACGACGTGGGAACATCATAATTTCCGCAGTTCTTTCGGTGTCGTAACAGGAATAATGTTTTTGGAAAGCATTGTGGAATTCACTCCTCCACCAGGGATCTTCACTACCCCCTGTACAAAAACCACAAACTCTCTCCCTGTGTTTACTGGGTATGTCAACATGACTGACTTCCCAGCCATCCATCACACCATCTACATATATAACAACACAAAAAAAAAGAAGAGAAAAAAAAATGTTCACCTTCAATGGTTAAGCTTGGCGAGTTTTACTTTTTTTTTTTTTTTTTTTTTTTTTTAGTCATTCATTTTTATGACGCCAAGTTGTAGCGGCTTTGTATGTGGTGGCTCCACTGAGCATGCAATGTCCGATTGGTCCGTAATTGTGAAAACTATACTGTCTTTTGTTTCCTTGGTCCCTGCTATCCTGACTGACATTCCATCTTGGTCACTATGTCTCTTTTCTGCCCTATTTCTAATCCTACATCTTATCCCCCACTGCCTTCCCCGGATTATCAATATCACTACAATTACGACTATGACACACACACCTAGTGACGAAACCTCCTACCTCCGGATGCACCCTCCTTTCTGGGGCACTCCCTCCGTATGTGACCCAGCTGTCCGCACTCCCAACACCCCGGTTGTCTTGGGTCAGGGAGTGGCCTTCTCCAGCCCCTTTCATGGGGGTGACTCTCCAACGATAGCCCGAATGGCCACGCTCCCCCTGATCCCAAGCAACAGGAGGAGTCTCTGTCCACCCCGTTCTCGTATCTCTTGACCATCCCTTTTCTTCTCCCCTCCCCTGGGTGGCTGTGAGCCTATTATAGAGCCTAAGACTCTTTCCTGCTGTTGCAAACGCCTCCGCAAGTGAGGCTGGGGCCGCCCTTGCTGTGTCTTCTCTTACGAACGCATTTTCTATAGCGTCCGTGTAGTACTCAGCTAGCTGCGCCTGCACCGCCTCCCCATCACGTTGAACAGCGTCTTTGTATGCAACCTTAGCTAATCCTAAAACTCTACTTGCTAGTTCCGAGAGAGTTTCTCCTTCCCTTTGCTTAATCTTAATTAAGGCCCTAGCAGCATCAGTCGCACTAGTATAATCACTGTACTGGTTCGTCAGCTGTTCTAAAAGGTCTCCCCAATTACTTTCAGGATTATCATCTAAATATAATCCTATGTACTCTGATACCACCCCGTCCGAATAGTCATAGACCAGATTCACCAACTCTGTCTGTGTAAGTTGGTAAATTCTAGCCTTTTTCTTCAGAGCTTGTACCCAGGCCGGAAACGCACAGGCCTTTCCCGTGAATATAGGGATCTTGGATCCACTTGCGGCTACCTTAAAAATAGAGCGCGATGGGACATCTATATCTATCCTATCCATATTTCTATTAAATGCCAGCCAGAAACACTAGTTAGAAACAACAAGGACCAAAAAAAAATAAAACAAAAGAACAAATTTTCAGCCTACCTTGCAGGGACCGGAATAGATTCCCTTTTTCTGTTTCTTTCTTTTCTTTCTTTTTTTTCTTTTTTTTTTTTTCTTTCCTTTTTTTTTTTTTTTTTTTTTTTTTTTAGTGTTTGTTTACTTGTTCATTGCAGTCGTCCTCCTAGATGTAGTAAAAATTAAAAAAAAATAAAAATCTCCAGTACTTGAAGTGTCCGTTCTCTAAGGGGGAAAGGAGTGTGTATCTGTCTGTGCCTCCTTTCTTGCTTCCTTTCTCTCTCTCACTCTGCGTCACTTTCTTTTTAACTGTTCCCTTTCCTCCTTTTTCCTCTGTTTTTATCTGTCTTTGTTTCGTCGTTCGTCTGTTTTTGTTTTGGTTTAGTTGTTTTTTTGTTTTTCCTAAAAAATTTTTTTATTTTTTTTTTTATACACACGTATCTGTGTCTATCGGATTATCGAAGTCTTCACTCATTTACACATATATACACATACACCTATGTACATATATTGAGTGTTTAATCGGACGATTCGATCTTTCCTTCCTTCTCCTTCCTCCACAAAGTCTATCGTACTAGCGTGCAACCCAAGGTCGATCCTGGTCGGCGGCGCCAATGTGAGACTACCCACCTCTGCAACTCGCTGCACAAAGATATAGACCCCACGTCGTAGAATTTCTGTGCGGTCGATCGAGCGAGAGGTAGGCTCACAGGTAAAAGAAAAACACAACTACAAACTTGGGTAGGACGAAAAGAGGAGAGAAGGTGTGTGACCTTTTTGTGGATGATAACTCTTGGTTGATTCTCGGCTGGCGGAAAAAATATATATCTTAACTAACAATGTCCGGCTGCTAATGGGTCGCTCTTCGATGTTACGTGCTCCAGCCTAAATCAACCTTCCTCGAACCTAAACTAAGTCTAACTACCCGTGGCCCAAAGCGCTGCCGTATATATGGAGAATCCTCTTTCATCATTTCCGGACAAGGGACACCCACAAATAAACCCATAACATTTTCATGACCATTTCTCTCTTTGAAGAAAGTGGACATAAAACTATTTCTTAGCCTAGCTGACTCCGATTCAGGGACATTAAATTCAAACCCTTTTAAGTTTTGACCAGAGCCGGTCTTTTTCCTATCGTCGTATTTTGACAAGTACTTAACACTTATCTACCCTTTTCGCCATATGTTTTTATCTAGATTCCTAATCTAATCATTTGGTCTTGAAGTTTGATGCCCAGGTCAAATCTAACTAATCTTCTCGCACATCTGTGTGCGCGCGCACGCACACACAGATGTGGGGGTGTATATATACACACACACAGATGTGCGGGCGCACACACACACACGTGTGCGCATATATCGAACTCATAGTGTCACACCACATCTAATTTTTAATAGATAGATACGTGCATGCATACATGCATATATATATATATATATATATATATATATATATATATATATATATATATATATAAAATAAAGAGGTTAGTGGTCAGAGTTGAATTAGACCAGGAAGCAGTAGTACTAGAAAAGTGCTCAATACACATATAAAAGGAGAAATATTTAACACGTAGAGTTTTTAAGTATATAAAATTAGGAAATCAGTCGATTCCGCTACCTTAGTTTCAACCTTTTGTTATCTTCAGTCGATTTCAATCAATTTATTTCCTAACGCTTTATTTTTTTTTTAAATAAAAATTTATGAACGCTATAGTTAAAAAATAGTAAGCACACGACGTGGGGTGTGGTAGAAGATGAGGAGGAGGATAAGGAGGAGGGGATAATCAAGTGTATTAGAAATATATCAGTGGGGGATTAAATAAAATATAAATACGTTCTTTTTATCCAACTTCAAATAAATCCAAAAGGAATCTTTTTAGTATGAATAACACGGCACATCGTTTCCGATCTCTGGTTTAAAAGTTTGTTTTTGGTGTGGAAATGTTATTATAGTTAATTTCTTTTGTTGGCAAAGGTTACAGATGTTACTATGATTGTTATAAGGATTAGCTTTTTTTAAATTTTCCAGTTTACAATCTGATATTTTTTAAATTTTTCTCCTTTAATTTCCACACATGGTTGGTTAGTTTAGTAGAATTTATAAGCCTTTCTAGCTTAAAAGATGACTTATAATTGTACCACCTCTTTTTATAGTTACTCCAGTACACCCTATGCATATTTTTTCTGGTCATTTGTCTCTACTACTTCTGCTTTGAATTTTTTTTTGTTTTGCTGCACTTTTTATTGTGGCTTCTAAATTACTAGCACAGCTGTAACTTAATTTAACAGTGTTTTTATTAAATATTTTATGTAATTCGGAATTTTGGGGGAAGTGATTGTTAACATTGTCGATAGAAATATATGCAATTGTAGAAATAAAAGTAGATGTTCATTAGATAGAGTTTGCAAAACTAAAGCAGTAATTTACAAGAAACTTTTGGGAAAGGTATGAATCGGTCTCTTCTCCCTCAGCTTAAATAACAGGGGAGACTGAATTCAAAACTAACCTGAAGAGGGATGGATTCCGTCAGTCGATTTTGTCCTAGACACATCACCGCTGCCACCAATGCAGTACATCTGGTACTCGTAACGCGACGTGATGTGTAATTTGTAATTATAATTTCTTCTGTTTTTATTGAAGGTCACGATCACAAATCCATTAACCCATTAGAGTTATAGACACAGCGTATTTACTGCAGACGTAGCAGGCAAAAATAACTTGACGAAACTAATTCCATTTCAAGTTGATTTTGAATCTATCTTGCTCTTTACCCTAACAAGGCTGAAAAGCTAATCTGTTCTATTACACTGTGCAACAAAATTTTCAAATCATTGTCTTTAGCCATTAAGTGTTATTTCCTAATTGCTTCTGCCTGGAAAACAAAGGGAACGAATATTATTCCCTTCGAACTTTGCTTTTGTGACCTGGACATCAAGCAGTGGGATTTGTTAGATGAAAGTGTGCAAGTCGCAGGCCAGAGAAAGCGTCACCAGTGTTTTTCAAGCTTTTTCATTCGTCAAGATGGGCTTTGCTTCTGCCACAATGTGACCAGTCTGTTTGAGGCAATTGGAATCGCTTTAAACCTCAGCAAATGGCATCTCTTTATTGACAGCTCATCCAGAAGCCTCAAAACCGTGCTGCTTCATAACGGGAACATGTATCCATCTCTTTTCCTGGCTAAGTCGGTGCAGCACAAAAAAGAATACAAGCAGTGTCAAGATCTTGCTAGATGCCTTGAAATATGAAGAGTAGAACTTCAAAATGGTGTCTTTCCTGATGGGTCTCCACGTCATCTTCAACAAGCTTCGTGTTATTTTTGCCTTTGGGATAGCAGGGACACTGTGGCACACTACCACAGACAGGATTGGCCACAGCAGACCGAGTTCAGTGTATGTGGCCGGGGGGGGGGCGTCAAATGGGAGACACTGTTGGACCCCAAATAGTATTGTTTACCCCATTGCTCATTCTTGGACCTTATGAAATAATTTGTCACAGTTCAGATAAGGGGTCTGTAACATTCAAGTATCTTCAAATCTTCTTCCCTAAGTTGTTTGCGGCAAAGGTCAAAGATTGTGTCTTCTTCGGACCACAAATAAAGACCATAGAGTCTATGGAATTTTTCAAGAAACTCACTAGGATATAGAAAGCAGCGTGGAATAGCTTTTTTTGCAGTGGTTCGAAGCTTTCTGGGGAACCACAAGGCCGAAAACTATGTGGAGCTTGTTGAGAACCTGGTGAAGAACTACGGCTGCAAGATGTCCTTCAAATTCCAAATTATTGACACTCATCTTGATAAATTCATGGAGAGCAGAGGAGCAAGGCGAGTTCTTCCATGAGGATATATTGGACTTTCAACGCCACAACCAAGAATCGTATAACGAAAATATGATGGGAGACTATATTTGGGGGCTGGTTCGTGAAAGTAATCTACAGTATAAGCGTATATCGCGCAAAACTTTTCACTTCTAATTTTTTGTGTAATCCTGGAATAAATAAATTTTAATTTTGAATCATATGCCGTTTTGTTCCTACTTTGCGTGAACAAGAATGTTCCCATTCGCCAGTTTTCACAATGGGAATAGGTAAATTTCAGAAATATCACTATTCTGGTCACAAAAGCAAAGTTTCAAGGAAATATTAGCCATTTTTCATACTTTCTAAGCATAAGCAAATAAGGAAAAAGTTGCTACGCAAAGACAAACTTGTTACACAGTGCTGCCAAGAACGGTAAAACGTTATAAGAACCTAGACGCAAATTTACTGATGATGATCTAGCGATTAAAGCAATTTCGAAACATCTTCATTTTAGTAAATTATTTTCGCTTTTAATTAGAGTAGTATTTTTTAAATCAAAATTGTGGTCAGTCTGTAAGCAAATAATGCATTTGATGTGTTGTTTTGCAAAAGATCCCTTTTGTGTTCATATAATCTTTTATTTAAATCCCTTGAGGTTTATCTGATGTATACCTTGTGGCAATTATTACAAGGGATAGAGTAAATTCCTCTTTCAAGGTTTAACTTGTTATTTTGTTTTGCATTAATTGATTAATTTTTATTAATCAATTTCTCCAATAAAGTAACTATTTCATATTCAATGTGAAACAAAAGGCTGATAATATATTTCAAATTAAAAAAGCAACCCTTTCTGACAAACCCAACGAATCAAAAAATATATTGTTCTAACCTCTATCATCACAAATACAATTGAAAAGAATTTATCCGAACTTGACATTTGTCACAGCTACGTCTGAAACAATAAAAAAATCTTTTACACACAGACACACACACACGCATATATATATATATATATATATATATATATATATATATATATATAGAGAGAGAGAGAGAGCGATGGGTATGATAAAAAAACATACATATACGCACATATGTTTGCACGTATATACATATTTCTTTCTTACGTGTTATAAAAACAGTGCTCAATGTAAAATAACATCTATTAATTATATATTAGTGATTATACATAATATCCAACCTCTCTCTTTCTCTCTCTCTCTCTCTCTCTCTCTCTCTCTCTTATATATACATATTTATATATATATGAAGAAATATAGTTTTAAGGTGTTCTATATTTATGGGGTAAAGTGCTCAATATCAGAGATAGAGCGTATATAAATATAAAAGTGAACATTGAAGTCAACACTCAGAGGCGACAGGCTGTTTCATGCTAGACGCAATCGTCAGGCCGCTTGGACATCAAGCAGTGGGATATATATATATCGGAGTGTTGACTTCAATTTTCACTTTTATATATATATATATATATATATATATATATATATATATATATATATATATATATATATGTGAATAAGCAATGAAAAAACCGAAATAAAAGAATAAAAAAAACTTGTCTCTTAGTTCTGAGTTATTTCCATCTAGGATTATTTTATTATGTTACCTTTTATTTGGGTTTCTGAGTCTGCATGGTGGGTTTGTTTTGAAGTTTTTGAAGCGATTTTTTAGTGTAATGAATGCTTGCGATTTAGCAATACATCTTATTCACACGTCTAGGATTAATGTTTGGGAGATTTTTAGCTTTCATGTTAATAACGTATTCTATAGTTTGGGGGCCTTTTCTGTATGTTTTAGTTATGTTATCCTTGATTAGTTTGTTGTGTTTTGGGAGGCTCAGTCCGTATATAGTTCTAGTTTTGTAAATACGTTAGGCAAATTGTTTATTTTAAATATATATATCCTTTTAGTTTTTTTCTGGAAATCATCTAATTGTTTATGAAATGTTATGTTTCTTATGAAGTTAGTCAAATCTCTTTTGAAGTTGTCTCATTCCTTGTTTTCTTAGGGGGGGGGGGGGCATTTATTTGTTTCAAAGTCGCACTTTTCTTCAGTGTGGCATATGTATTAAGTTTTTGGACATAATATTTAAATGCAATAATACTCAACAACAAATACTAAAGTCCTATGTGCTATTACATAATATATAGAAATGTAATAACAATAATCCACAACAAACACTGAAATAGTTAATAATAAATAATGAGTAAAAATGTTAATAAACAATATTAAAGTATAGCTACAAATATCTGAATTCTGATTTACAATTATTTCTGTTCAATAGCCTATAGATTAATTTGAAATATAACCGTTACCGCCGACCCAATGATCGTGAGGATGATACAATAGACCTTCTACCCATAACTCAATATTGTCCAGCATAGTCGAACCAAATACAACAAATTGAAGATTGCGTTTAAGCATGAAACAAACTATTGCTGCTAGATCTTGACTTCAATGTCCACTTTTATATAATCAAAGTAAGGTAAAAAAATGCAATATTTTGAACGCTCATTATCCAATAGCCAGACGTTCTCCATTAGAAAATGAGAACAAAAACGTGAATGAAATATCATTAGTCAATTACTCTCATCCCGACTCAACAATAAGGCAACATGACCACACATAAACATCGAGCTAACATCATTACGATTCACGTTTCTTTTATCTTTTATGCATACAATAGAATTTTGTTTTAAATAGATCATGTAAATTTGATATGCGACAGTGTTTGATATTAGACAGCGCGTTGTAGGCTTACTGTCTTTGACCTTCGAGATCAAAATGATAAACAGGAAATGGTACGTTATTTTCTTCGCGATGTATTTTTGAATACAATTTTTAGTCCTCTTGTTGAAAATTGTGTCCTTGAGGTCTCTTCCTAAGTGAAATTCGATATCGAAGCTTTCATTCTAGCAGAGAAATACCAAGTGAAACCGTAATCTGTTTTTCCCTTGGTTCACTCCTACCAGTTCAGCCGCTATAGCCCAAAGGAATTACTTCTTTCTGCTATTCCAACGTAACAGTTCGATCATAACAAATGTCTCTTTATATCCGCTCGTAATGAATGTAAGCGTGTCCTCAACGAGGCAAAGCCGCTATTTGATGATAGAATGAGACACCGTATAACATCTTACAAATTTTGTTCTCAAAATTGCTGGTCACTCTGTAAGAGTGTACTGAACAAGAGTAAAATCCTCAACCCTTCCTCTCTTCAATCAGTTTTAAGTATTGTCACTTACAGCTGATAAAGCAGAATGCTTTGCACGGAAATTCTTTTCCAACTCCACTCGTCTCAGGAATATCTTTACCTAATTTTCCCCCGGAATCTAAACTCAATGATATGCACATACCTCCGTCCATGATCTCTGCTATCATCTCCAAACTAGGTCCCCGCAAAGTTTGCGGATTTGACGATATTCTGCAATTGTCTTATGGAAATGTATTCATGTTCTCGCCAAACTCTACAGAAAAAAACGGCTTCTTTTCAGTTTATTAGAAATCCTCCTCTGTAGTTCGTGTAAGAATTCTCTTGGACATTCTGACACCTCGAATTATCGCTCAATTAGTCTTTTACCTTTTCTTTTTTGGTGGGTGGGTGGGTGGTGTGGAATACTAGAACCTCTAATCAACGCCAAATTGGTTAAGCATCTTACTTCAAACGGCCTTCTTTCGAATAAAAAAGTACATCTTTCGTTTCTCAATGTCTGTCTTAAATGTGTCAACAGTTATTCTCAAATTAGCCTGTCACACTTTAGATAAGAACGATGAGGCTCAGGCTGTGGCTTTAGATATCTCGAAGAAGTTTGACAGAGTTTGGCATATTGGCCTTTTTCACAAGCTCAAGGGCTATGATATCTCTGGGCAAATATTTGACTTAATCCAGTCCTTCTTAGCAAATCGTGTCAAGAAGGTTGTGTCGAACTGTTACAATTCTAGATAATTTCACATAAATACTGGGATCCCACACAGCTCTATCCTTGGACCTACGTTGTTTCTTCATCAATGACCTTCGCGATGTCATAAGTATTTATATTAATGAGATCACTATTTACTCGTGTCTTAGTAGTAAGTCTGATAGGTCAGACAATGTAACACTGGCAAGTGCTCTCGAAAATGACCACCAATTGGTAGTTAACTGGGACAAGGAATGGCTTATAAATTCTAAGGCCCCCAAAACAAAACTGCTACCCTCTAATCATCAAAGAGAATCTTTTCTGCCTTCCATCAGCATGGATTATGCTGACATCCAGGAGAGCAAATCATTGCGTCTTCTTGGGATCACGTTTTCTGCTGACATCAAGTGGACTGATTATATTGAATCAATTGCTAGTTCTGCTACGAGGAAAGTTGGTTCACTGTGTCTCTCCAGACAGTTTTCTCGCAAGAATCCATCTTGCATACTTATAAATCTACCATTCGTCCGTGTGTTTATATTGCTGTTATATATATATAGTCTAGTGCTCTTGTTATATATCTCGAGATTCTTGACAAAATGCAAAGAAGGTTCTGTGATGTACTATATCCTGACCTGGCATCTCGACTTCAGTCATTTTTCTACCGATGTTCATAGCAATTGTTCTGATGAGCTTTCTTCCTTGATACCTCGACCGCTTGAAGTTAAGCGTACTTCTTGATTGGCAATTAGGTCTCACCGTTTTATTGTTGAATTAGCTAGATATAACCGTAAGTTCTATTTTAATAGTTTCTTTTCTCGCTTGTGGAATTCTCTTCCGGTTCATTGCTTCACTGCCACCTACACTCTTCAAAAATTTAATTGCAACGTCAATTGCCATCCTCACTGTTTCTGACGGCGATGGGCAAGTGACTGAAACCGAGTTTCCAGATCAGGACCAATAATATTGCTGATTCTTTTTGAGATTTTATCAAGGTAAATAGCAGGGGAATTAGACCACATATGGCAGCAATATTCTAAGCATGGAAAACTGGTAGATTTATAGATACAACGGAACTACTTACGAAAAAAATCGAACAGAGATCCGTTGAAAGAGGGCTTATCCTGTAACTCGCGATAGTTTTGAATAATGTGACCTTCTTTCCCAGGTTATTTCAATTAATCTAAAGCTTTCCAGAAACAATACATTATTGAAATAACATTATACGTTCCTGGAATTGAAATAAATGATCATGTAAATGCTGGTTGTGTTGAAAAGATTGATGTGGCTGCGTGTTGAATAGCATTTAACAATTATACATTTTTTAATTAAGGAAAAACAATGGAAAATCGATTTTTGTTTCAACGATAAAATATATATTAAAATCAACAAATACAAAACATTTTTTGTAATGTGGGAAACAATAAGAAAGAAGAAGTAGTTTCCCTTTATCTGTTAGCTGAAAGATTAAATGTAATAAAACAAGTTTTCTGAATAAGAATGTTCAAAGTTCTGTATTAGATAGGATAATGTTTTTAGAAGAACATGTAGTAATTCAGTTGTGGATTATATATAACTAACAGAGCTGTTGCAACTTGGCTTGTTACATAGAACTGATGGTGAATGATATTTAGGTTCTGTGTGTGTGTGTGTGTGTGTGTGTGTGTGTGTGTGTGTGTGTGTGTGTGTGTGTGTGTGTGCGGAGTGAGTAGAATGAATAGTCTGTATAGACGCGTGTGATCTGTTGAGTTCTACTGAGTTCTGCTTCTACTGTCTATTTTTGGAACGAATCCTGGTTTATATTACTATCAGTAGGCTCCCAGGACAACGGCGGGAGAGATTTCGAGAGAACACAAAAATATCTGATTGGATGAAAAAATACCCAATCGGTGATTTTATAACAAAAGCATGTTTGTGAATTAACAGTAGGAAAAATTCAGTGTGGTGAATGCGATCAGTAAATTGTCCTGTGATAGTTAGTATTTATTAATTGACCAATCACAGTTGAGAAAAATGTAGGTGTGACAAACATAGTAGTAATCACTACAATCACGTGAGGAAAAAAATCTTTTGACGCTGTCTTTAAATGGTGAATTCTTTCTCTTCGGAGAGTATGAAATGCTTAGCATAATGACTATAGGTTTAAACATCAATATATTACGAAAATAGATTCGAGCGCGCAGAAACGCATGAACACACATACACACACACACACACACACACACACACACGCACATATATATATATATATATATATATATATATATATATATATATATATATATATATATATATATATATATATATCAAGAACAATGTAGGGGAAAATGTATGACAAAGGGAAAAAAGTTTTCTTGTGACGTGTTTCGTCCTTTTTTCCACTTTGTTATATACAGGGTGCGATGGATAAATTATCGTCAAAATTATGCAAAAATGAAAATAACACCGACATCTCAATTTAACAGAAATATTTACCAAAATTTCACAAAAATATCTTGAAATGCTAGAGTAAATATATTCAATAAAATCGCCATGGGCTTCAATCACGGCCTCCAGATGACTTCGGAAACTACTGCCACTTTTTCGGCGGTCTCCTTTAAGTTGGCGAATGCTGACATAATCCTTGACTTCAGTTCATCTTTGGCGTTACAAGGAGTTTTGTTGGTCTCTCGCTCAGGTGCGGCCGACACATAATAATCATTGGGGGTTTCAGTCTGGGGAGTTAGGTGGCCAGTTGTAAGTGGGGGTGTAGTCATAGAAGTTGTCTGAAAGCCATGACTGGGTTCTTCTGCTTGTTTGGCATGGTGCAAAATCCTGTTACCAGACATAGGGTCTTCCAGCAGCCAGTCTCTCGACCTAATAAACTCACCCAGCACTTTCTGAATGCTCTGCACTGACACCCAAACACACTAAAATGTTCGTATTGGAGTATCCGGGGCGAATACCAAGCAGTACCCAACAGCTTACTTTCTGCCCTGTGCCGCATCTAAGCTATGCTTAGTAAATCACCTGGGTACTTCAACGTTACTTCAACGTTACTTCAATGGTTAGCAAGTTGGCTCGCTAGATTAAGTATCCCATACTTTCGTCCTTGTGCCAATTCTAAGCTACGCTTAGAAAATCACTTTGGCGACCTCGTTGGTTAGCTAGAACAATTACGACTGAGTAGTGGGTTCGATCCTCACTTGGCGCCACATACTTTCGACCATGTGCCACATATAAGCTATGTTTAGAAAATCACCATAATCACAAGAAATTTAATATTATTAGTGGTTTATCAATTTCTGTTTTCTTTTTAAAATTTTCTTTGAATAAACTCTCTCTCTCTCTCTCTCTCTATCAACCTTACAGTCTTTAATAGTGGAAATGGAGTGTTGAAAGTTTTTAAAAAATAAAAATGGAAAGATGCTCACGCGAATTCCAATTGAATCCAGTCGCGCACAGTATGTGAGAGCTTGCAATGAACATTCTTTTATTAAAAGACAACACAAACATAATATACAACGTAATAGTCAAAACACGAGGAAAAATAATAACACCAGAGAAAAAACATCCTTGAAAATGGATATAAAATTGACCGAAAGCGCTTCGGACAATAAAAAATTATGTATAATTGTCATATTTCTCCAACAAAACCGGAAAAATATTAGGATGCTGGAAAAACTTAATAAAAACTTAATTCAATCTTCCTTGTCAGTCGTATTTAATGAAATGTGTTTGAAAGAAACGTTGCTGCCTATATATATATATATATATATATATATATATATATATATATATATATATAAAACGATACATACAATATATATGATATGAGATAACGGTATATATTTTTATATATCAAGAACAGTATTGAGGAAAATTGTAAGACAAAATGGAAAACGTTTATTTGTGACGCGTTTTATCTGTTAGGATTTCATTGGACTGGGTTTGTTGAATACACATTCGCATGAATTAGAGACGCTGGTAGTTTCAATTTAAAAAAAATAATTCTTTGCAGTCTAGCCAATTTCATTTATATTCTTTTTCTTTCCATCATCTTTATCTTTAAATGTCCAATATCGTAATAGCAGAAAATATGCAAAAAAAATGGTGAAATGTTGTAAGAACCTGGACGTATTTTAAAAAACAACACACAAAACGCATTGGTTGTTCACTGTAACGAAACTGACAACAAATACTCGAATTAAAAAAGAAATAAGACAAAAATGTCTAGAAAATGTTCAATCGCTAGTTCAGCCACAGTAAATTTACGTCCAGGTTCTTACAGAGTTTCACCATTCTTAGTTGATTTTCTGTTATCAAAAAAAAAAAAAAGGGTGATGGAAAGAAATACAAAAAGAATAGATGAATTAAAACAATTTGAAACTACCAACGTCTCCCGTTCATGTGCATGTGTAGTCACAACAACGTCAACAAACCCAGTCTGATGAAGTCCTAACGAAAAAAACGCGTCGCAATAAACTATTTCAGTTTTGTCACACACACATACACATACACACACATATATATATATATATATAGCTCTTGAAAATATATTTCAATTGAGCACTGTTGAGTGATAAGCTAATTCTATAAACAACAGCCACCTACGTTAACGCAAAGCTCTTCAGTAAAATGAATAGAGAACTCCGGCTGGTTGGCATTTGTTTACATTCGTAAAAACAATACGCTAGATTTAGCCGAATGAAGATAGCTCAGTGGTAGAAGCTCTGACTAGCACCAAATCGGTTAGGTTTCAATCCTGGCTTGAGGCATTCGGATGGCTGACCATACTGAGGAGCTGCGAAACAGTACTGTCTGTGAATGACACATATTAGCTAGCCCTGCACTCGATCTTTTAACGTGCTCATTTTTTAAAGGATTTCTTATGGATGATATTGAAGAAAGGAGGCGAATATGGTTACATTTCTAAGAGTGGTTATTTTCACTTTGTCTACCAGCGTGTGATCTATGATGAGGTACATTTTATTGTTTTTGAATGTTTTAATTTGAGTCCAACATTTTTGAGTCCATGTCACCCAATTTACACCACATAAAACAACTGAAAGAATTGATATAAAGTAGATTTTCGTTTAAGTTGGTATTGGTACTCTTATTGATTTCAGCATAGACTTAAATTTCCCAAAAGCAGCCCACCAATTACTTATTAGGTGTTTTACTACAATTTCTTGGTTGTTCTTGGAAGATAGCTTGTGACCAAATATACAAAATGGATCACTTGATCAATTTCTTTTTACCCGTTTATTTGAATGTTAAGTTGTCATTGTGACTTGTCTGTCATTGAAACAGTTTTCTTGAGGTTTAATTCAAGGCCTATTCATTTTGCATTATGGGAAAGACAGTTCAAATATTACCTAGTGGTATTAGCAGCAAAATGATTTTGATTTCATTATTATATGGAGTTATTACTCATTCTTCTATTATTATTATTATTATTATTATTATTATTATTATTATTATTATTCTCGTTTTATTTTCAGTTGCTTTTTACAAAAATTGAGACAGTCATTCTGCTGTCGCCAGATTGAGTACAATTTGAAGTGTTATGCATTAGTTTTTGTGCGTACTTTTTGTCAGTTTTGCACAGAGTTATTTGTCACCATCTTGTCATGTAAATAAAACCAGCTGAAAGACACAGTTTACAGACCAAAATTACTATGGTTTGTTTGTTTAGTTTTGATTTGGGGAGTGGTTTAAAGAGTTTCGTCAGAATCAAAACATTACATAGTGTTACAATATTTTTGTATAAGATATTTATATTTCATGACAGAATATGGTTTGTCTATATTTCTGAGATGAGGTATTATGTACACATGGCACAGTGGATAAAGGCGTTGGTTAGATCCAGTGACAGACCCAAAGAGTGTGAGTTCAATACCCGGTTAAGGCAGTGGAGAACTTTCAGAGGGAAAATTAGCAGGAGATAACTGATATCCATCAAACATTGCTCGTGGAACTAGAACAGTCTACCCCAGTGATCGAAATAAAGGGTTCAGTTCGAAATTCCAACCACCTGAAGAAAGCGTACAACAACCGAAACGTTGTGACAAATATGGCGACAAAGATAAGGACAATAGTCCGACTAATGTAAATACTGAGAATATGGTTTGTTTGTTTTTTCTTTGAAAATCAATAAAATTATATTTTACTTCTTATTTTATTCACTGTTATATCGAAATCAGTTTGGAAATAATAAATCGCAGCAATTAAAAAAGAAAGACAATGGAATTTTGTTCTAAGACTTTTTTCAGACTATTATCCTTATTTTTTTGTTTAATTATCAGCCAACGTGTTCCTCAGGTTTTTATTGTTACAATTGTATGCTGTACCTTGACTGTAATCTAAAAGATATCTATGAATCTTGTCAGCACTTCATTTGAAACATTTTACAGATCTGATCGGAAGAATTTCATACTGACAAGGGAAATTCTTGAATCTGATTTGAAACAAATGAAGTTTAGATGTGGGAATTGTTTCAATTAAAAAGTCAAGGATATTCATAAGAAAATGGAAGCCCCAAAATAATGATAAAGCAAAAACTATTACCAATTCTTCGACTTTTATTTTTCATTTTACACCAATGGCCACCATAAAATCCGGTATTAATTATAAAAATTGAAATGAAATTCCGGTATTATAGGTTTCTACCGTCCTAAAAATGGGCGAATTTTGGTAGCTTTTTTCATCGTAACTTCCACTCCATCATTCTACGACCATGAGTGCAGATCGGAAACAAATATGAAATACTTCTTTTATGAGCCATGTCATTTCAGAATGGGGGTAATCATGATTCTCCAGAATTTATTGTAATTTAAATTTATTCTGCCATTCATTCACCCAGACTCGTCAAACAGATTACTGGCTGCGTCTCTTTTTTTTTCAGTATATCATGAGAGTGTTAGATTCTCCAAGCCCTTTCCTCATTATGTGCCCCAGAAATTTCAACTGCCTCTTTCTGATAGCAAGTACGAGTTTCCTTCTTTCTCTTTTCCTTAAAAATTCCTCATTGTTCATATAATGTCCATGATATTCTCAATGTTTGTAGATAGAACCACATCTCTGTAGCTTCAAGTATCTTCTTAATCTGTGGGGAGATTGTCCAGTATTCATTACCATATAGAAGATTAGATATTACATAGCAGTTCAGCTCGATTTTCTGTGTTTCGTGTAAAAAGATAAAATTAAAGCGACATTTGACAGTTATAAGTTTACTAAACCTAGTCTTTGCAGAAGAGGGACTAAGTTGCGCAGTTTAATAAAATTTGTAGTCGAAATGCTATTATTGTATTTCGCTGTATAATCAAGATTTCAGACTCTCCAGAACTACATCTCTGTGTCTTCAATCTCTTCTTCATCTGTGAAGTGATCGTCCAGCATTCACTGCTATATAGGAGATTAGATATTAGATATTCAGCACCCTTTTCCTTTTTTAAGAACATTTGTGAGGATATCCACGCCACTGCTGTTTCAAGTCTCTTCATCTGAAAGGAAATTGCCCAGCATTTATTGATATATAGAATTGTTATATATATATATATATATATATATATATATATATATATATATATATATATATATATATATATATATATGTACAGGGGTTGGACAAAATAATTGGAACACTTAATAAATTCAAAGAAAATTTATTTAATATGGAGTTGGTCCACCTTTAGCCACACGTACAGCTTTTATACGTCTAGGAATGGAATCATACAGCTTTCTGACTTCATCCGGAGGTATTTTCAACCATTCTTCCATTAACGCCTGCTCCAGCTCTTTAAGACACGACGGTGGAGGATAGCGGCTCCTAACTTGTCGCTCCAAAATGCACCACAAATATTGAATAATATTGATATTTATAGATTGGGGAGGCGACTTCATGTGTTCTAGCTCACTTTCATGCTCTTCATACCAATTCTTAACCACTCGAGTGGTACGTATTGGAGCATTATCGCCTTGGAAGATGCAGTCACCATCAGGGAATAAAGTCTGGGCCATTGGATGAACATGATTTCCCAAAATGTTCAGATAATCTTTGCTGTTGATTCTACCATGCAGGGCAACTATTGGACTGAGACATTTCCATGATATGGCAGCCCAAACTATCACTGATCCACCTCCATGCTTCACTGTTGGAAGAAGGCAGTCAGGGTTGTAAGCTTCTTTGAGCTGCCTCCACAGATAAACTCACTCTGAAGTTGGGAAATGAGAAAAACTGGACTCGTCTGAGAATATGTGTTGCTTCCTTTGGTCTGCAGACCAGGCATTGTGATCTCTGCACCACTTCAACCTCTTCTGAATGTTGCGAGTGGGGAGAAGAGGTTTCCTCACAGCGGCTCTTCCATAATATGCAGCCTTATGGAGCTCACGACGAACAGTTTTAGTAGAAACTGGACTATTCAGATGATTATTCAACTCAGCAGTTTGGCCGCAGTAGTCCGATTATTTTTTGCCACATTGTGTTTCAATGCATGTCGGTCCCTGTCAGTAAGTTTGCAAGTCCGGCCCGAATTGCTATGGTTGCTAGAGGTTTTGCCCTGTTTCTCAAATGGCATCATAGTTCTTGATATAGTAGCTTTTGAAAAACCAAACAGTTCAGCAACCTTAGTAATCAAGACTCCTACCACACGAGCTCCAACAATTTGCCCTTTTTCTAACTCGGAGAGGTCAATTAATTACTAAATTCTAAAAATAAATAAGACAAAGACAGTAAATTAGATAAATAAACATATTTTATAATAGATATAACCACCAATTACGAAGTTTTAGTTAAAATTCTTAATATAATAGGTCTTTGAAATATAGGAGTGGCATTTGCACCTATTCCAATTATTTTGTCCAAACCCTGTATATATATATATATATATATATATATATATATATATATATATATATATATATTTGGATTTGTGTGCATTTGTGACCCTGGGTTTCACGCTATTTGCAATCGTCAGACATCATTCGCTGCAAAATTGTTGATGTAATTATATATATGTGTGTGTGTGTGTTGCATGCGTTATGTTGTGTATATGGATATGTACATGTGTGCGCGTGTAGATGTGTGTGAGTGGTGAAAAGCTTATAGTCTGACCTTATTCCTAAAGATCTGAACATTACAAAATATATTTTGGGGTACATAGGCTCTTTGGTCGGATCGATAACTTCTCAATATAACATGTTTGCTTATTTTATTAATAATTTTTTATAACTATATTCATTTATATCTTATTTCTTACATATGTTTTTTTTTATATCTTAGTACATATATATTATAAATACATATCTCCCTAGATATTGGGTTGGAACAAAAGTTCATAGCGTTTTTCAATAGGTGATTTTTAAGCACATGATTTCGTTTCACACACGATTGACATTTTCTGGTATATCTATATATTTCGAAACGTGATATTTCAACGTATCTTTTTACACGATTTTGGATTTTATATGTTACTTTTTTTAATTTAAAAGAGAAACTGGGAGGAAATGAGATGGATTTTCGTCATTTGAAGTCCTATTATTTGCGAAGAGGATAAACACCGTTTTTTTCTGTTTTTTTTTTTGTTTGTTTTTTTCATCCACTTGACTTTTGTAATCGTAGGGGGTGGGATTCGAATGCAGAAGCCATATTTAATCTCCTCCACAACGGTCTATCAACAGCAGCCATCAGCAGTTCTGGTGTAGTCATACTTGTCCATTGTTTGATATTGTCCAACCAGTGTTTGTGTTGATGTCCTCTTCGGCGTCCACCCTCAACGTTTCCTTGCTTGATGGTCTTGCACTAGCTCTGGTGTGCTGTAACATGTCCAAAACACACAGTTAAAAAGATAGATGCGGTTTATGGAGATGGAGCCGTAGCTGAGAGTACAGTTTGGAAATGGCTTATTCGGATCAGAAATGGAAATTTTGATCGGAATCTTCCGGCAGGCCTGCAGTCATTGATGATGACCACATCAAAACGCTGATTCTAAATAATCCGGGTCGCACGGCATGAAAACTCGCAAAGGTAATTCCACATATGTCAAATGAGAGTTGTAAGGCATTTGAAAACACTTGGATATGTGAATCGCTTAAGATTTTTATGTACTTCAAGATTTAACGAAAGAAAATGTAAGCAATTCTCTGTTCAAAGGTTAAAAAAAATACCCATTTTTAAAAGAACGATCACAAGCGATGAAAATAGATGTAAGGTTGTGATGTGATCGCAGAAATTGTCTGACAGCCATGACTGTGTTCTCCTGTTTGCGTGGCATGGTGTAGAGTCCTGTTGCCAGACATAGGATCTTCCAGCAGCCACCCTGTTGACTCAGGGCAGCACTACTCACTCAAGGCACTTGATGTAGGTCTCTGTGTTGAGTCAGAGGCTATCACCAAGAAATTTGGAAGTTCTATTCTTATCAGAACGGAGTGAGTTTTCCGAACTGCCGTACCTTTTTAATCACCATTAGACTCATCCATCTCTTTCCGAATTCTCTGCACTATCCTCAGATTAACACCCAAATACACTGAAATGTTTATATTGGAGATTTCGGTGCGAATGCCAAGCAGTACAGCATGCCGTTTCCAAATTTTTGTCTATGTGAATTTTTGGTAAATATATCTGTTAAAATGAGATATCAGTGTTATTTTCATGTTTGCGTAAGTTTAGACGACAATTCATCCATCGCACTCTGTATATGTATATGCTAATGTGCGTCAGTAAGTCCACAGCTTAAAATGTTTGTTGAATTTTTCTAATTTGTTTAAATTATGTGATTTACGATAAATTAAGAGCATTGTCAAGGAACGAGATTAATAATTATTGTTGCGGTGTCCTACCTCTAATGAGTCTATGCTGGACTCTTCCGCCTACTATAAGATTAGTTTGGAGAGAAGGCCTTGGAGGAACAGTCGAATAGATTAACGCTCGGTCATCCGACACACATTCACTAGTCTTGTAATATTATTCTGTTATACTTACTGTTTAATATATGATATATCTGTAATACTTGTTTTGTTATTTCTTTAACCATTTACTTGGTCACAACAATTATATATTTGTTGTATTAAATGAATGCTTTCTTTATCGTCATTAGGCTGCGGGTGTTCGTGAATGTGCCTGTGCGCACATGCGTGTGTGTTAAGTGTGTACAAGATGGTGGCGAAAAAGTCACGACTTGACTCACTTCCGAAACGCTGAACAAATGAAAAAACATCATTTTTTTTTTTTTTTTGTGGGGAAGGGCTCCTTGGTTGAGATTATAATTTGACCACATATAATATATATCTATATCTATCTATCCACACACACACACACACACACATATATATATATAGGCCTATTTTTATTAATGCTACCTCAATGTTAATGATGTCATATTACTATTCTATACTAACGCATATCTCGATTACTTATATATGATAATTATTTTCTTTTTAAATTATTATTATTATCAGTATTATTATTAGCATCATCGTTTAGCACTGTTATTATTTTAGAAGCTCGCATATTTATTTACTTTATCTCTTTCTCTCTTTCTCTCTCTCTCTGTATATATACACACACACACACACACACACACACACATATATATATGTATATATACTGTGTCTGTGTTTATTTATGTAATATATATATATATATATATATATATATACGGGGTGCAATGGATAAATTGTCGTCTGAATTACGCTAAAATGAAAACAAGCCTGACATCTCATTTTAACAGATATATTTAACAAAATTACACAAAAAATATCTTGAAATAGCAAAGAGTAAATCTATTCAATAAATTCGCCATTGGCTTCAACCATGGACTCCAGACGAATACGGAATGTCCTGCAAATCTTCTGGGCGGTCTCCTTGATTAAGTTGGTGAATTGCTGCCACAATCCTTGCCTTCAGTTCATCTTTGATGTTACAAGGTGTTAGTTGGTCTATTGCTAAACTGCGTCCAACATATAATAATCAAGACCGTTGCAAGATGTAAGGGGTGATGTGATCGCAGAAATTGTCTGACAGCCATGACTGTGTTCTCCTGTTTGTGTGGCATGGTGTAAAGTCTTGTTACCAGACATAGGATCTTCCAGCAATCACCCACTTGATACAAGGCACATGATATAGGCCTCCATTTTGAGTCTGAGGCCCTCATCAACAAAGTCGGGAGTTCTTTTCTTATTAGAGCAATCAGAATGAGTTTTCCGAAATGCTTACCTTCGTAATCACCATTAGACGCCTCTAATTTTTCCGAATCCTCTGCACTGTCCTCAGTTTGACACCCAAACACTCTGAAATGTTCGTATTTGAGCTTCCGGCGAGAATGCCAAGCAGTTCAGCATTCCATTTCCAAATTTATGGCGGAGTGAATTGCCTCATGGTGCTCTTTTTTTTACAGATGGTGCCCAACTGACCTTACTATACAAAATCTATACAAAATCAAAAACAAACAACGCGCAAGCGCGAAATTCAAAATGGCGACAATTTACCCATCGCACCATGTATATATGCATATATATGCATATATATATATATATATATATATATATATATATATATATATATATATATATATGTATATATATATATATATATATATATATATATATGTATATTGTTATCCACAGAGAGAATGTTTCGTTGTATCACAGCTCATCAGTGTGGATAGACATCTGATTGTCTCGAGCCAGGATCAAAACGTGACTGATTTGGCACCAGTCAAAGACTTTTCCCCTAAGCTATCAACTCCCGGCAGAGAGGAAGGTGAATTTTTATGTATTTATTTTAGAATAAACACGCCAGTGACTCAGAGTGCTCAATTCAGAGAAGAGCTTTTGCATCAGCAGTAACAGTCACTGTTTACAAATTTGCGCTTTTCCCTCTAAAGTGCTCGATTGACTTTTATTTTCTTCGGTGGCGTATATATTGTCATCCACAAACTGACTGTTTCGCTCTTTCACAGCTCATCAGTGTGGCTAGACATCCGATTGCCTCATTATATATATATATATCCGCGCTCGTGTTCGTGTGTATGTGTGTATAGGAGGGGTAAATAAACCGGACTCTAAAAATTCTTGGAAAAGACAAGCAAGGAAACCACACATAGGTGGACCCATAGGTAATCCGATTTTTAGAATGTTTTATTGAAAGAGAATATATAGTGGTTAATGATTAATTTTCACACTTTTATAACTTTATGGACAGCGCAAGGAAGCCTTTTGGGTTTTTTTGACGTTCTTTCTCAATATGTTAAGGCATTAAGAAAACTTTATAAAAATATATATTGTACCGACCAACATATATATATATGTACACACACACACACACACATATATATATATATATATATATATATATATATATATATATATATATATATATATATACAAGTGTGCTTGAACAGGCGTCTGCAACAAGTATTGGGTAATCGTCTTAGCAGAAGAGTGTGATTGGAAAATGAGAGTAGCCAGCCATTACATTATATATATATATATATATATATATATATATATATAGTGGCGGGAAACATTTTTTCGTATTGTATTCCCAGCTTACTTTTCATATAATTAACTGTACACAGATGCATAATAACTAAATATGCATAGAAAACAGAAAAAAATGATTTAATAGAAATAAATCCCATTTATCCATTTTAATGGGTAAAGAAAGTATTCGTACAATGCTAATTTTAGATTTTAAAACTTTTCAATTGCTTTAATACTCTAGATTATTCAAGTGGAATATTCTACAATGATCCAATAATGTTTATCAGTAGTTATTTTTAGCCTCAAGCTTACAAACAGAACATTCTCGTAATTGATATTCGTGCAAGAATCATGGCAAGAAGTAAAGAATTAACAAACTCGCAAAAGAAATGATTAAGCTCTGGAAAGAATGTAAAAGTTACAGGAAAACTTCAGACAACTTGCATATTCCATTTACTACCATTAGTCCATTCATTGCAAGGTATAAAAAACTGAAAACTGTTGAAAACCAAAGAAGGACAGGTGCTCCACGCAAGATTTCTTCAAGATCTTCGAGGAAATTAATGCGTCAAATTAAACAAAGTCTAATGGTAACTTGTCAAGATTTGCAGGATGATTTGCAGGATCAGGAATCTGTGTCACTAAACGGACAATAAGCCATGAAATTCATACGAACAATCTAAAGTCACGCTCCCTTCGGAAAACTCCACTAGTATTGAAAAGACACAGAGATGTCAGGTTAAAATTCTTTCGTAAACATAAGGATAAGGAAAATCGTATTGGTAAAGAGTATTATGGACAAACAAAACCAAAATTGAGTTGTTTGGGTGTAATTCTAGAAATCATGTATGGAGGAAAGATGGCGATGCAAAACACAGTTCCAACGATAAAATTTGGTGGTAGCAGCATCATGGCTTGGCGATGTTTTTTCTGCAAAGGGTACTGGCAACATATTAGTAATAAATGGTAGAATGAGTGCCACAGCATATCAAAGTATTTTCGAAGCAAATTTAATGATTTCAGTTGAAAATCTCCTCCTTATTGGATCTTCCAACAAGATAATGATCCTAAGAACACTGCAATTCTATGAAGAAATGGCTTGCTGAAAATAATGTAAATATCCTGAAATAACCAAGTCAGTCATTAGACTTAAACCCAATCGAGAATCTGTGGCGTTACTTGAAAATTAAAATCCAATCGAGAGCTCCAACAAACATCCCGGATCTGAAGACCGTATACAAAGAAGAATGGAACAAGATACCAACTAAAATTTGCAAATCATTAATTGAGAACGACAAGAAGAGGTTGGTTGCTGTAGAAGTGAATTATATCTATTCTAGAAAGTATTAAATGAAGATTTTTTATATTGTACGAATAATTTCTTCACCCATTAAAATGGATAAATGGGATTTATTTCTATTAAATCAAATTTCTTCTGTTTTCTATGCATATTTAGTTATTATGCATCTGTGTACAGTTAATTATATGAAAAGTATGTTTATTCATTAGTTGGAATACAATAAATTACTTCTTTTATGTATACGAATATTTGTTTCCTCTCATTGAGTATCATTTGTTTACATTTGTAAAAACAATACGCTAGATTTAGTTGTGTAACTCTACCGAGTGAAGATAGCTCTGGCTGATACCAAATTAGTTGAGTTTCAATCCTGGCTTGAGGCATTCGGAAGTCTAGTCACACTGAGGAACTGTGATACAGCGAAACAGTACTGTCTGTGAATGACACACACACACACACACACACACACACACATATATATATATATATATATATATATATATATATATATATATATATATATATATATATATAGTCATCTACAGACAGACTGTTTCGCTGTATCACAACTCCTACACACACACACATTATACATATATATATATATATATATATATATATATATATATATATATATATAGAGAGAGAGAGAGAGAGAGAGAGATTCATAATCAAATTTGCATGTATCCATACAAGCAATGAGAGATCCAATTGACTAGTTCCGCTGAACTCTTAAAAGAAAAGAGGCCAATAAGTTTCTGATTTATCCTTTTGTGTTTATTCAGTCGCCAGTGTCACTCCTTTTAGATTTATTTTGTCCCAAAATCTTCATATTGTTTGTTTGGCCAATCCAACCTAACCAAGCCCAACCCTTCTGACAGCTTTCATGATGATTCGGAACATTCCGTTGGTGTATTCAGCTGCTTAATTATTTTCCAATCTTTTTGACTCACTTGGGAAAATAAAAAAAATCAAGTCAGAATAATAATAATAAAAAAAAACAAGGAGAGACACATAGAAAAAAAAAAGTGAATAACGTCACATGTATTTTCCTGTTGACACACTAATCAAATGTCGGATTTCATAGGATGATGCAGTTGACCGTTACTTCCAACGTATATAACGCATTTTCTGACGCACTTTCGTTTACTTTCGGATGTACATTTTCGGACTGCACATATTTAACTGAATGAAACCAAACTGTTTTACTTCACAGACAATTCGTATGAAAACTACATAAATCCAAAGTCTTGGATAACGCTTGCCCCCCCCCCACTTGAGTTTTCCCCATTATTTATTATTTAACTGACAAAAAGTAACTATCCGAATGAAGAAAAACATAAAAGTTGGATTTTTTAATCAATAATATATTTAGCAAGATACCGAAGGAAGAAAACTGATTCCATCTCCCCCAAGCTTACAAAATGGAAACTGACAGTTCAAAGAAAAAAAATTAAATATAAAGAAAAAGAAATAACCTCACAAAAGGATTGTTTTTCAAAAAATTATTTCATCGATTTTTACAGAATCGTGCTTCTATAAACGGAATCATATTCATTGAGACTTTAATGAAGATATGTAAAATATGTAATTTATTTAAAGCATGTTTTGAATACACTTTGTTATATTATAATTTATGTCTATGCTTCTATTTTTTAATAGAAAATACAATTACACAAACGCATTTAATATATATTACTCACATACATGATTGGCAAACATGCATGGTACAATATACACATATTAACGAATGTTAAATACAAGTTAAACTGGATTACAAATATACACCTATGCAAACAGTATATATTAAATTCATATATTACCTAACAAGTCTTAATATGGAAATTTCCAATCAATAAACAGTGTTTAAGACAGTGATTTTTGCCGCAAAAACTGTTTTGAGAAAACGAACGAATAATTTGAACAAATTCGTGAGAGCCATTCACCGGGAACAGCAACAAAATAAAACCGACACACAGCTTTTCCCATTTTCTGAATACGTGTTCATCAAGACGAATTCCAGTTGGAGAGTTTTGTACTTGTAAAATTTGATTGTAAAATTACACTTACAGGAATACGTCAGTAATTTGACCCTACTCAGGTTTTATTCCGAAAACGACTTTGTGATTTCAAAGTAGAGACCTTTTTCCTTAAAAATATTTTTGCCAAAATTTCTGAAAGCTCTGTGGAACATATATCAAGTGAAAAAAAATGATTGTTTCAGATATAAGAAAATATTTTTTGTGGTTCTTTATTTTTAACATTGTCCAGTATCCTCACAGACTATTTGCATCTTATCTGGAAAGATGCGGAAAAGTGATCGGATACACTGATTATGAAACATTAATCGGTCCCGTTTGCTCAAGTAATTACCCCAGATTCATTACTTGCCTTGAAAATAACCTCAACAAACGCGTCTTCGAAGTCGACAAGATATTTCATAATTCCATAGACTTTGTCAACTTAGGGAATAAAACTGCCAAATTCTGCAACAAATTTCATAAACTTGATTTCCCAAAAGCCAAGTGTGACAACAGCAAAATAAGAGCTACTATTTCGTCGAAACTTTGCGCAGATGACCATCTCAGGCTTGAATACCTAAAATTAGACAAGTGCCCCATTAATATACGTATATCGTGGTTCGCCTACCGCTATTCGACCTTCAGAAACGGCTGCAAAATGGTCGATCCTTGGTACCAAATAATACCCAAGTACGGACCTGATGTTGTCTGCTACCGAGATTTCATCCAAGCATACGCTGATATGAGAGCAGACAACACGAGTCTGGTCGAAGTATACGAAACGTTCTGTCAACAGTTCGATTATGAATCGGTTTTCAGTTGTGTTAATCGAACTTTTAATGAACTAAATCATCTCAAGTTCGGTGGTCTGGAAAAGAAGAGGAAACACGAATGCACCGCTAAAATGTTTGTTGAGAAACGGAGAGAACTTTGCGAACGATTATCTCAGTTGGGGCAAAATCTTCGCGCGTCTGATCTCAGAGTCAGATTGAAATGTAAAAGGTTGTTGGCAACGATACGCACTTCGTCTATGGAAATTTTAGCCAAGAAGTATTCAAAATGCTTAAATATTGATTCAACGTTGGCTCAGTTGGTTTATGACAATTTAATGTCATACAAAGACATTGATCATTGCCGTGCGAACAGCTCTTACTTTGAATTTTTGATTAGTACAAAAAACGCGGCTGGATTTCACTACCCGATACTTGTACATCTTTTTCTGATATCTATAATAAAACAGGTTGTTTTTATGCAATAAAAAGGAAATAACTGGTAAAAACACAAAAATAAAGACGCTGGAGTTCGCTCATTGAAATAGAGACATGGGACACCTAGCTGTATATAGCAATTTCTCATTTATGCATGTTTGGTTTTAAGACCAACAAAAGACCTATTTATTGATTTTTTTCTTCGTTTCGAATCATTTACATGACTTTGAATCATACACAAAAGTCTTTAGAAATATCAATATTTCCAAAGACTTTTGTGTACTTTCGGCTGTCATAAACCCTTAGCAAAGATTTTTTGTGGCTTAATACAAAAATATGATATAATATAACAACAACTGTGAAAAAAGACTACAAATATTAGAAGCCTTAACAATGAATAAAAACGCACAGTATTAATAAAAGTTAATTCAATTTAGTAACATACTAAATATATTTATATATTTCACACACACACACACACACATATAAAGACACTATAAACTGACGCATGAAGACGTGATAATTTGGAAAGTACCGACACCACATTCGTCACTTAAAAAAGCAAAGAACCACAATGCATACTTATATAGATATACCACATAAAATTATTTGATAATGGCTTATGGATGCCTAAAATGCTCAGAAAACAATGGACAATTTATATTCAAATTCTTTCCGGAAACCAGGAATATAAACCGAAAAACAAACTTCTTTTCGTCTTCAACCAGACATTTATATGTACATACGCGTGGAATACCTTTACATGCAATTTTAAGGATTATTTAATTCATTATTTTAAATTGATAAAAATATTGATACATTTATATATTTATATATGTGTGTGTGTGTGTGTGTGTGTCTAAAAAATGATTCCTAATGTTTAAAATGCATTCTAAAAATTAAAGATCTTTTTTTAAGTTTTTATTTTAGTTTTATTTGCAAGGTAAATTGAATATTTATAATAAACTAAAAGTTTGTAGTAAAATTGCACAACGAATACAGCGTAAACAACTTTTTATATAAGTTTTTAACTACGTCGTAATCTTTAAAATTCTAAATATTTTAAACATTGTAATATTTTATTAAATTTTAAGTACTTCAGCTTTATAGTCTTATTTACGAAGACGCTTGTTGAAGAAATGTTAAAAAATTGACAATAAATTTAATATTTACTCTAGTTATCGTTCCTATTTTCTGATAATGTCGTGTATGGACATCCGTATTTTTAAAAAAATCGGCGCATTTATACGCGCACACACATACACATACGCACACAAAATTCAAGATTATTTTTACAATACCCAGGTTCGATGAATTGTAGTAATCATTTCCATTTATTATTAGTAAATATAGTTTTTATTTAATAACAATATCACTTGACCGATACACATTAATACAGAATTTTTAAAGTTTTAAAGTTTTATAAAGTATTCTAATTAAAATTTTTTAAAAATTTAAGCACTTCTTGTAAAAATTCATTATTTATCAAAAAACTTTTTTTCTTAAGACAACAGTCTCCATAAAATATCTTATTCATAAAAGCAATTGAAAGCATTTCTAATTAAATAATGTCTTACTTTTATTGCATTTTTATTTTACAATTAAGAACAGATTTTCTGTAAATAAATGTCCTGTTTGACAAAAAACGTAATGATTCCATGCACTTATCCTCATAACTAATATTAACATTAGCCTGTACAAAAAATAATTTCTTAAAATTACATAAAATTTAATAAGTGTGGCGTAACAAATGGAAAAAAATATATATGTTTTTAACAATATATTCTAAAAAGAAACATTTCAGAAATATTTTAATCTATTTGCAAATGAAACCTGAAATTTTCATTAAAATCCGACAATTATCTGAATTTTGCAAGAATTTTCAAATAAATGTATGTTTTACCACAAAAAGACACTAAAATTCCCCATAATACTTTATGATCATCTGTTGAGGAAAATTAAAATTAACCAAAATTTCGAGGATTAAAAAAAAATTGCGTAAGAATATATTTTGTTTTTGTTTTTTCCTCTTCTAGGTAACTCCACTCAGTTGCTGAAAAAACAGCATAGCCTGATTAAAAAAGGCCACAAACTTAATAAAAACAATATTTTATCGTCAAAATGTTCATATTATTATTAAGAGGAAAGATTAAAATACATTTTTATTTTTTATTTTTTAATCCTAATAATAGCACGTTTGAAATTTTGGTTAAAATTTTCAATTTTTTTTACGTCAACAGTCGACGTGATATTTACGATTACTTTTTTTGCGCCTTTTTTCGGGTGAAAAACACATTGATTTGGAAACTCTTGCTAAAATCAAATAATTGTCAGATTTTAATGAAACTTTCAGGACTTATTCACAAATGAATGAAATTTTTTTTGTATTTTTTTAGAAAATCTTGGTAAAAAATATTTTTGTTACCCACCACCGCACCCGAACTTACTTAATTTCATAATATTTCGGGAAATTAAATTTCTATCTCAAACTTTGTTTTATTATTTAAAAGCAAGTCTCCTTGGAGAATTTAAAACATCATTTTCTTTTGTAAAATAGGACCACCAGTTACCGAAAAAATCTACTCTGAAATGTAAAATAAAAAAACAATAAAACTATGACATTATTTAATTAGAAAAGCTTTTAATTGCTTTTATAAATAAGATTTACTAAGGACACTATTGTCTGAGGAAAAAATTCGATGAATAATGAATTTCTACAAGAATTGTGTTCATTTTTTTTTTTAAATTGATTAATAATTTAAATCGTTGAAAATTCTTTACTTCAATCCGGTGAGGTGATTATTAAGTGAAAAACTATATTTACGAATCAAAAATTGAAAAGTTTAATAAAAGTCGATAACCCCAATATTATTAAATTAATTTTTAATTTCTTTTTAGCGTAAAAACATTCTCATTTTCGTAAGTATAGATGTCCGTCACGTGATTTAAGAGTTGCCTACACTAAAAATCTCGCCGTCTGCAATTTTTTCATTATTCATTTCTGTATTCATTGCGCTTACGTCTCAACAGGCTTTACATATAATCCCTTCAAAATTTTCAACTTTAAAATTTAAAGTAATTTTTACTTTTTAAAAAATTCCTATTCTTATTTTATGCATTTATTTTAGTGTGGGTCATACTTCAATTAAGCAACCTGGTGACGAAATTTTATAAAATTCTATTAAAAAATAATTTTTACTTTAACTTAAATTACATTTTTCTCATTCAATTTCTTTTTGAAGTTCCTTTTAAATTAGTTTTACTTTAACTCCTATTTCCTAAAATTTTTTTTTGTTAGTAGTTTTTTACTTTTTAATTTTTTAAGTTCATTCTTTTTTATGAGTTATTTTGATAAAAACTTAAGGCTATAAATAAATATATAAGTATCTAAAATTCAATAAAATATTAGATAATTGCTGAAAATTTCTTTATTTAAATTTTAACTTTTTGAATCCTTTCTGACGCCACATATTAGGTACACCACGAGATCGCTAAAAATCAGTATACCGTGATGAAAAATGCTCCAAACGTAATGAACAACAGTTTTATCGTCAAAAATGTTATCTTATTATTAAAAGGAAGGATCAAAGTATTTTTTGATTATTTAATTAATTTTTTTACTCCTTTATAGAACTTTCGGAATTTTGATTAAAAACTTTGTTTTTCTTGCGTCAGCGGTTGTCTCTAATCTTTTAGCATAGCAAATGTTCGCCTCTTTTTTTTTTGCGGTGACAGACACATTAATTTGAAAATCTTGCAAAAATCAAATAATTGTCGGATTTTAATGAAAATTTCAGGGTTTATTCACAAAATTATGAAATTATTTTTGAAATTTTTTATTAGAAAATCTTGGTAAAATATTTTTGAAGAGTTAAAACTAAGACATCATTTAATTATAGAAGCTTTTAATTGCTTTATGAATAATATATATTAAAGACAATATTGTCTAAAGAAAAAAAATCGATGATAAATGAATTTTTACAAGATTTGTTTTCATTTTTTACAATTGTTTACAATTTAAAATTGAATAATTTATAAATTAACTTAACTTTAAATTTGCTAATTTTTCCCAAATAACATTTCAGAAATATATATTTTACTTTTGCAAGATTTTTAAAACGGAAAATTAAGTTTTGTTTGTAAATGTCTAAAATATGACTGGCGTTCTCGATTTTACTGAAAAAAATGCAAGTCTATTCAAATCAATATAATTTCTGTCTGAAGTACACCAAAGTATTTTGCTTACCGGGTATAGGAAATTTAATCCTTTAGCTTTCATTTAAGCTAAATTGAAAGCTTCAGGAAAGCATTTTCATTTATAGAAATTCATTTTAAACCTTACGTATACCCAATTCATGGAGGTACCTATATTAAACCCGCCCCGTTTATTTCACGGAGAGAAAAAAAACTGACATTCTCCGCAATTATTCAGAATACTCCTTGTATTAAGCACCTAAGAGTATATACAGAAAAAAAAAACTTTGAGCAAGCCCAGTTCTACTTTTGTCTTTCTTTTCCCTTGTTATGTTGACTTTCCTTTCATTTTGAAAAAATAGTCCATTTGCCTAACTTTCGTCATTATCTAACTTTTCAAACAAGACAATCACAGATCCATTTCAGGGCCGACACTAGGGTTTCGCCACCCACACCCTAAACATTGATACGATCCCCACCTCTCTACTACGTGTCGATTTCAAAATTTCTACTCGAAGGGAAATTGGGGTGGGGCAGCGCTTTTTTTTTTTTTAATGAACAAAAATCAAGGAATTTATTCAATTTAAATGAAAATGTCGGTACATATTCTTTAATTATTTAATTTTATAATGAATAGTTTTTTTTTATTTAAAAAAATCTGAGAAAATGTTATTCTTTTTGTAAAAACAACCAATATTTTCATGACTAAATTTTACTCGAAAAAAAATGTTCAAGTCGAAAATTTTTACATTTCCATAAAAATTAATCGCCGATGCATCACCGTTGAAAAAAAGTTTTACAAAGATTCCAACACAACACAAACGGGACTGTCTAAAAAAATTGTTTTATAAACAGTATTTCAGTTTTCGGGAAAAATGTTCATGTTTTTAATTTTTAAGCGTTCATTTTCTCGGTTTTATCTTTCAAGAAATGCAAAAAAATAGGGTCTAGAATTTTTATTTTAATTACTAGCCGTGAACTTCTGGTTAGGATTAAGATTATTAAAAAAAATATCAGAGATCCTCCTTAGTGGATGGTCTCAGAATAAAAATTGATTTTACCGAGATATATTACCCTCTTACCTGATTTAAAAAAAAAAAACTATTCAGAAAGAATATTACAATCTAAAAAATAATTAGCGCTATTGAAATTAGCACTTCTGCCCCCAACCCGTTCAGTAGGCAAAGGGCCCTCACGTGATCATGAGGTTCTGGGTAGTAAGCACCGGCCCTGTGGATTATTATAGTTGATGATTGATAATATAACTTTGGTAGAAAAAAAAGTTAAAAGTACAAAAATTAAAAAAAAAACAAAAAAAAAACAAAAAAAAAACGCTCCTGAAATAAACCCTTTTGGGGCTCCAACCTGATCGGGGGTTTCTGCGTAGTACGCACCGCACCGGCCATGCAGATACACGATGTATATTATCAATTGATGACTGACAATGTAACATTAGTTTTAAAATAATTTTTTAAAAAAGCAAATATCCATAAAACAGTGCTGGAAAAAAATGGCAGAGACCAAGACGAGGCCGTAAAAACGCCCCCAGCCCGCTCAGGATTTTCGGGGGTAAGACGCTGTTCAATAATCTGTAAACTCCTTGTATCATTTCAACCAATTTATTCACTTGTATTTTTTTTTTGTTGTGCTGACATAATTTACACCTTACTGTGACAATTCACGAGATCGCTGAAAGATGAACATAGCAGGATAATAAAGGCCTTAAACTTGACGAAAACAAAATTTTATCGTCAAAATGTTTGTTTTTATTAAGAGGAAAGAACAAAGTAATTTTTAATTATTTTTCAAAATTGTTCTGTCTTTATTAGAGCATTCTAACTTTTGATTGAAAAACATCGTTTCTCTTTATCAGTGAGTGTCCTACTAAATAACATGTTTTTTTAATGGCAGTCATTAATTTTGAAAATCCTGTAAAAATAAAAATAATTGTCAGATTTTAATGAAACTTTCAGAAACTATTCACAAATGATGGAAATCATTATAAATATGTTTATTTTTTCAAAGTCATGGTAAAAAAATGTTTTTTATATTTATTACCCCCCACCCATAATTAATTTTATGAAAACTCATGAAATTCTTTGTACAGTTTTAGTGATTAATTAGTTAAAATCCCAAAGGCTTTGAGGAAAGCAAATCATTTTTTTAGTTTGTTGCAGACTGGTGAATGTAATTTTAGTTATCAGAAGGATTTATAATGTCGGTGTTCTTAAACATTCGTCCACAACAAATTAAGAGATAAAAGGAATATTGAAAACAAATCATGCAAGAAAATTCAAAATGAAGACAAACATAATTAAAAGTGTAACAATAACATTGATTTATATACCATTGACATATACAATTGGGTTGAATATTTTTGGATAAACGAGGATGGTTGAATTAGATTATGTAGAGTATTTTTGTGAAGTTTCAGCATGTGTGAAGCTGTTATTAAGATTTGTTCGTAAAATTAAACCAATTATTTGGTTATGTACAAAAATGTCCTTTGTGTGAGTTCAATCAATAGTGTGTGTGCGTAAGCTTGTTTAAGTTATTGTCCAAAATCGGTAGGAGTTGTGTACCTTTGGGTGTTTGATTGATTGTTTACGAATACTTAATTAGTAGTGAGTTAAATATCACTTTTTAAGTATTGTAAGTAATTGCTAGAAATTGTTCCTGAGAGAGCGTGGTTGTTGTTTGCTGAGTCAGAGAAGTTTGCGCGGTAAAAGTGTAGTTGGTCAAGGTTTTGACTTGCGTGGATTAGTTTGGCATCTCTCCAGGGGTGAAAGTCTGACAATATTTATTTCTGTGAAAACACAGAAAATGTGGCACAAGGCTGAAAAAGGACGATCATCATTTGTCTTAATTTTAAACTTAGCTGGCCACAACCACTGACCCAATCATACAAAACAATATTCCTACCACCAAAACAACACATTCATACTTACCTTTCTTACTACATCCACCAAAATACCTCAATGTCTCAATGAAAATCCTAATTAGTCCCCATATGTACAAATAATGTCTGTGGGGGGGAGGGGAATAAAAACAACAAGTTAAAAGGACCCCAATGATTATATACAATATGACTTAAAATTATTTACATGAAACTAAACAAAATCATGTTAGTAATAAAAAAAACCCACAAACCCTAAAAGTGGCAGAAAAATCAGTTAACTGGACGAAATCGATGAGGGACTTCAAAAATATAGAAAATATTCATCCATCTCAAGCACCCACACAGACATGCACTTATTCAGACACAACAACAAATACGAAAAAACACCCGCGAAACGAAAGGCGCCCAGCATCCACCAGAGAACTGACATCAGTGACCACCTAACGAGGGAGGGGGAGTTAAACTAAAAGAAAAGAAATGGGGACAGAAAAAAGGGGCCAATGAGCAAACACACCCTAGCTATGTTTACAGAAAAAGAAAATAAAAACTGAAGAATCAAATATAAAAACCTATTCTAGCCTAAAACCAGGAAAGGGGTGCCCAAGTTCAACCCAGTAAGACAATATCCTGATGTCTAACCGACATCAAAATGCCACTCCAGGTCAGCTCCTTTTACTCGACACAAGCGTGCAAGATTCACCCACCTTTTGACAAATTCTGATGAGGTGAGCCGACGCCTTTCCGTCCTAATCTTGACTTTAAGCTGATGCTTAAAGTACAAGATCAGTTGGGAAGAAGTGAACCTCTCGCCATCATAGAATTCCTTCTGACGCGTCGTCCAAATCACGACTCTCATAACACCTAGTAAGCAAACTAACAGTGTTCAGCCTTCTTTATCTGCGGCACCACATTGCTACAAACAGAACTGGCCTCAAGGACAAAGAACTTTCCCTGCAGCATGCGGACCATGAGGCCTTCAACAAACTTGCACAACGGCGCTACCACCCTGCAATGGAAGAAGGCGTGACCAATGGTCTCGACTTCCCCAACACAGCGACAGCAGTTTGGAGATTTTCATCGTTATTGAGGCATTTCAACATAGGCGCCCAAGGCCATATTGAGCGAGCCTCCGTTTCGTAAGACCGAGCTCGTCAATCAGATCATCCTGAACTCCCCCCCCCGACTAACAGTTGGTACAATGCCCTACGAGACAACACCTGGGCGTTGGAAAGCCCATCCGACTCCCATAAGAGGCGTTTCAGATTCACGATAGAAGGAGGCTCGTGGTAAACGGCGGTCCTCCTCCTCGCTCGAGTGCACACTTCTCAGGGATGGGAAGTTTCTACAGACGTCTTCCTTCCAGAAGGCGCCCTCATCCGATTCGCGACACATTTGATCTAGGAACCGGATGCAAATCATATATTGACGAATCTCAATGCTAGGCATACCCAGACCGCCTTCAGCAGGATGAAGGCAACAGATACCATAGCGGCCTTGTCTCTCCACAAGAAAGAGAACAAGAGCCTTACTAATGGCATTAGTGTGGTATACGGAAGTGGAAGTAAAGGAGAATCGGGTAGATGTGTGAAACACATACCTCCGCCCTCCCCTTTAAGGAAAGCTTCCTCCGAGACCACTGATTAACTGCGATCTCGGCCTTCCCTTGTACCTCCGACCAGTTCATTTCCAACTGGAGATCAGGACCGAACCAGACGCCGAGTATCTTGACCTGTCCATCCGTCCAGAGGAAAGGTCCGGGAAGAGAAACTCCCTCAACGCACCCAATCACAAACCAACAGACTTATCGCGGTTGATCTTGGCCCTTGTCACCATCTTATAACCACTGATCTCTTTGCCGACTTGACACAAGAACCGAAACGTCATCAGCATAGGCAGAATACCTGGCTGAGGTGGTAGCTCCAGGCAGAGGTATTCCGCGCAGGACCGGATTCGCCTTTAACTTGCGAAGGAAAAGTTCCAACGCAAGAACGTAAAGCAAAGGCGAAAGCGGACAACCTTGACGAATGGAGCGAGACAATACGAAAGGCTCCGATCTTACCCCATTTACTTCCACCAGCGCACCGGGGGTCGCATACAAAAGTCGGATCCAGGAGCGAAAGTTGGGTCCGAAACCAGCCGCCAAAAGGACAGCCTCCAGGAAACGATGATCAACCCTATCGAAGGCCTTGTACTGATCTAAATTGATCAGCGCGGCTTCACTGTCGACTTGTTCTGAGATCAAGCGTACCATATGCAGGTTATCCTGAATAGTCATGCCCTTCACAGCACAAGTCTGTTCGGAGCCAGTCAGACTAGACAGGACAAGCTGCAAACGGTTGGCTAAGATCTTCGCCAAAATCTTTAACTCAGTGTTTAACATGGTTAAAAGGCGAAAGTTATCTAACCCATCCCCACCGCTCTTGTCCTTACGCAACAACTTGATCACACTCCTGGTGAAGCGTTGAGGTATAGACCCCTGCTTCATCCAGTGGTTGAAAATAAGTTCCAGCAAAGGAACAAAAACGGGCGACTGCCTTAAGTAAACTTCGTAGGGAAGACCATCTAGTCCCGGAGATTTATCCAGGCCAACCTGTTTCAGCCCTTCCCAGATTTCCGACTCTGTGATGGGACCCTCGCACCCAGCCGCTTCAGCTGCCTCGAGGCAGGGAAAGTCGGCTAAATAGGCGTCGAACTGAGCAGGGCTCAGACCAGGCTCCCTGGTGAAAAGATCCTGAAAGTAATCTCGAAAGGTCTCGCATATGCCCGCGTTTGTAGTCACGGTCCGCTTATCCGGCAATGTGACGCACGCGATATGTCCCGAGACGAGCTCAGAATTTCCTCTGCACGCAATTCAGCGGCCATATTCGTCGCCTCAGAGGACATTCTTTTTAACCTAGCCCTAACTACCAGAGCTTGATCATTCTTGATAAGCAAGGCGGACAACTCTGCCTTAGCTAACCTATTTTCCCACTACGGGAAAGATAGTGGAGTGGTTATCTATTGCCCTCTTTGCGGTTTGGATTTCAGTATTTTTCTTAGACTGGTTGCCATGCAACGCTAGAGAGTCCAGTCTACCTTGCTATTTAACCCATAGATAAAGGAAGAACATTTGCGCGAAAGTGAATGACCAGGAATGAATTTGAACTCGGCTCGCCAATTCCACATTACGCACCGATAACAGTTACACTATCTACACATACTTTTCCATCACTTATTCTTATCCAAATATTGATAACTTTAAGCTTTCTCTACTGTGTTTTTATTTATTTTTTAATTACTTTCAAAGGATATCGACTATTATAAAGTAAGCAATTCTAATAGGAATGGGGGAAAATGTTTGCGTTGTGAGGGAGGATTGTCGATGTTATATGAGATTGTTGGGGATGCGCGGTATGAACTAGGATTTTGCTTGAGTGTTAGAATTTATCAGAAGGATTTTTATCAGATTTTTATCAGGTTGCGTGATCTGTTCATGCATCCACAACAATAAATATTTTACAATATAAAATAAGACAAAAACATGAATGCAATTCAAACAAACAAATGCATTTATGTACAATTTAAAGATTATTTACAAAATGTTGCTTCAAGGTATTTTATGTCTTGTGTTGGTTAGTGGACGAAGGTTTGCTTATTTTTTGGTGCGTTGGTATGTTTGCATTACAGTCCACAAGGAATTTGAATTAATGTTTAAACAATGTTATTTTATGTTCGCGTCGTTTTGTACTGTTTAGAATGAAGTTAGCAAAAGTAGTCTACCTTTAACTGTAGATATGTGTTATGTTCGATAATAGTTTTTTTACTTAAGTTATAGTGAGTGTTGAATAATCACTTTGGATAAGTAAAGTCTCGTAAGTTGAAATTCGTTGTAATCACAGAGTAAACTTCGAGTCGAGTTTGTGAGTGAGTCAGTTGTGTTCTTTTCGCGCGGGAAAATTACAATGGTAAGTTGCGTGGATGCGATCAGCGCTTCTCTGTGTTTGCTGGACTAACTTGGTCAGTTGAAAATCTTCCTTATATACGGATTTAGGTGTGAAAATCGGCTCGTTGGTTTTGGCGCAATTTAACTTCTCCACGTGAAGTTTCTGAATTATCACGCTGCGAGCCAATAGAATTTGCTGTTTAGCACAATAAGGTTTTGATTGGTTATGTTAGTTCCCGTAGGCATGCAAAATGGAATGTTCTTATTGCTAGGGGGATAAGGTAAATGGACGAGTCCACAAGATGTCTTTGGCAACAAAACGTATGTCCCCAAAATTTCCTGGCAGATTTTCCGCCAGTTGTTCGTGGTCACTTTTCTTTAAAATGAATTTTTAAAAAAAAACGAAGAAAAAGCGAAATTCTTCAAGTATTTTTTTATAATTGGTTTCCCAAAAAATAATATAAACACAAAGTTCTTCCTATCTCTTTAGAATTCTTAACCCAAATAATGTGAAACCTGGACAACTCCGAGAGGCTTCTATGAAAAAAATAAAAAATAAATAAAAAAATAAGTCTCTACTCACTTATTTTTAAAGCTTTTACATGACCAAACCAATTTCTGCTTTTTCACCTTTTGATCTTCAAGGGAGAAAAAATCACTTCAAGAACCACACGCTGTTGTAATCAACACATCTTGCTTGTACAAAAATCTCCGACTAACTGTAATTTTTATTATCGTCTGCTGCTTCCAATTCTTTTACTGCTAATTTTCTTTCTTTTTTTTTTTTTTTTTGCAAAGCAACCAATCAGGTCAAAATGCTTTTTAAAAAATACCTACTCTAAAATAAATCAAGTCTCTATTTATTTTTATTTAAAAAAAAATTAGTTTTTAGTTTAATAATTTTTTAAAAAATTATTAAAAATCCAAGGGAGATAACCTTTTCTTTTCTGTCACGTCATGACCTATTACTGCTTTGTTTTTGTTTTTGTTTTTGTTTTTTTAACTGCGCGGTTCACCCTTTGTAAGGCCCGGGGGCCGCTTGAGGTAGAGGGTTCCTTTTGGAGGTCATTTGTGCGTATAGGAGTGGAAAATAACGGTTAACCCTAGTGTTGAACAAGTTAAGATTGTAAAGATCGAGGAAACATCCTCATAGGAGTCGGTTCTACAGGGCAGTGGTTCGCGGGAAGAAGATGCTAGAAATGAAACTTACTTCTCACCGATGGAATATGGAGTTGCTACAGGTTGCTACAATGTAAGTGGCATGGCGTAGTCTTGCTGTGAAGATTTGCCTCAGCGGGACCAGGGAATGTAGCTCGTCCGAGCACTTTCCGAACCTGTTCTGCCATCCTTTTGCTCAAGCCCATTAAGTATGTCACGCGTTACTTTCCTCTGTCCCTCTTTCCCTCTATTTGTCCTGTGAATATCAGATTTTTCTAGCTCTCCTTCCTCATTACCTATCCCAGAAATTTCAAATGATTCATCCTGATGTTAAGTACAAGTATGCTTTTTGTTTCCATTCTCTCCAAAACCCTGTCGTTGCTCACATGTTCAGTCCATGATATCCTCAGCATCCTTCTGTAGAACAACATTTCTGTTGTTTCGAGACTCTTCTTCATCTTTGAGTAGATTCTCCATACAGGATTGTTTCCAATGAAATTTTCCTGTCTCTTAATACTCTGCTTAGCTTTTGGAATGCGTCTTTGGTCAACCCAATGCGTCTTCGGATCTCAATGTTGCACTTTCCAACCTTTGTTAGAACACTTCTCAAATATCTAAATTTCTGTTCTTGCTTGATTTTTGTATCCCTGACCTGTAACTTGCATTTTGGATTCATCCTTTTGCTGATGGCCATTCATTCTGTCTTCTTGTAGTTTATACTTAGTCCATTCTTCTCGATTTCCTTCGCTACCTTCTGTAGGAGGTTTTGTAGTTTCCTTTCCGTGTCTGCTATCAGCACTGTGTCATCTGCATTTCTTATATTGTTAAGATTGTGGCCGCCAATAATGAACCCTGGTAGGATTTCTAATTCTCTCAGATTTGACTCGCTGTATAGATTTTCAAATCCGGTGAGAAGATACATCCTTGTCTTACACCCCTTTCTATCTTTGTATATCTACTCAACTCATTTTCTGTCCGCACGATGGCGGTTTGCTGCTAGTATAGATTCCTGATTACTCTAATGTCTTTCTGGATTATGTCAAGATTGCTGAGCAGATTTGTGGCGTATTTTGTTGAACGCATTTGTGTAGTCTATAAAATACAGATACACGTCTTTTTGCATTTGTATTGGCTTATTTTACTACGTTACTTAAAAATCGAAAACTAAAAACAACACCTTGTAAAATACCACCATGAAATATATACAAGGCAAATGACGTAACATACTTTAGAAAAAGTTTATATTTTAAACTAAACAGATAAGATAACCACCCCACAAAATAAACAAAGAATCAAAATAAATAAACAAATTAAGTAAATAATAAACGAAAAGTAACTTAAAATCGAAAAGCTTGAATTTTGAAAACGTTGCCTTCATAGCTTCTACATCTATAGGAGCTGCAAGTTCACTTTACTCGCCTTGGAGTCGTGGCTAACATCTTCACCTTGAAGTTGTTGCGGAGGAGGGGAAGGGTAACCTAGGAGACAGAACATTGTTATTGTTGCTACTGTTGTGGAGGTTAATTCCTTCTCCGCCTCGTCAAACGTAAATTCAAATTAAAAGAAAAAAAATTGAGTGTGGGTAAATAAATGTGTAATTTATTTACATATATACAATTCTAGTAACGAAATTAATAATGCTCCTATAACTACTAGAATAATAATACAGTGGAGACAAAAGAGAAGGAAATAAAACTGACCTACTAAGATATCCGTATAGTCTAAGCCGATGTTTACTGTACTCTGATTGACACCAAGCTTACAGAATGAAAATAAGCACATGACCAAGTTAGCATTCCGACCCTAAGATCCCAGGCTTGAATCTCACCGCGATAGATTTGTTCTTGGTAATATCGGCATGGGAAAACGATCCTAGATTGTGGTACTGTTGAGAAATTATTGAAAAACCACAAGTTGACCCAAGCCTTGTGAGCGGAAATGGGTAGGCGGAACTTTTCGAAAGCCGGCGATGTCGTCTTAGCAATTTGCAATTTGTCGTGGCCGGGGGTTTGAGCGTACTAGTCTTTTTCAACAACTGATCACTCCAGATTATGCTCACTCTCCTAGAAACTGTGACTAAGAGACGCTTAGCATAGTTGCAGTATAAATTGAAGAAGTACTAATTCTGCCTGAGCAAGCATCTGAAACAGGGATTAGCTAAGCACCCAAGTAGACTACATAGTCTTCTGATATTGATGGATGCCTAATACTATTATGAAAGGCAATGTTTGCTGTGCCTCAAACTGTTCGTCATGTACCAACTAGAGATTATTAGCATAAATGAGGCTCTCCTATGAATTCTACATAGTTCTCTCCCCACCTCACTCTCTCTCTCTTTCTCCCTCTCCCTCTTTTTCTCCCTCTCCCTCTTTTCTCCCTCCCCCTTTCTCTCTCTACCCCTTTCTCAGTTGTGTGTCTGCAAGAGGTGGACGAAACGGCTCCTCACAAACTCCCATATTTCAGCATACTCCCCGGTTTTTTGAACAGGAGTAGCGGTTTATCCCTTGTTTCTTGTTTATGATTGGGTTTATGGTTCCCTCTAATGTCTTTTTCATTCTCTTTTACTCCCAGTAGCCCCTGACATCTTAGTGACATTATCGCCTTGCTTGGGGCGAATTGATTAAAAAAAAAATTAAATAAATAACGGACAGCCACCAAGGAAATAATTATTCCACAATTGTCGGTATTGGATATTCGGTTAGCGTAGCGGTTATGGGTGTAGAAAGTTGGATGTTCCGCGGCGATATCCGAGGTCAGATCTCCGCCTAACCTCTGATGTTCACTAAAATGGATTTAGGAAAAGTCATGAATCCATCTCTTCTCCCCCTCCCAGTTATGAGCTAGGGTACACTAGACTTCCTCGCCGTGAGTAACAGCCTGTCTAAGAGCAAGAAACTTCGGCATTCCAAACCACGAAGGCACGGGGAAACATTCCGCAATCTTTCTTAAGAATAGATTGCAGTTTACATTTAATAAAGAAAAAGGAATCTCTATCGAACGATTATCGCCTACAACCTAAAGGAATATGGTAGTGGTAATATTAACCGTTTCTTATAAGGAATCTTTTAGCATTAATTGACCGAGGTACCAGTGCTGCTTTTGGTGGAAATTTATAATCTTTCTCTTAAAATTTTTTTTCAGGAAAATAGGTTTCTCAAGTCCAGTAACTGCTATTGCTCTTTCCAGTATTGACGAGGGCTTCCTTCCTAACATTTTAGGTAGAAAATTCCAGTAAATTTTCCTTTATCTGAGATACAAAAGATTTTGTTAATGAGCACTGCTCATATATTTAAGAAAACTCTTTCAACAATCTCCTAAGAAAAACCTGCCTTCAACGGGATCCCTGCAGTCGTCCTAAAGAAATGTGCTCCTGAACTTGCTCCTCTTCTCTCCTGACTTTATAACAAATAGCTCGCTGCTTTTTTTTTCTTTCCAGCTTATTGGATGTCTTCCTATGTACTTCCTGTTTTAAGAACTCCGGGGAATCCTCAAATTATCACCCTATTAGTCTCTTACCACTTTATATTATGGAGTTCACGTGGTCCAACGTTATTTGTAAATCTCCCCGATAAACTACAATGTTATTCTAAAAGGAACAAATCCGAAGAAACTGCCCCCGAAAGAACCAATGTATAATCGTAGGAACAGCTCGTGTCAGAATTTGGCTAATTATATTTGCTAACCTTTGCTTTTTCTTTCTGTTAGGGTTGGTGACCTTCGCAAACTGCTGGGGTGCCAAATGCGGTGCCATTTTCCAAAACATTGTAACTTTTACCAAAGTTTCAGCTTTGGTTGTCATCATTGTTGCTGGGATTGTACATATGAGTCAAGGTAAAAAAATTTTAACTCTATGAAAAATATTGAAGACATCATCATCATCATCATCATAATAATAATAATAATAATAATAATAATAATGATAATGATAATAATAATAATAATAATAATAATAATAAGAAGAAGAAGAAGAAGAAGAAGAAGAAGAAATGTACTCATGATACACGTAACATTGTTCTCAGGGTTTCTGTTCTTAACTGAGTGGAAGTGTTAACTTTTACATGTTTTGTCTTGGTGACTGAAGATTCAGTAAATATCCTGTTCAGTACAACAGAGTTACTTCTCACATGCCATTCTTCTTAGTAGTTATAGAAGCACTAGTAATGATTAATATTGATACACACAATAAGAAAATCTCAGGAAATTCATCTTTATCTGAAATACAAACATTTCTGTTAATGAGTACTGGTCATATATTTAGAAAAGCACTTTCAATAACCTAACAAAAACTTGCATTTATCTCAGGTGTCATGTGAAAAACTTGCTAAATGATTGTAGCAAATAGGAAATTTAGAAAAATAATAATAATAATGATAATAAATGTGCTGTTGCTACATCAAGTCCGTCTCTTATGGCTTCTGATTTTATTTGATTGGTCGTGTGAACATGTATATGTTTTTCTTGACCATTTAAGATGGGCTACAATAATTATCCTTCACAGTATTTCGATTTTGCTTGCCAGTTACCATTATTCTAGTAGTTATAGGAACACTAGGAATTGTTAATACTGATACATACAGTAAGAAAATCTCAAGAAATTCAACAGTCTCCTAAGAAAAACCTGCCTTCAACGGGATCCCTGCAGTCGTCTTAAAGGAATATGCTCCTGAACTGGCTCCTGTTCTCTCCAGACTTTGTAACAAATAGCTCGCTGCTTTTTTCTTTCCAGCTTATTGGATGTCCTCCTCTGTACTTCCTGTTTTTAAGAACTCCGGGGGATCCTCAAATTATCACCTTATTAGTCTCTTTACCACTTTTTATACTCAAGACTCTAATCAATGCTGAATTGGTTAAGCATCTTACTTCACATAGGCTCCTTTTGGACAAACAATATGGCTTCCGTTTCTCAGCTCTACCGTCGACTTGTTAACAGCCATCATTGAATTTGTCTATCAAGCTTTAGATAACGGCGAAGATCGGGCTGTGACTCTAGATATCTCAAAGGCGTTCAACAGAATTTGACATGCTTGCCTTCTCCACAAGTCTCAAGGGCCACAATGTCACGGGACAAATATTTGGCTTAATCCAATCGTTCCTAACACATCGTGTAATGAAATTCGTGGCACGCTTCTAGATCATTTCATACTAATGTGGGTTCCCTCAGGGCTCTATACTTAGACGTATGCTGTTTCTGATCGTCATCAACGATCTTCCCGATGTCATCAGTTCCCTACTAGGTATTTATAAGATGATACAACTATTTACTCTTGTTTTAGAAACAAGCCCGACAGGTCCAACAAAGTAAACTGCTCCAGAAAAGACACCTAATCTACGGTTAACTGATGCAAGAAATAACTTATAAATTTTAGCACCTGCAATATAAAGCTGCTTTCATTTAATCACCGCAGTGAAACTTTTCTGCCTGCCATCAGTATGGCTGATGCTAAACTCCAGTAGAGCGTGTCTTTGTGTCTTCTTGGGCTCACATTTTTCACTGGCATGAAGTGGGTGACTATATTGAATCAATTGCGACGTTTACTGCAAGGAAAGTTGGTTCACTGTACTGTGTCAGAATAATTTTCTCGTCAGAATCCATATTGTATATTTATACATCTACCATTCGTTCGTGTTTTGAAGACTGCTGCCATATTTGGACCGGTGCTTCTACTGTATATCTCGAAATTCTTGACAAAGAAGGATATGTAATGTAATCGACCATGATTTGGCACCTCACCCTCAGTCACTTTTCCATCGACGTGACTTGGCTTCCCTCTGTCTTTTCTACAAAATATCTTTCATTGTAAAATGTTCTGATGAGCGTTTTTCCTTAGTGCTTCGACTCTGCTGCATGAATTTTAGCTAGAAAGTTTGAGGTAAAACAACTTGGCAAATAATTATGGTATATTATAATAAATAAATGTCCTGATGCTACACTGCGCATTGCTTTATATGGCTTATCTCAATTGTTTGGAGTTGTTAAATGTATATGTTTGGTGTTGGTGAATTAAGATGAGCTACGGTAAATATACCCGATTCTGTACCACAGATTTGCTTCTCAGTTGCCTGATCATATCAAGCTGGGCATATAGCTGAGGCACATTACATATCTGTTCATGAGTGGGAGTAATGTGAGAGTATCATAGCCGGGTGCTGAAAGGGATTTTTTTTTTTTAATTTTGAAGGCTGGTGTAGCTTAGGAGACATAGGTATCACATATAGATATTGGAAACATCCTCAATCGGAGACCAAGTGTAAGTTTTAATATCATTTTCCACATTATACCAGTATCTCTATTGTTGTTGTTTTTATCACAGTATTTCAGCAAATATATTCTACCTTCGTCAAGTGTATTTTACAGCTATTTTTTAAGAAATTTTAAACATTATACAAATCAATATCTTTATTCTTGTTGTTTTTATCCACTATATTTCGGTCAGCATATTATTCGGCTTTCTTCAAGTGTATGTTACATATGTGGGATTTTAGAAGACAAAAAACTATTTTTTTTTTTTTGGCTTAACAAAGTATATTTTTTATACCAGGTCATTTGGAGAACTTTGAAGGACCCTTTGTTACTAAAGGTATAACCGTGGCTGGTATTGGATTTGCTATTTACAGTGGTCTTTACTCCTATATGGGGTGGTAAGTATACATAGGCTCCATTCACTTATATTTGTTCTAAGAAGACTCATTTTAAAGAGCTGGAAACGTGTGCCCACAGGATAAAGCTGTTATACGATGGATGGTGAAAAGCTCTTGGTCCGGCTCAGAAACACTTTAAAAAAGAAAGAAAGAAAGAAAGAAAGAAAGAAAGAAAGAAAAAAAACTAAAAATAGATCATTCAGTAAGATTTTGGAAGTGGGCAGGGCCGAAATCTTTTCAACAATCCCTTGGGTCACTTACTCATCCAGACTGCCACTAAATGACGACTGTATTTATGTGATTTCATTTGTTAGATTTTTTTAGATTTTTCTTCTACACAATCAACTCTGTTGCTGTATGTAAGAAGAACAAAATATGCTTTAAAAGTACTTTTAAACATTTTTTTTACAATGATGTTCACTCTATACAAGGCCCAATAGCCACTCAAGGTAGAGGGTTACAGATTAACAGACACAGTTTTATGAAGTACTGCGGTCGCCCATTCGAAACGTAATATGACACAAGGTATGTTAAATGTAAGTTTGTCAGCAGTACCATTGATAAATTCTCAAACCACCTCGGCAATTCCTTTTGAGGACGCCTTAGGCGACAGGAAAGAAACCCAACCCCCACCCGAAAGAGAAGTACTGTCTAGCGGTGGGGGGGGGGGCACTGGGGCTTGAGCGAGTATTATCGACAGAGGAGCGAACTCTTCTACTAACCAGTCACCGAGTGACTCGACCACTGGCGTTTGTGAAGTGCTCATGTCTTTACGAAACTTACATTAACCCGCTGTTGGCATACATATACGTTTTCAGGACACTCTGAAAATGTCCACCCTAGCGTTCGTGTTATAAACTAACTAGCGATTAATGCTATGTCCAAAGCATCATAAGCATAATGTAGCGGCCTATTTTCGGACGTAGTTTTATTATACTGTATATTAGGGTGTCGTCTGTACAGCTGAGTACCCGATCGAAACCAAAATGGTAGCGCCCGTGATTAATCGTCGTCAGCGACTTTATGGTCATTTATTTCCAGTAAATGGCAATTTCCTATTTTTTCCAAAATGGGCAGGCATAGCCGGCCAACAAAGTTTATAAAATGCAGCTGTGAAAGTGTTAAATTAAAACTGTGCTATGTGCAAGAAGCGTCACTGTTATCGGCGCGGAAAGTAAAATCGGTAAAGCGAGTTCAAGCTCCAGTCAAATCTGTCGTGTCCTCTTTCGCACTAATGTCTTTGTGAAAGGCATGAATATATATTTTCTCTCTCCAGCCATGGATTAAATAGCAGAATAGATGGTCTTTCTAGCCTTGAGTGGCAGTCCGTGTAGAAGGATAAAAATGTGGAGAAAGTACACAGGAAGCTATTACACTATCTTTCTCGCAAAAGTTATGGCAATTTACACAGATTAAAGAGAGGAAAGTTGTGGAGAGCAGTAACTAATTGTATGGATATGGCCTTTAAAGGTAAAAATGTCTAAAATTAGACAAAACAAAAGAAATAAAAAGCAATGCATTAGCAGTTTGATTACTAATTTACACATAAGATATTCTTTTATTGGTATGGTGTACGCCTACTGTTACTGTAACATCGGGATATTTCATTCCTTAGAAAGGGTATCAGGATGCGTAACCGATACATATATAAATTCTATTTGATATTAGTGCCAATAAAAAGGTTACTAAGATATTATAATGTGGCCGTAAGCATTTCTTTGCTTAATTGTAAAGGTCAGATTCACAGATTAAATATATTTTTGCATTAAGAGATGAGAATGAAAATTTCATGCGGTATTTTAAAACTTGAATTAAAATCATTCCTGTGATACCGTGCGTTTCCTGTTTCATTTTCAAACGAATTTTGGAATAACTTATTTTGAAATTTATTGAGTTTTATAAGCACATACACTATGTCAAAATAAGAATTTGAAGTTTTTAGTTTCTATTTTTGAAACATGGTAATTCCTGTGTAGCGATGGAACCATAATTTTTCTTTTTTTATTTATGAATTCAAGCCTATTCTTAAAATTACAGACACTCTTTATTTGAGAAAACGTTGAATTATATCAACAAGTTATTAATACATCAAACCAAACTGTTTTATGTAATTATTTGTCGATTTCTCTCTCTCTCTCTCTCTCTCACACACACACACACACACACACATATATATATATATATATATATATATATATATATATATATATATATATATATGTGGTGCCCCGACCACGTGAATTTAAGCGTGCTACTAGATTGACATTTAAGTTCCGCCCTTTTACTGTTGAAATAATTAAATATACCTGCTACTTCTACTCGAACAGTTTATTTTCTCGCACTTCCCGCCCGTGGAACTCCCTTCCGTTTACTTGCCTCCTCGATAACTATAATTTTCAGAAATTTAAATGTAATGTCAATCGCCGTTTTTTATCTTCTTAAATCGCGTTCATATTTTATCCTTTCCTCAAGACTCCATATACCCAGTCTTTTCACTCACTTTCACGCTCTGTAACTACCTGCGTACTAAGGTGAAATGATATGCAAGTTTCATTAAAAACGACTGACAAGGTACCGTGGTTAAGTTTTTTTTATATAATTTTTCATGTGTTCTTATCTTATTTTTTTTTTCGGGACGTAAATTATATAAAACTTGTCCAAATGTATTATATGCCCAAACGCTTTCTGCTATACTTTTAGCTATCATCAAGGATGAATTTTAGTTTTACATGTAACTGAATGTATGGGTTGTTTTATGTATCTAGGGTTATAGGAGTGTTTTCTTTTCAAAACACGGTCAACACATTGTAGCTGTGTTCATAGTTGATATTATTGAGTGTTGGCTGTTTTTCTTTTTATTATAGAATTATAAAAAAGACCTTGTCAATCATTTTTAATGAAACTTGCATAAGAGAGAGATTGCTATCCAAATGCACATATATATATATATATATATATATATATATATATATATATATATATAATAATAATAAAGAGAAAGAACATTGAGATATATAATCCAGTGTTCTTATTAATATTTTTATTTTTACAAAACAGTGCCCAATGCAAATCTACAGAGCATAAATCTTCCATCTCTACACAGTAATTACCATGTTTCAAAAACAGAAACTAAAATCTTCAAATTCAATTATAGAATTAAGTTAAAGTCCCTAGTCCTGTTTCATTTTCAAACGAATTTTGGAATAACTTATTTTGAAATTTATTGAGTTTTATAAGCACATACATTATGTCAAAATAAGAATTTGAAGTTTTTAGTTTCTGTTTTTGAAACATGGTAATTCCTGTGTAGCGATGGAACCATAATTTTAAATTAGTAAATTTATAATATATATATATGAATAAAAGTGTAAGTCGTAAAAGGCAAAAATATATAAACAGTGTGAATATAGATATCAATGCTACATGGTGACTGTCAGTTCTATACCAAAAACGGTTATTAGTGTTACTGCTATTAGTGAGATGAGTAATTTCTGGTCTTATGTGAAAGTGTTGATTTCTACGTCCACACTATTCGTGTCTATAACTGCTCGATCCGTGGCATTGATCACCCTTCCCCCATAAATATAATAAATTTTAAACATTATAATTATATATAGGATATATCATATACAAATCTACATGTCAGACTTAATCAAAATACAAAATAGAAAAAATCCTAAAGGATTTCGTCCACAAACGGAACTTCGTCAAACTGATGGTGGTTGTATCGATGGGATAAAGGGTTTTATCGTTATATGTAACGGTATGGGGGGGTCGTTAAATTGCAACAAATGTTTGTTTTATCCGCCGCATATATAAGATTACATCCGTTAATAAAGCCACTATTAGTGTGAAGAAATTCCTGCTGCGAACGTAACACATGACTTAGGATTTTTACTACTTTATCATTCGATTACCCATATATATATATATGAGTTGTGAATAGAATTATTCAACCCCCACTTTCATAATTATAAATAAAGCTGTAATACCTCAATTTTTCATGGAAACTTCATGTGAATTTTTTCCCAAATGACGAAAATAGATTTGAAAGAATGTACCGTGATGCTCAGGACAATATTTTTTATTTTAATGTCAAACATTAATACAAAAAAAACACCCCCAAAATTTAATATAGGACAAAATTATTGGCCCTCTTGCCTCAATAATCAATGGTATAACCTTTATTCTTGATTATTGCCTTTAATCATTTTTGATAGTTCCTTAGAAGATCACTACACACACTGATTGGTATTTTGCTCCGTTCTTCCTTGGCAATAGCTTCTAGTTCCTCCAAATTCGAATGACTTCTTTCTCTTACTTTTTTCTTCAAATAAATTTTCAGAGTACGCCAATACCTTAATTTTGCTGTCATCTAAGTATTTTGTAACAATTCATACCGTGCGTTTCGGGTCATTTGGAAGGTCCAGTCAGGCCTCCAAAACAACTTTTGTGCACTTTGTTTTATAATATCTTCAAGAATAGTCAAGATACATCTACTGTGAGACAAAAAAGCCACTACTTACGAAATAGTACAAGCATGTTCGCCTCAACTATGCCAAAGCTCATATTAATAACCTAGATACCAACCATTAAACATGGCGGTGACAGCATTATGATTTGGGGGTGCTTTGCTGCAGCTGGAACAGGCAAAATACTACGCATTGACGGCACAATAGACCCTGAAAGATACCAAGCAATTTTGAACGAAGGTGTCGTGTCCTCAGTTCAAAAGTTGGGTTTAGGTCAGGGCTGAAACTTTCAACGGGGCAATGATCTGAAGTATCAAAGCAAATCCACAAAACAGTGGATTTGCAAAAAGAAATTTCAAGTCTTGGAATGGCCTAGTCAAAGTCCTGATCTAAACCCAATTTAAAATCTGTGATTCAAGTGAAAGAAAGCAGTACATGAAAGAAACCCAGGTAATATCGAGCAACTGTAAGAGTTTTGCCAAAAAGAATGGTCAAAAATCGGCACTCACTACTGCCAGAAACTTCTTAAAAATTATAGAAAAGATTGGTTGACATTGTAACTGCAAAAGGAGTAGTCACCAAATATTAAATGTAAGGGTTCTCTTACTTTCGCACATCTTAATTTTTAATTAATATTTTTATTTCAACTTGATGAAAATTTTTGAAAGTGGTTTTAATTGATTTGATAAAGGTTTTACTTAATAAATATATAGTTTAATTAAGATTTGATGATCATCTGGAAAAAAAGACAATTTAAAAAAATATTATCTGAGGGATTCACTTAATTTTGCCCAATACTGTATATACAAGGTGCAATGGGTAAATTGTCGCCTTTTTTAAATTTCGCGCATGCGCGTTGTTTGTTTTTGATTTTATCTACTGCACAGTGTAATAGGGTCAGTTGGGCACTGTCTGTGAGAAAACGAACAATTCACACCGACAGAAATTTAGAAACGGCATATTGTCCTGCTTGGCATTCACGCCGAAAGCTCCAATACGAACATTTCAGAGTGTCAATCTGAGGAAATTTCAGAAGATTCGGAAAGAGCTAGATGAGTCTGATGGTGATTACAAAGGTACAGCAGCTTGAAAAGCTCACTGATCGTTCTTATAAGAATAGAACTCCCGAATATGTTAGTGAAGGCCTCAGGCTCAACACGGAGGCCAACATCAAGTGCCTTGAGTAGGTAGTGCTACCCTGGGTCAAGAAGGTGTCTGCTGAAAACCCTATGTGTGCAACCGGACTCTGCACCATGCCACATAAGCAGGACAACCCAGTCATGGCTTTCAGACAATTTCTGCGGCCACATCACCTCTTACATCTGGCCATCTAACTCCCTAGACTGCAACTGCTTTGGTTATCGTGCGTGCGGCACAGTTGAGTGAGAGACCATCAAAACATTTTGTGAGACCAAAGATGAACTGAAAGAGAGCATTATGGCAGCATTCACCAACTTAAGCAAGAAGACCGTCCAGAAAGAGTTGCAGGACATTCTGAAGTTGTCTGGAGGCCATGGTTGAAGCCAATGGCGATTTTATTGAATAAATTTACTCTTTAGTATTTCAAGATATTTTTGTATAATTTTGGAAAATATATCTGTTAAAATGAGATGTCAGTGTTACTTTCACTTTTTTTTTTGGCGTAATTTAGACGGCAATTTATTCATCCCTACCCTGTATACGAGATAACGATATATATTTTTATATATCAAGAACAATACTGGGGAAAATGTATGACAAAATAGAAACAGTTTTCTTGTGAAGCGTTTCGTCCTTTCCGACTAAATTTATTACGTTAGTGTACTACATATGCGCACGAACAAGGGATGCTGGGAATTTTAAATTTAATTTTTTTTTTTTTATCTAACCAATTTTAGTTAGATTCTTTTTCTTTTTCTTTCCATCAATTTTGTAAGTAGATGTCCCACACTGTGATAATGGAAGTTCTTTCAGTAATGATGAAATGTTCTAAGTGCCAGAGTGCGGATTTACTGTAGATGATCTTGCGATCGAAGGAATCTCTAGACATTTTTGCCTTAGTGAATTGTTTTTCTCCTTTGATCAGAGTAGCCATTTTTAATATAAAATTGTGGGCAACCAACGCATTTGATGTATTGTATTTTGTATATGTATTTTGTAAAATATCCCTTTTATATATATGATAAATGATTGATATAAAATATCCAAAAAACGTTGGATTGGCCAAAATGTCCATTCGGTTTATTATTAATTTTCTACTTAATAAGCGAAGGAACTTTTTGGCTAATCTGATATATAAGATAGAATACGTTGACGTTGAAAAATTTCATTTTCTTGTTGACATTTCGCAACTTTACGTGTGCATTGTCAGAAAAAAAAATAAAGAAAAGTAGTTATCCTGGCAATACTGTTACATAAAAACGCTCTGAGCAATTTGACAAATTTTAACAGTTAATAGAAAATTGAAAAAAAAAATTCTTTCGGTGGCATGAGAAAGCTCACGACGACCTACGTGTAGCACGAGCTGTAATGAACTGGGAGATATCCTGTTTTCTTAGATTACACCTGTGCTCATTCGCATGCGTCCCTATATATATATATATATATATATATATATATATATATATATATATATATATATATATATATATATATAAAAATAGAAGTACAAAAGCCTCATCTGTCACCTTTAGTTTCGCAGATATACCGCTCGTCATGGTAAGATAAATCTATTGAATTCATTAACAGATGTCATATTTATACTTTATTTGAATTTGCTCCATAAAAAACGATAATCATTAGCTTTAAATACATTTCAAACCTGTGCTGTACTAAAAACGTGATAAAGTTTAAACGCTAATAAACGTTATAACATTATGTAAAATGACTTGATTTTATATTTTTATATTTCATTATTTCACTGCCACGTTTAAAAAGTATTTGTATAATAATAGGCAATAGGCTTACGTCCATATCACATTGAATAACCGATTCTGGTACGATCATGAAAGTTAACCAGCGTCCAGCCAGGACAGTATCTAGATGTTTAACTCCTTCGACAATATCAGGTGCTGCAAGCTCGGGTGTGCGGGTGATGTAATGGATAACTGATCTGAATTGGAAATCAGAGAACCGAGTTCCAATCCCTGTTGGTATCGTTATATTTACATACGCACAAATACCCTTAGGGAAGGTATGAATCCACCCCTCCTCCCCTAATCTATGGGTTAATTTGTAGGATTTGTATTAAGAAATCATTATTATCTCCAAAAATTGTTATAATCTAAAAATATTTTCTGGTTTTAAATAGGCAGCAAAAGGTTGATAAACCGTAAAAACAAATAAATCAATTGTATAATAATATACAGTGGGTCATCTCCCGTAATAAAATACGTCGTCACGCGGCGCTATATGAGGAAGACGGCGTTGTACGGCATATGATATTTTGCTACATTCGATATCTCTCGTTTGTGTTGTTTTGCGGGGAAACTTTATGTCCTTCATTATGGCTTCTAAGCGTAAGGCAGATTTGTGGTTGCTTATAGAGTTGATTTCCGAATCAGGTTACGTCGCGCCGTAGGAACGAATCTCCGACGTAAGTCGACGACTCCCTGTATAATCTTAGTAAAATAAACTCAATGAACTATTATCAAATTTAAATTATTAGGCACATTTAAATTATCGTAATATTCAAAATTACGGATTATTTTCTTAAGGCAAGAATATATATATATATATATATATATATATATATATATATATATATATATGTGTGTGTGTGTGTGTGTGTGTGTGCAGAAAAATAGGAAAGAACACGTTAGGTAAATAATCCGGAGTTCTTTAGTACTTTTGTTTTTAAAAAGACAGTGCTCCATACAGAAGTAGAGCTTATTTTATTTAAAATATTATAATATATATATATATATATATATATATATATATATATATATATATATATATATATATATATATATATATATATATATAGAGAGAGAGAGAGAGAGAGAGAGAGAGAGAGAGATAGATAGATAGATAGAGAGATAGATAGATAGAGAGTTAGATAGATAGATAGATAGATAGATAGATAGATAGATAGATAAAGGGGACCTATAAATCAGAAAGACCATCGCGACTGGTAGATATTGGAGAGGATCCTAGAGTATTAAGGAAACTCGCTATCACCAGTGAAAACCATTTGAGGAATATTAGCTTATTTAAAGCTTAATTAATCTGAATTGAAACAAATATTACTTACTTTAAGTTTAAAATACCACAAAATGCATTATTAATAATATGAAGCCCCAAATAGAAATAATAGTCATAATAAACTGACATGGGTTCGATCAGTTAAATGATAGATTTTTCTTTATATATATATGTATATATGTCATATACACACACCCACACACACACATATATATATGATAAAATATAGTATTAAGGTATACTATATTTATAGGTAAAATGATCAATATCAGAGATAGAGAGATTGTAAATATGAAAGTGTACATTGAAGGCAACACCCTGCTGTGACAGTCGGTTTCATGCTTAAACGCAATCGTCAGGCCATATATTGTATTTTTTGTGCTTTTGCTTGACTATTTTTAAAAGGTCAGTGATGGATTGTGGGTAGTCTATTGCATTGTTCTAACAGTTGTTTTGGTTGGTGGTAACGGTTATGTTTCAAATTATTCTAGAGACTATTGGGTGGAAATAATTGTGGATCCGGATGCAGTTTTTTGGTTATTTATAGTGTTTGTTAACTTTTATTTATTTATTATTGATTATTTTATTTTTCGTTGTTATTAGTTACTAGTGTTTATGTGTGCGTATATATATATATATATATATATATATATATATATATATATATATATATATATATAGAGAGAGAGAGAGAGAGAGAGAGAGAGAGAGAGAGAGAGAATCTTCTTAGGGAATGAAATATTTATATGTTTGTTTCCTCATTGGTGTTTGTGACTGGCTAAAACTAGGATGTAATTGCTGATTTTCAAGTCACGCAGGGTCTTTGAACTTCAAAGATTCGTGTAACATAACCTTACCTCAAGCTTTTATCCACATATCAGGCTAAATTAAGTTTAGTAAATATGTATACAACACACACGCACACGCACACTCACACTTATACACATACACACATGCTTTTGTGTGGTTTATTCTGTTTCGTTTATTTCAGGGACTCCTTAAATTTTGGCTATGAGGAAATAAAAAGAGCTGAAAAGTAAGGAACTTTTACTTTTGTTAACAATTAACTGAATAAGGATTTTATTTTTTTAGTTGCTGAGGACTCAATTCCTCCAAATTGACCTTGATTTCCTTTGAATTATACATCTCTTCTGTTAGAGATTTAAAATATATAATGGGAAAAGTTTGTGAAAATATATCCTTCATTGAATTGACCTTGATATCCATTGAATTTTACTCTAGTCGTTTACAAAAGGTGTAGAAAGTTAACATTATGAATATAAGGAGGATAGATAATGATTAACCATGACTTAAATCTGTTAAGATTGTAGTTTCAGGAAAGCATCCATGTGGGAGTATGATCCGAAAACTAGCAGTTCTTGGGAAAGGCTGTCTGATGGGGCCACCTCTTTACATTTGGAATACAGAGGGAATGACGGTGATTCGACTCAGTGAAAGTAACATGGCAACTTCTATCTGTAAAATTCTGAGCTGGTGGAACTAAAATAGAGCTTATCTGAATATTAAATATAGTTCTATAGAATAGTAATGGACCTGTTTTTCTGGTCACTTATCTGGCGACATTCTGGTCAAGAGACTTCTTCACGCGCATAATGTTTAAATAAATCTGAAGAAGTTTCAAGCTTATAGTTGAAACGTTGCTCCCGGGATCTATCTATGCGTCATAGAGAACCAAAGACTCAACAGATGGTAATCGAAAGGAGCCGAGCCATGACTACTCGTCGGATGTCAAGTTGGCTGTGCGTGAGGTGGCTTTGCCGTGCAGCAGGAAATAACCTTATGCACACATCCTGGTCCATTCCTATGAATATGCAGCACGCGATGCGCACCATCCCAAAACACAGATGCCGTTAATTTCTCCGCTGTTTGTTAACTTTTGAATTGTGTTGATCGGTGACGATGAAGGCATTCTTCCCGTAGAACCAACCAGTGATACACTCAGCTCTCAGCATCCGTGATCACGGACTTCAGAAAGCTGAAACTTTTGTTCTTCAGTCAGTTACTTCAGGGACCGAGTTGTATTTTTGACCTTGGCAAAAATCTTATTCAAACTCGCACCTCCATGCTTTTTCGCTGTTTTCTGAAGATAGTCTTCATTTCTGTGACGTCACATCTGTAAACGTTCAAAATTGTGTTCCGGCTGTCAAAAGACGTATTATATAACCCCTGTTATTAGGTTGGTGCAAAAATAATGTCGTTTTCTCACATATGTTAGAACGTCAAAAAACGACATTATTTTTGCACCAACCTAATACTTTGTCTTAGCAGCTCTCACAAGGTTTTAATTTGACTCAATCTATACATAACTCTCTCACATACACACACATATATAGGGCTCAATATTGTGTTTATCAGTGGTTCTCAGTCGTTTGTGCCCAATGCATCCCTTTGACCCTGTATCAGAATGTTATCCTCCCCTTTCCAAGATTGTCCGACTCAAAAGATGTATTCCAGATAATATGCATATACTAATGAAAAGTTTCCTTCTTTGCCATATTACTTCGTATACATTTATTACATAGATTGTTTTTATAGGGGACTTTTACAAGTTTAATAGCAAGGAGAATACTGTTCAGCACCTATTAGGGATTGAACTCGCTGCATAGCAGTAACTGTCTGCCAGAATAGCTCAACCATTAACCTAACGCAAAATACCTTTTCTGCTTATTTAATAATATACATTATAGATAGACATTTATCAAGCTGAGATAAATCTTTCAACAAAATCAATAGTTTTAGGAACTCAGTGGGGATCAACGTCAGTCCAGTTTGCTACCAATTAACCCAAAGTGAGGGAGTAAGAAACAAATATAATTATATGGTCGACTTATCCCTTATTAAATACAATATAATTATATGGTCGAGTTTTTCTTATCTAAATGTCTTTTAAGTCTCTAACAAGAAAAATGGAAGTATATTAAGGTCAATTCGATTCGATTGTTAAGTCTATGAGCATTTAATTGGTTCAGGAATAGGTTAATATTGGTCGTTTATGTTTGAGTCTATAATAACATATTTGGTATTTGACCTCCTTATTTGTGGGGTGGGTTGTCCTATCGAACCGCAGAGTACGTTGTCAGCATATTATAGAACCCCCTCCAACAGGACACTAATATTGAGTAGTTGAATACTTCCCAGACCTTTTATATACGAGTGGTGCTGAAAGTTCACGTTCTGATCAAGAAACCCTTTCTAATTGCTAATTTGTCCAGACTTTCATGAGTTGGATGGACTGAGAACTTTATATATATATATATATATATATATATATATATATATATATATATATATATATATATATATATATATAAACAACAGCCACCTGCACTAATGCAAAGCTCTTCAGTAAAATGAATGGAGCACTATGGTTGATTGGCATTTGTTTACATTTGTAAAAACAATACGCTTGATTTAGTTGTGTAACTCTACCGAGTGAAGATAGCTCTGGCTGACACCAAATTAGTTGTGTTTCAATCCTGGCTTGAGGCATTCGGAAGTCTAGTCGCACTGAGGAGCTGTGATACAGCGAAACATTACTGTCTGTGAATGACAATATATATATATATATATATATATATATATATATATATATATATATATATATATATATATATATATATATATATATATGATCTAGGGGATTGGGAAATTCTTTCAAGAAATGTACAGATTACTATTCGGGTGAAACAAAAATTTCCAACCACAATTTTTCAACTAACATTTCTTTTAATTCTACCGATTAATGCCTACCATAAATTTCGGTATTAATTGTAAGAATTAAAAAAAAATTCCGGTGTTAATTATAGGTTTATAAAAATCTGGTAATATTATCAAGTATTATTAATTTCCTTAAATCATTTACTACTCTTGATTTCCATAACCCCTTAATTAGGTATTTTCAATTCCTTTAACGCATTATTATAAACTACTTTAACTAATTAATTAAGTATTCTTAATTTTTTTAACCATTAAGTATTATTAATTTACATAATCCATTAATTGAATATTGTTAATTTCTTTAACCCATTACTTAATTATTATTAATTTCCATTAATTATTATAAATTTCTTTAACCCATTACGTATTTATATCGGTCGTCTACAAAATGATCCAGTCAGCATTAATGATTTAAAGAAATCTTAGAAGTTATCTCTGATGTTTTCCTGCTCTTTAGTTGCTCGTAATACAACTGCCACCACTATTACAGTGTTTACAAGTTTTACAAAAACTTCAGCTGATATAAAGATGTGTTTTACATCAACTTATAAAAAGAACCACTAATTTAAATGCATGTTATTTTATTTTTGATTGAACACAAAAAAAATCATTCTTTTACATCTGTTGATGATAAATTATTTTTTTAATAAGAAATCAAAATGAAGAAGGCAATGCTTAGATCTTGTCCACACTTCAACATCTTCACCTAAATCGAGTGAGCAAAAACAGAGTCTATTTTTGGTAGAATTCAAAGGAAATTGCTTATTGCAAATTGCAGAAACTGGAGAAAAAATGTTATTGCACAAAGCTATATATATGTGTGCTAAGTACTTTCTGGTTATGGGCGATTATGGCTCTCCACAATTTCTTGTCTTATGTTGCCCTAAGCATTTAGCCTTTACCCATTACTATCCTTCTTTGTCCTCCGTCTGCCATTTAGTTGTAGGAAATTCGGTCGTTCAGTATTTTTTATATATTAAAAAATCTGAACATCCGGATTCCAAACGATAATAAAATAAAAATATATAAAGCATGGGTATACCTGTTAAATAAATCAAACCTTGTATTACATATGTTTGTATTACATATGATTACCTACTCCCGAATGAAGTAAAAGTTTACACGCTCAAATAGAAACGACCAAATTTTTACCTATTCCTGTACCAAGTGAAAGGTTTTACATTCAGATATGAAAGATCAATATTTACCCCTCCCTAAAGCGAGTAAATGTTTATACGCTCAAAGAGAAACTACCAAGATTTACCTATCTACGAAGCAAGTAAAAATTTATAGATTCAAATACAAAGTGCGGCAGAAATAAACTCCCGTATCATGGTAAGTAACTAGATGAAAATACCATTGCCACTAATGTCTAACCATTATGTGGTAGTTTTACACAGGGCACATTTTTGCCGGACCCATTATAATCGAAAAGTATTTACCCTTCCTCGAACTAAATAAATGGACATCGACTGAAACAGAAACAGAAACGGTCAATAATTATCAATTCCTGAACGATTAAAAGCTTAAAGACTCACATAAAAATGACCGATATTTTCACATCTTCTAGAACTCATTGTCATAGACTCAAATATAAACTTCCAAAATTTACGTATCGACTCAAGAATAAAAGGAGTGATTTCAACTTTAAACAAACCAACAGGGGTTGATATGCCGTAAAATCCGAAAAATATCCGAAAATCATATTGGTCTTTCATATCTAAATCTATAGCCTTTGATTTAGTTCAGAAATAGGTAAATATTGGTCGTTTCTTTTTGATCGTGTAAGCTTATACTTGGTTCGATGATAGGTAAATATTGGTCCTTGCTATTTGAGCTTATAATCATTTAAGTGCATTGGGGAAAGATAAATATTGGTCGTTCATATCGAAATGTAAAACTTTTTATTTGGTTCAGGAATAGGTAAAAAAATTGGTCGTTTCTATTTGAGCGTGTAAGCTTTTACTTCATTCGGAAGTAGGTAAATAGTGGTCCTTCATAAGCCGAAAAACACTTACGTGCTTTGGAGTAGGGGGTAAATATTGGTCGTTCATATCTAAATTTATAACCTTTTATTTGGTTCAACAATAGGTAAATATTGGTCGTTTCTATTTGAGCGTGTAAGTATTTACTTGGTTCGGGGATAGGTAAATATAGATGGTTTCTACTTGAGCATATAAACATTTACTTGTTTTGGGAAGTGGGTAATATTTGTCGTTCATATCTGAATCTATAACATTTTACTTGGTTCAGGAACAGCTATATATTGGTAGTTTCTATTTGAGTGTATAAGCTTTTACTTGGTTCGAGTATAGGTAAATATTGGTTGTTCATATCTGAATCTATAACATTTTACTTGGTTCAGGAACAGCTATATATTGGTAGTTTCTATTTGAGTGTATAAGCTTTTACTTGGTTCGAGTATAGGTAAATATTGGTTGTTCATATCTGAATCTATAACATTTTACTTGGTTCAGGAACAGCTATATATTGGTAGTTTCTATTTGAGTGTATAAGCTTTTACTTGGTTCGAGTATAGGTAAATATTGGTTGTTCATATCTGAATCTATAACATTTTACTTGGTTCAGGAACAGCTATATATTGGTAGTTTCTATTTGAGTGTATAAGCTTTTACTTGGTTCGAGTATAGGTAAATATTGGTTGTTCATATCTGAATCTATAACATTTTACTTGGTTCAGGAACAGCTATATATTGGTAGTTTCTATTTGAGTGTATAAGCTTTTACTTGGTTCGAGTATAGGTAAATATTGGTTGTTCATATCTGAATCTATAACATTTTACTTGGTTCAGGAACAGCTATATATTGGTAGTTTCTATTTGAGTGTATAAGCTTTTACTTGGTTCGAGTATAGGTAAATATTGGTTGTTCATATCTGAATCTATAACATTTTAATTAGTTCAGGAATAGGTAAATATTGGTCTTTTTTTTTTATTCCGTTTCACCCCATGCAAGGCAGAAATCCACTAAGACAGAAGAGGTTACTGGATTCGGAACAAAAACATTAATAATGAGCGGGAAGAGAAAAGAGTAAGATAGCAGATAGCGATTTCATTTAAATCTTTGCAGATTACAGTTGGTCGGAACGCATGTAGCCGGAAGAAAGTTCCAAAAGCGAGAAGTGATGAAAAATAAACTATTAGCATCGAGTTTACAGCTACAGCTAGCAAGCTCAACTGTAAATTGATGAGATATCAACGTCAGTTTCGTACTGCGCTTAAATTAGAAAATCTAGGTACAATAGCGAAGAACTCGTCCAAGCAATTACCATGAAAGTATTTATAGAAATGACATAGAGAAACAAACTTACGGTGGTGGGTAATTAACTGAAGCCGAGCCTCCAGATCAGGACCAATAATATTGCTGATTCTTCTTTGGATTTTATCAAGGAGCTCAAGGTAAAAGCAGTGGCACCGGACCAAATGTGGCAGCAATATTCTAAGCATAAACGAATGGTAGACATAGATATATGTATGATAGATTCTGGAGGAAAAATATTGTCTCACACGACACAGTGAACCAACTTTTTTAGCAGCTGGCCTAGCAATGGATCCAATATAGTCTTTCTACTTCATGTCAGCTGAGAACGTTAGCACGAGAAGTTCCAGCGTGTCACTTTCCTGGATGTTAGTATCAGCCTTACTGATGGAAGGCAGAGAGCATTTTCTCAGATGATTAACAGAGATAGGTTTAGTTTTGGAGGCGTTAAATTTAACAAGTCATCTTTTGCCCCAGTTAAGAACAGACTTGAGGTCGTTTTGGACATCGACTGCCTTGTCGGACTGATCAGCCTTACTTTCGAGACAGGTAACAATTAGTTGTGTCATCAGCGTAGAGACCAAGTGCAGAGCTGATCTCTTCGGGAAGGTCATTAATGAAAATTAAAAACAAAATAGGGGCGAAGGATGGAACATGGCGGTCATCCGCGTTAGTACAAAAGTACCTAGACGAGTGGCCGTTAGGGATAACTTTCATTTCACGATTTGATAATAAAGACTGAATCAATTCAAAAATGTGTCCAGAGACACCGTAACTTTTCAGCTTGTGGAGAAGACCTGTATGTCAAACTATGTTAAAAGCTTTCGAGATGTCTAAAGCTACAGCCCGGGATTCACCGTTTTTATCTAGAGCGTAATAGACTCTTACCGGAATTATCGGCAGTACATCAGCAGTTGATCTGGAGAAACCCAGATTTCTTATCTGAAAAAAAAAAACGGCCTACGAAGAAAGATGATGAATTAACCACAACCGACGACAAAGATATTCGCAGAAGGATGGAAAGAAAGTTGCACGACTGAAGATGATCTTGGACAACGATCGAAAGTACTTGGGTAATAAAAATAAAAGAAATGTGTGCCTCTTTCTACAATGTCAGATATTATGGCTTCTAGGAATTTCTTCAAAACATCTCCGATGATACATTAATTATCACTTTCTTATTGGTGGGAAGTGGCGAAGGAATGGTGATCTTGGTTTTGATCAATCTTATCTTATAAATTATCAATCCGTCTTATAAATTTGGGTTCGATTCTCCTTGGAATCGTTCTTGGTTTCATTTTATTATTTTAAAACATATTTGTTTTAACGCATTTCGTTTCTAATTTTCTTCTCAACTTTTCAATCCACTTTCCTGAGAATTTCAACAATTATCATCCGGTTAGTAGTTTCTCTCCACTTCCTTTTGCTTTTTTTCTGATTAACTCCTTGGGCTCCTTGCGTCGTGACGGAAGCAGTCATGCTTGTATACCTGAAAATAGTGGTTCCTGTGTGCCATAGCAGCTGAGCCTGCTGGTGTGAACCATGTGGAGGGTTGTGATTTCACCTGGTAGTTCCGTGAAGGAATGAAAGCGTCCATGCCGGCTTTGACCAAGAAGAAAAATCAGTGGCTCTATTCTCAATTGGAAGGTAGATGATGTTAGTCCAAGGGAGTGAGTCGCAATCAGCATGCATGAGTAGGAAAATCCACGATTTGAGTAAGGGATTGGGCAATATAAAAATTTAATGTCAAAATACCGGCAATACCAGTACCTTTAGAATGTTTAAGCCACGTATTGTGGTGCGCATTGAAGTTACCGACGACAAAGATATTCGCAGAAGGATGGAAAGAAAGTGCCTCTTTCTATAATGTCAAATATTATGGCTAATATACTGCAGTCCCGAAAAGAGGTGAGCGATAAAGGAATAAAATATAGCTAACACAGTTTAATAATGAAAGACGGAAGCACATGAAAGAGTTTTCTGAAGCTTCGAGAGATAATTCCATGGCCATCGGAAGATTATCCCGGATGTAAACACCAAGGTCATGCATGTGAATGTTGGAATCTTTTAGGCAAAGTAAGAAAGAAAGAACCGGCAAACCATAACCTGAACAGGGAACAAGGGATGATCTTCTACTTCTGTTCGATAGACGTGTAAGAAGTGTGGACTGGAGGAAAGGTAAGCCTATCTACTCCAATTTGAGCGTATAAACATTTACTTGCTTTGGAGAGTGGGTAAATATTGGTCGTTCATATCTGAATCTATATCCTTTTACTTGCTTCAGGAATAGGTAAATATTGGTAGTTTCTCTTTGAGCCGTAAGTTTTTACTTGGTTTGGGGATAGGTAAATATTGGCTGTTTCTATTTGAGCGTATAAGCTCTTACATGGTTCAAGAATAGTTAAATATTGGTCGTTTCCCTTTGAGCGTGTACGGTTTTACTTAGTTTGGGGATAGGTAAATATTGGTCGTTTCTATTTGAGCGAATAAACATTTACTTGTTTTGGGGAGGGGTAAATATTGGTCGTTGATATCAGAATCTATAATCTTTTACTTCATTCAGGGATAAGTAAATACTGGTCGTTTCTATTTGAGTCTGTGTGCATTTATTTCATTCTTGGAGGAGTAAATATTGGTCATTGATATTTAAATCTATAACCTTTTACTTGGTTCGGGATAGATAAATATTGGTCGTTTCTCTTTGGGCGTGCAAGGGTTTACTTAGTAAATACTGGCCGCTTCTATTTGAGCGAACAAACATTTATTTGCTTTCGAGTGGGGTAAATATTGGTCGTTCATATTTGAATCTATCACCGTTAACTTGATCCAGGAATAGGTATATATAGGTAGTTTCTATTTCGGCGTATAAACATTTACCTTCTTTGTAGTGGAGTAAATAATTCTCGTTGGTAGCTGAATCAATAAGCTTTGAATTGGTTCGGGAATTGGTAAATATTGGACTGTGTGCATTTATTCTTGGATGGTAAAATATTGGTTGTTAATATCTGAATCTGTAACGTTTTACTTCGTTCGGGGATAAGTAATTATTGTATTTTTCTATTTGAGTCTGTGTGCATTTATTTCGTTCTTGGAGGGATAAATATTGGTCGCTGATATCTGAATCTATAACGTTTTACTTGGTTTGGATGTAGGTAAATATTGGTCATTTCTATTTGACTCTATATGCATTTATTTCGTTATTTGAAAGGTAAATATTTGTCGTTGATATTTGAATCTATAACCTTTTACTTGGTTCCAGGGTAGGTTATTAGTGGTCGTTTCTATTTGAATATAGATGCATTTATTTCATTATTCCAGGGGTAAATATTGGTCGTTGATATCATAAACTATAGCCTTTTACTTGGATCAAGAATAGGTAAATATTGGTTATTTTTCTTTGAGCTTGTAAGGGTTTACTTAGAACAGAGATAGGTAAATATTAGTCGCTTCTTCTTGAGCGAATAAACATTTACTTGCTTTGGGGTGCGGTCAAAATTGCTCGTTCTTATCTGAATCTATAATCGTCAACTTGGTTCAAGAATAGGTATATATTGGTAGTTTCTATTTCAGCGTATAAACATTGACTTTTTTGTGATCTGGGAAAAATTGTCGTTGCTATCTGAATCTATAAGCTTTTAATTGGTTCGGAGATAGGTAAATATCAGTCGTTTCTATTAGAGTCTGTTTGCATTTATTTCGTTCTTGGAGGGGTAAATATTGATTGTTAATATCTGAAATTATAACATTTTAATTGGTTCGTTTCTATTTAAATGTGTAATAATTTACTCTAAGCTTCTGGAATTGGTAAATATTTAATCTGCAAGAATTTACTTGATAGATGGTCCCTTTTTTCCTCTTTCTTTATACATAACCCTCTGTAAATATGCAATCTGCATATTCTAGCTTCCGCCAATATGGTAATCACGATATCGTGAAATCCCTTAAAAAATTGTTCAAATGAAAACGTTCTTTTGTGTTTGCATACACACTTCAGCTAGAAGATCAAGGAATGCTTGGAACAATATTTTGATGACTGAATAATGATGCTATGAATTTATATGTATAAAATATTTTGTAAAAATAATGTTGGAATCTCTTGCATCACACAAATACATATTTAATTATTGTGAATTGAAATTTAATCATTTTCTTGCTTATTTTTAATTGTACAGAATCGTTCCCGTGGCAATAACTGTTGGTTTGGGTATATCAATGTTTGTCTATTTGCTGGCTAATGTTGCATACCATGCAGTTCTGAACAACAATGAAATTCTCTCGGGCATTGCAGTTGGTGTGGTGAGTGTTATATGATTTTTTTTCTAACCTGTTTGGATGAAATGCTGCTTTGTGTTTGGATCGAAACCATGAGTTAAAAACACTCATCAAATGTTTATGGTTTCGTCTCATTATTCTTTCATTCTTTCGTTCTTTCTTTGCCATTTTCTTGTTTTTCGTTCTTTCCTTCTGCTTTGTCTCTTTTTCCTATTTTCCTGGCTTTCAATCTTTCGAATTCTCTTATCTTCTCTCATGTTCTTTCTTTCTTTCTTTCTTTGCCATTTTCTTGATTTTCATTCTTTCCTTCTGCTTTCTCTCTTTTTCCTATTTTCCTTGCTTTCAATCTTTCGAATTCTCTTATCTTCTCTCATGTTCTTTCTTTATTTCTTTCTTTGCCATTTTCTTGATTTTCGTTCTTTCCTTCTGCTTTCTCTCTTTTTCCTATTTTCCTGGCTTTCAATCTTTCGAATTCTCTTATCTTCTCTCATGTTCTTTCTTTCTTTCTTTGCCATTTTCTTGATATTCGTTCTTTCTTTCTGCTTTCTCTCTTTTTCCTATTTTCCTTGCTTTCAATCTTTCAAATTCTCTTATCTTCTCTCATGTTCTTTCTTTCTTTCTTTCTTTAACATTTTCTTGATTTTCGTTCTTTCCTTCTGCTTTCTCTCTTTTTCCTATTTTCCTTGCTTTCAATCTTTCGAATTCTCTTATCTTCTCTCATGTTCTTTCTTTCTTTCTTTCTTTGCCATTTTCTTGATTTTCGTTCTTTCCTTCTGCTTTCTCTCTTTTTCCTATTTTCCTTGCTTTCAATCTTTCGAATTCTCTTATCTTCTCTCATGTTCTTTCTTTCTTTCTTTGCCATTTTCTTGATTTTCGTTCTTTCTTTCTGCTTTCTCTCTTTTTCCTATTTTCCTTGCTTTCAATCTTTCGAATTCTCTTATCTTCTCTCATGTTCTTTCTTTCTTTCTTTGCCATTTTCTTGATTTTCGTTCTTTCCTTCTGCTTTCTCTCTTTTTCCTATTTTCCTTGCTTTCAATCTTTCGAATTCTCTTATCTTCTCTCATGTTCTTTCTTTCTTTCTTTGCCATTTTCTTGATTTTCGTTCTTTCTTTCTCCTTTCTCTCTTTTTCCTATTTTCCTTGCTTTCAATCTTTCAAATTCTCTTATCTTCTCTCATGTTCTTTCTTTCTTTCTTTCTTTGACATTTTCTTGATTTTCGTTCTTTCCTTCTGCTTTCTCTCTTTTTCCTATTTTCCTTGCTTTCAATCTTTCGAATTCTCTTATCTTCTCTCATGTTCTTTCTTTCTTTCTTTGCCATTTTCTTGATTTTCGTTCTTTCCTTCTGCTTTTTCTCTTTTTCCTATTTTCCTTGCTTTCAATCTTTCGAATTCTCTTATCTTCTCTCATGTTCTTTCTTTCTTTCTTTGCCATTTTCTTGATTTTCGTTCTTTCCTTCTGCTTTCTCTCTTTTTCCTATTTTCCTTGCTTTCAATCTTTCGAATTCTCTTATCTTCTCTCATGTTCTTTCTTTCTTTCTTTCTTTGCCATTTTCTTGATTTTCGTTCTTTCTTTCTGCTTTCTCTCTTTTTCCTATTTTCCTTGCTTTCAATCTTTCAAATTCTCTTATCTTCTCTCATGTTCTTTCTTTCTTTCTTTGACATTTTCTTGATTTTCGTTCTTTCTTTCTGCTTTCTCTCTTTTTCCTATTTTCCTTGCTTTCAATCTTTCGAATTCTCTTATCTTCTCTCATGTTCTTTCTTTCTTTGTTTCTTTGCCATTTTCTTGATTTTCGTTCTTTCCTTCTGCTTTCTCTCTTTTTCCTATTTTCCTTGCTTTCAATCTTTTGAATTCTCTTATCTTCTCTCATGTTCTTTCTTTCTTTCTTTGACATTTTCTTGATTTTCGTTCTTTCCTTCTGCTTTCTCTCTTTTTCCTATTTTCCTTGCTTTCAATCTTTCAAATTCTCTTATCTTCTCTCATGTTCTTTCTTTCTTTCTTTGCCATTTTCTTGATTTTCGTTCTTTCTTTCTCCTTTCTCTCTTTTTCCTATTTTCCTTGCTTTCAATCTTTCAAATTCTCTTATCTTCTCTCATGTTCTTTCTTTCTTTCTTTTTTGACATTTTCTTGATTTTCGTTCTTTCCTTCTGCTTTCTCTCTTTTTCCTATTTTCCTTGCTTTCAATCTTTCGAATTCTCTTATCTTCTCTCATGTTCTTTCTTTCTTTCCTTGCCATTTTCTTGATTTTCGTTCTTTCCTTCTGCTTTCTCTCTTTTTCCTATTTTCCTTGCTTTCAATCTTTCGAATTCTCTTATCTTCTCTCATGTTCTTTCTTTCTTTCTTTCTTTGACATTTTCTTGATTTTCGTTCTTTCCTTCTGCTTTCTCTCTTTTTCCTATTTTCCTTGCTTTCAATCTTTCGAATTCTCTTATCTTCTCTCATGTTCTTTCTTTCTTTCTTTGCCATTTTCTTGATTTTCGTTCTTTCCTTCTGCTTTCTCTCTTTTTCCTATTTTCCTTGCTTTCAATCTTTCAAATTCTCTTATCTTCTCTCATGTTCTTTCTTTCTTTCTTTCTTTGCCATTTTCTTGATTTTCGTTCTTTCCTTCTGCTTTCTCTCTTTTTCCTATTTTCCTTGCTTTCAATCTTTCGAATTCTCTTATCTTCTCTCATGTTCTTTCTTTCTTTCTTTCTTTGACATTTTCTTGATTTTCGTTCTTTCCTTCTGCTTTCTCTCTTTTTCCTATTTTCCTTGCTTTCAATCTTTCGAAGTCTCTTATCTTCTCTCATGTTCTTTCTTTCTTTCTTTGCCATTTTCTTGATTTTCGTTCTTTCCTTCTGCTTTCTCTCTTTTTCCTATTTTCCTTGCTTTCAATCTTTCAAATTCTCTTATCTTCTCTCATGTTCTTTCTTTCTTTCTTTCTTTGCCATTTTCTTGATTTTCGTTCTTTCCTTCTGCTTTCTCTCTTTTTCCTATTTTCCTTGCTTTCAATCTTTCGAATTCTCTTATCTTCTCTCATGTTCTTTCTTTCTTTCTTTGCCATTTTCTTGATTTTCGTTCTTTCCTTCTGCTTTCTCTCTTTTTCCTATTTTCCTTGCTTTCAATCTTTCAAATTCTCTTATCTTCTCTCATGTTCTTTCTTTCTTTCTTTCTTTGCCATTTTCTTGATTTTCGTTCTTTCCTTCTGCTTTCTCTCTTTTTCCTATTTTCCTTGCTTTCAATCTTTCGAATTCTCTTATCTTCTCTCATGTTCTTTCTTTCTTTCTTTCTTTGACATTTTCTTGATTTTCGTTCTTTCCTTCTGCTTTCTCTCTTTTTCCTATTTTCCTTGCTTTCAATCTTTCGAATTCTCTTATCTTCTCTCATGTTCTTTCTTTCTTTCTTTGCCATTTTCTTGATTTTCGTTCTTTCCTTCTGCTTTCTCTCTTTTTCCTATTTTCCTTGCTTTCAATCTTTCAAATTCTCTTATCTTCTCTCATGTTCTTTCTTTCTTTCTTTCTTTGCCATTTTCTTGATTTTCGTTCTTTCCTTCTGCTTTCTCTCTTTTTCCTATTTTCCTTGCTTTCAATCTTTCGAATTCTCTTATCTTCTCTCATGTTCTTTCTTTCTTTCTTTCTTTGACATTTTCTTGATTTTCGTTCTTTCCTTCTGCTTTCTCTCTTTTTCCTATTTTCCTTGCTTTCAATCTTTCGAATTCTCTTATCTTCTCTCATGTTCTTTCTTTCTTTCTTTGCCATTTTCTTGATTTTCGTTCTTTCCTTCTGCTTTCTCTCTTTTTCCTATTTTCCTTGCTTTCAATCTTTCAAATTCTCTTATCTTCTCTCATGTTCTTTCTTTCTTTCTTTCTTTGCCATTTTCTTGATTTTCGTTCTTTCCTTCTGCTTTCTCTCTTTTTCCTATTTTCCTTGCTTTCAATCTTTCGAATTCTCTTATCTTCTCTCATGTTCTTTCTTTCTTTCTTTGCCATTTTCTTGATTTTCGTTCTTTCCTTCTGCTTTCTCTCTTTTTCCTATTTTCCTTGCTTTCAATCTTTCAAATTCTCTTATCTTCTCTCATGTTCTTTCTTTCTTTCTTTCTTTGCCATTTTCTTGATTTTCGTTCTTTCCTTCTGCTTTCTCTCTTTTTCCTATTTTCCTTGCTTTCAATCTTTCGAATTCTCTTATCTTCTCTCATGTTCTTTCTTTCTTTCTTTCTTTGACATTTTCTTGATTTTCGTTCTTTCCTTCTGCTTTCTCTCTTTTTCCTATTTTCCTTGCTTTCAATCTTTCGAATTCTCTTATCTTCTCTCATGTTCTTTCTTTCTTTCTTTGCCATTTTCTTGATTTTCGTTCTTTCCTTCTGCTCTCTCTCTTTTTCCTATTTTCCTTGCTTTCAATCTTTCAAATTCTCTTATCTTCTCGCATGTTCTTTCTTTCTTTCTTTCTTTGCCATTTTCTTGATTTTCGTTCTTTCCTTCTGCTTTCTCTCTTTTTCCTATTTTCCTTGCTTTCAATCTTTCGAATTCTCTTATCTTCTCTCATGTTCTTTCTTTCTTTCTTTCTTTGCCATTTTCTTGATTTTCGTTCTTTCCTTCTGCTTTCTCTCTTTTTCCTATTTTCCTTGCTTTCAATCTTTCGAATTCTCTTATCTTCTCTCATGTTCTTTCTTTCTTTCTTTCTTTGACATTTTCTTGATTTTCGTTCTTTCCTTCTGCTTTCTCTCTTTTTCCTATTTTCCTTGCTTTCAATCTTTCGAATTCTCTTATCTTCTCTCATGTTCTTTCTTTCTTTCTTTGCCATTTTCTTGATTTTCGTTCTTTCCTTCTGCTTTCTCTCTTTTTCCTATTTTCCTTGCTTTCAATCTTTCAAATTCTCTTATCTTCTCTCATGTTCTTTCTTTCTTTCTTTCTTTGCCATTTTCTTGATTTTCGTTCTTTCCTTCTGCTTTCTCTCTTTTTCCTATTTTCCTTGCTTTCAATCTTTCGAATTCTCTTATCTTCTCTCATGTTCTTTCTTTCTTTCTTTCTTTGCCATTTTCTTGATTTTCGTTCTTTCCTTCTGCTTTCTCTCTTTTTCCTATTTTCCTTGCTTTCAATCTTTTGAATTCTCTTATCTTCTCTCATGTTCTTTCTTTCTTTCTTTGACATTTTCTTGATTTTCGTTCTTTCCTTCTGCTTTCTCTCTTTTTCCTATTTTCCTTGCTTTCAATCTTTCAAATTCTCTTATCTTCTCTCATGTTCTTTCTTTCTTTCTTTGCCATTTTCTTGATTTTCGTTCTTTCTTTCTCCTTTCTCTCTTTTTCCTATTTTCCTTGCTTTCAATCTTTCAAATTCTCTTATCTTCTCTCATGTTCTTTCTTTCTTTCTTTTTTGACATTTTCTTGATTTTCGTTCTTTCCTTCTGCTTTCTCTCTTTTTCCTATTTTCCTTGCTTTCAATCTTTCGAATTCTCTTATCTTCTCTCATGTTCTTTCTTTCTTTCCTTGCCATTTTCTTGATTTTCGTTCTTTCCTTCTGCTTTCTCTCTTTTTCCTATTTTCCTTGCTTTCAATCTTTCGAATTCTCTTATCTTCTCTCATGTTCTTTCTTTCTTTCTTTCTTTGACATTTTCTTGATTTTCGTTCTTTCCTTCTGCTTTCTCTCTTTTTCCTATTTTCCTTGCTTTCAATCTTTCGAATTCTCTTATCTTCTCTCATGTTCTTTCTTTCTTTCTTTGCCATTTTCTTGATTTTCGTTCTTTCCTTCTGCTTTCTCTCTTTTTCCTATTTTCCTTGCTTTCAATCTTTCAAATTCTCTTATCTTCTCTCATGTTCTTTCTTTCTTTCTTTCTTTGCCATTTTCTTGATTTTCGTTCTTTCCTTCTGCTTTCTCTCTTTTTCCTATTTTCCTTGCTTTCAATCTTTCGAATTCTCTTATCTTCTCTCATGTTCTTTCTTTCTTTCTTTCTTTGACATTTTCTTGATTTTCGTTCTTTCCTTCTGCTTTCTCTCTTTTTCCTATTTTCCTTGCTTTCAATCTTTCGAATTCTCTTATCTTCTCTCATGTTCTTTCTTTCTTTCTTTGCCATTTTCTTGATTTTCGTTCTTTCCTTCTGCTTTCTCTCTTTTTCCTATTTTCCTTGCTTTCAATCTTTCAAATTCTCTTATCTTCTCTCATGTTCTTTCTTTCTTTGACATTTTCTTGATTTTCGTTCTTTCCTTCTGCTTTCTCTCTTTTTCCTATTTTCCTTGCTTTCAATCTTTCGAATTCTCTTATCTTCTCTCATGTTCTTTCTTTCTTTCTTTGCCATTTTCTTGATTTTCGTTCTTTCCTTCTGCTTTCTCTCTTTTTCCTATTTTCCTTGCTTTCAATCTTTCAAATTCTCTTATCTTCTCTCATGTTCTTTCTTTCTTTCTTTCTTTGCCATTTTCTTGATTTTCGTTCTTTCCTTCTGCTTTCTCTCTTTTTCCTATTTTCCTTGCTTTCAATCTTTCGAATTCTCTTATCTTCTCTCATGTTCTTTCTTTCTTTCTTTCTTTGACATTTTCTTGATTTTCGTTCTTTCCTTCTGCTTTCTCTCTTTTTCCTATTTTCCTTGCTTTCAATCTTTCGAATTCTCTTATCTTCTCTCATGTTCTTTCTTTCTTTCTTTGCCATTTTCTTGATTTTCGTTCTTTCCTTCTGCTTTCTCTCTTTTTCCTATTTTCCTTGCTTTCAATCTTTCAAATTCTCTTATCTTCTCTCATGTTCTTTCTTTCTTTCTTTCTTTGCCATTTTCTTGATTTTCGTTCTTTCCTTCTGCTTTCTCTCTTTTTCCTATTTTCCTTGCTTTCAATCTTTCGAATTCTCTTATCTTCTCTCATGTTCTTTCTTTCTTTCTTTCTTTGACATTTTCTTGATTTTCGTTCTTTCCTTCTGCTTTCTCTCTTTTTCCTATTTTCCTTGCTTTCAATCTTTCGAATTCTCTTATCTTCTCTCATGTTCTTTCTTTCTTTCTTTGCCATTTTCTTGATTTTCGTTCTTTCCTTCTGCTTTCTCTCTTTTTCCTATTTTCCTTGCTTTCAATCTTTCAAATTCTCTTATCTTCTCTCATGTTCTTTCTTTCTTTCTTTCTTTGCCATTTTCTTGATTTTCGTTCTTTCCTTCTGCTTTCTCTCTTTTTCCTATTTTCCTTGCTTTCAATCTTTCGAATTCTCTTATCTTCTCTCATGTTCTTTCTTTCTTTCTTTGCCATTTTCTTGATTTTCGTTCTTTCCTTCTGCTTTCTCTCTTTTTCCTATTTTCCTTGCTTTCAATCTTTCAAATTCTCTTATCTTCTCTCATGTTCTTTCTTTCTTTCTTTCTTTGCCATTTTCTTGATTTTCGTTCTTTCCTTCTGCTTTCTCTCTTTTTCCTATTTTCCTTGCTTTCAATCTTTCGAATTCTCTTATCTTCTCTCATGTTCTTTCTTTCTTTCTTTCTTTGACATTTTCTTGATTTTCGTTCTTTCCTTCTGCTTTCTCTCTTTTTCCTATTTTCCTTGCTTTCAATCTTTCGAATTCTCTTATCTTCTCTCATGTTCTTTCTTTCTTTCTTTGCCATTTTCTTGATTTTCGTTCTTTCCTTCTGCTCTCTCTCTTTTTCCTATTTTCCTTGCTTTCAATCTTTCAAATTCTCTTATCTTCTCTCATGTTCTTTCTTTCTTTCTTTCTTTGCCATTTTCTTGATTTTCGTTCTTTCCTTCTGCTTTCTCTCTTTTTCCTATTTTCCTTGCTTTCAATCTTTCGAATTCTCTTATCTTCTCTCATGTTCTTTCTTTCTTTCTTTCTTTGCCATTTTCTTGATTTTCGTTCTTTCCTTCTGCTTTCTCTCTTTTTCCTATTTTCCTTGCTTTCAATCTTTCGAATTCTCTTATCTTCTCTCATGTTCTTTCTTTCTTTCTTTCTTTGACATTTTCTTGATTTTCGTTCTTTCCTTCTGCTTTCTCTCTTTTTCCTATTTTCCTTGCTTTCAATCTTTCGAATTCTCTTATCTTCTCTCATGTTCTTTCTTTCTTTCTTTGCCATTTTCTTGATTTTCGTTCTTTCCTTCTGCTTTCTCTCTTTTTCCTATTTTCCTTGCTTTCAATCTTTCAAATTCTCTTATCTTCTCTCATGTTCTTTCTTTCTTTCTTTCTTTGCCATTTTCTTGATTTTCGTTCTTTCCTTCTGCTTTCTCTCTTTTTCCTATTTTCCTTGCTTTCAATCTTTCGAATTCTCTTATCTTCTCTCATGTTCTTTCTTTCTTTCTTTGACATTTTCTTGATTTTCGTTCTTTCCTTCTGCTTTCTCTCTTTTTCCTATTTTCCTTGCTTTCAATCTTTCGAATTCTCTTATCTTCTCTCATGTTCTTTCTTTCTTTCTTTGCCATTTTCTTGATTTTCGTTCTTTCTTTCTGCTTTCTCTCTTTTTCCTATTTTCCTTGCTTTCAATCTTTCAAATTCTCTTATCTTCTCTCATGTTCTTTCTTTCTTTCTTTGACATTTTCTTGATTTTCGTTCTTTCCTTCTGCTTTCTCTCTTTTTCCTATTTTCCTTGCTTTCAATCTTTCGAATTCTCTTATCTTCTCTCATGTTCTTTCTTTCTTTCTTTGACATTTTCTAGATTTTCGTTCTTTCCTTCTGCTTTCTCTCTTTTTCCTATTTTCCTTGCTTTCAATCTTTCGAATTCTCTTATCTTCTCTCATGTTCTTTCTTTCTTTCTTTGCCATTTTCTTGATTTTCGTTCTTTCCTTCTGCTTTTTCTCTTTTTCCTATTTTCCTTGCTTTCAATCTTTCGAATTCTCTTATCTTCTCTCATGTTCTTTCTTTCTTTCTTTGCCATTTTCTTGATTTTCGTTCTTTCCTTCTGCTTTCTCTCTTTTTTCTATTTTCCTTGCTTTCAATCTTTCGAATTCTCTTATCTTCTCTCATGTTCTTTCTTTCTTTCTTTGCCATTTTCTTGATTTTCGTTCTTTCCTTCTGCTTTCTCTCTTTTTCCTATTTTCCTTGCTTTCAATCTTTCAAATTTTCTTATCTTCTCTCATGTTCTTTCTTTCTTTCTTTCTTTGCCATTTTCTTGATTTTCGTTCTTTCCTTCTGCTTTCTCTCTTTTTCCTATTTTCCTTGCTTTCAATATTTCGAATTCTCTTATCTTCTCTCATGTTCTTTCTTTCTTTCTTTCTTTCTTTGCCATTTTCTTGATTTTCGTTCTTTCCTTCTGCTTTCTCTCTTTTTCCTATTTTCCTTGCTTTCAATCTTTCGAATTCTCTTATCTTCTCTCATGTTCTTTCTTTCTTTCTTTGCCATTTTCTTGATTTTCGTTCTTTCTTTCTGCTTTCTCTCTTTTTCCTATTTTCCTTGCTTTCAATGTTTCAAATTCTCTTATCTTCTCTCATGTTCTTTCTTTCTTTCTTTCTTTGCCATTTTCTTGATTTTCGTTCTTTCCTTCTGCTTTCTCTCTTTTTCCTATTTTCCTTGCTTTCAATCTTTCGAATTCTCTTATCTTCTCTCATGTTCTTTCTTTCTTTCTTTGCCATTTTCTTGATTTTCGTTCTTTCCTTCTGCTTTCTCTCTTTTTCCTATTTTCCTTGCTTTCAATCTTTCGAATTCTCTTATCTTCTCTCATGTTCTTTCTTTCTTTCTTTGACATTTTCTTGATTTTCGTTCTTTCCTTCTGCTTTCTCTCTTTTTCCTATTTTCCTTGCTTTCAATCTTTCAAATTCTCTTATCTTCTCTCATGTTCTTTCTTTCTTTCTTTGCCATTTTCTTGATCTTTGTTCTTTCTTTCTGCTTTCTCTCTCTTTCCTATTTTCCTTGCTTTCAATCTTTCAAATTCTCTTATCTTCTCTCATGTTCTTTCTTTCTTTCTTTCTTTGACATTTTCTTGATTTTCGTTCTTTCCTTCTGCTTTCTCTCTTTTTCCTATTTTCCTTGCTTTCAATCTTTCGAATTCTCTTATCTTCTCTCATGTTCTTTCTTTCTTTCTTTGCCATTTTCTTGATTTTCGTTCTTTCCTTCTGCTTTCTCTTTTTTTCATATTTTCCTTGCTTTCAATCTTTCGAATTCTCTTATCTTCTCTCATGTTCTTTCTTTCTTTCTTTGCCATTTTCTTGATTTTCGTTCTTTCTTTCTGCTTTCTCTCTTTTTCCTATTTTCCTTGCTTTCAATCTTTCAAATTCTCTTATCTTCTCTCATGTTCTTTCTTTCTTTCTTTCTTAGCCATTTTCTTGATTTTCGTTCTTTCCTTCTGCTTTCTCTCTTTTTCCTATTTTCCTTGCTTTCAATCTTTCGAATTCTCTTATCTTCTCTCATGTTCTTTCTTTCTTTCTTTGCCATTTTCTTGATTTTCGTTCTTTCCTTCTGCTTTCTCTCTTTTTCCTATTTTCCTTGCTTTCAATCTTTCGAATTCTCTTATCTTCTCTCATGTTCTTTCTTTCTTTCTTTGCCATTTTCTTGATTTTCGTTCTTTCCTTCTGCTTTCTCTCTTTTTCCTATTTTCCTTGCTTTCAATCTTTTAAATTCTCTTATCTTCTCTCATGTTCTTTCTTTCTTTCTTTCTTTGCCATTTTCTTGATTTTCGTTCTTTCCTTCTGCTTTCTCTCTTTTTCCTATTTTCCTTGCTTTCAATCTTTCGAATTCTCTTATCTTCTCTCATGTTCTTTCTTTCTTTCTTTGACATTTTCTTGATTTTCGTTCTTTCCTTCTGCTTTCTCTCTTTTTCCTATTTTCCTTGCTTTCAATCTTTCAAATTCTCTTATTTCTCTCATGTTCTTTCTTTCTTTCTTTGCCATTTTCTTGATTTTCGTTCTTTCTTTCTGCTTTCTCTCTTTTTCCTATTTTCCTTGCTTTCAATCTTTCAAATTCTCTTATCTTCTCTCATGTTCTTTCTTTCTTTCTTTCTTTGACATTTTCTTGATTTTCGTTCTTTCCTTCTGCTTTCTCTCTTTTTCCTATTTTCCTTGCTTTCAATCTTTCGAATTCTCTTATCTTCTCTCATGTTCTTTCTTTCTTTCTTTGCCATTTTCTTGATTTTCGTTCTTTCCTTCTGCTTTCTCTCTTTTTCCTATTTTCCTTGCTTTCAATCTTTGGAATTCTCTTATCTTCTCTCATGTTCTTTCTTTCTTTCTTTGCCATTTTCTTGATTTTCGTTCTTTCCTTCTGCTTTCTCTCTTTTTCCTATTTTCCTTGCTTTCAATCTTTCAAATTCTCTTATCTTCTCTCATGTTCTTTCTTTCTTTCTTTCTTTGCCATTTTCTTGATTTTCGTTCTTTCCTTCTGCTTTCTCTCTTTTTCCTATTTTCCTTGCTTTCAATCTTTCGAATTCTCTTATCTTCTCTCATGTTCTTTCTTTCTTTCTTTGCCATTTTCTTGATTTTCGTTCTTTCCTTCTGCTTTTTCTCTTTTTCCTATTTTCCTTGCTTTCAATCTTTCAAATTCTCTTATCTTCTCTCATGTTCTTTCTTTCTTTCTTTCTTTGCCATTTTCTTGATTTTCGTTCTTTCTTTCTGCTTTCTCTCTTTTTCCTATTTTCCTTGCTTTCAATCTTTCGAATTCTCTTATCTTCTCTCATGTTCTTTCTTTCTTTCTTTGCCATTTTCTTGATTTTCGTTCTTTCCTTCTGCTTTCTCTCTTTTTCCTATTTTCCTTGCTTTCAATCTTTCGAATTCTCTTATCTTCTCTCATGTTCTTTCTTTCTTTCTTTGCCATTTTCTTGATTTTCGTTCTTTCCTTCTGCTTTCTCTCTTTTTCCTATTTTCCTTGCTTTCAATCTTTTAAATTCTCTTATCTTCTCTCATGTTCTTTCTTTCTTTCTTTCTTTGCCATTTTCTTGATTTTCGTTCTTTCCTTCTGCTTTCTCTCTTTTTCCTATTTTCCTTGCTTTCAATCTTTCGAATTCTCTTATCTTCTCTCATGTTCTTTCTTTCTTTCTTTGCCATTTTCTTGATTTTCGTTCTTTCTTTCTGCTTTCTCTCTTTTTCCTATTTTCCTTGCTTTCAATCTTTCAAATTCTCTTATCTTCTCTCATGTTCTTTCTTTCTTTCTTTGCCATTTTCTTGATTTTCGTTCTTTCTTTCTGTTTTCTCTCTTTTTCCTATTTTCCTTGCTTTCAATCTTTCAAATTCTCTTATCTTCTCTCATGTTCTTTCTTTCTTTCTTTCTTTGACATTTTCTTGATTTTCGTTCTTTCCTTCTGCTTTCTCTCTTTTTCCTATTTTCCTTGCTTTCAATCTTTCAAATTCTCTTATCTTCTCTCAAGTTCTTTCTTTCTTTCTTTGCCATTTTCTTGATTTTCGTTCTTTCCTTCTGCTTTCTCTCTTTTTCCTATTTTCCTTGCTTTCAATCTTTGGAATTCTCTTATCTTCTCTCATGTTCTTTCTTTCTTTCTTTGCCATTTTCTTGATTTTCGTTCTTTCTTTCTGCTTTCTCTCTTTTTCCTATTTTCCTTGCTTTCAATCTTTCGAATTCTCTTATCTTCTCTCATGTTCTTTCTTTCTTTCTTTGCCATTTTCTTGATTTTCGTTCTTTCCTTCTGCTTTCTCTCTTTTTCCTATTTTCCTTGCTTTCAATCTTTCGAATTCTCTTATCTTCTCTCATGTTCTTTCTTTCTTTCTTTGCCATTTTCTTGATTTTCGTTCTTTCCTTCTGCTTTCTCTCTTTTTCCTATTTTCCTTGCTTTCAATCTTTCAAATTCTCTTATCTTCTCTCATGTTCTTTCTTTCTTTCTTTCTTTGCCATTTTCTTGATTTTCGTTCTTTCCTTCTGCTTTCTCTCTTTTTCCTATTTTCCTTGCTTTCAATCTTTCGAATTCTCTTATCTTCTCTCATGTTCTTTCTTTCTTTCTTTGCCATTTTCTTGATTTTCGTTCTTTCTTTCTGCTTTCTCTCTTTTTCCTATTTTCCTTGCTTTCAATCTTTCAAATTCTCTTATCTTCTCTCATGTTCTTTCTTTCTTTCTTTGACATTTTCTTGATTTTCGTTCTTTCTTTCTGCTTTCTCTCTTTTTCCTATTTTCCTTGCTTTCAATCTTTCGAATTCTCTTATCTTCTCTCATGTTCTTTCTTTCTTTCTTTCTTTGCCATTTTCTTGATTTTCGTTCTTTCCTTCTGCTTTCTCTCTTTTTCCTATTTTCCTTGCTTTCAATCTTTCGAATTCTCTTATCTTCTCTCATGTTCTTTCTTTCTTTCTTTCTTTGCCATTTTCTTGATTTTCGTTCTTTCCTTCTGCTTTCTCTCTTTTTCCTATTTTCCTTGCTTTCAATCTTTCGAATTCTCTTATCTTCTCTCATGTTCTTTCTTTCTTTCTTTGCCATTTTCTTGATTTTCGTTCTTTCTTTCTGCTTTCTCTCTTTTTCCTATTTTCCTTGCTTTCAATCTTTCGAATTCTCTTATCTTCTCTCATGTTCTTTCTTTCTTTCTTTGCCATTTTCTTGATTTTCATTCTTTCCTTCTGCTTTCTCTCTTTTTCCTATTTTCCTTGCTTTCAATCTTTCGAATTCTCTTATCTTCTCTCATGTTCTTTCTTTCTTTCTTTGCCATTTTCTTGATTTTCATTCTTTCCTTCTGCTTTCTCTCTTTTTCCTATTTTCCTTGCTTTCAATCTTTCGAATTCTCTTATCTTCTCTCATGTTCTTTCTTTCTTTTTTTGACATTTTCTTGATTTTCGTTCTTTCCTTCTGCTTTCTCTCTTTTTCCTATTTTCCTTGCTTTCAATCTTTCGAATTCTCTTATCTTCTCTCATGTTCTTTCTTTCTTTCTTTCTTTGACATTTTCTTGATTTTCGTTCTTTCCTTCTGCTTTCTCTTTTTTTCCTATTTTCCTTGCTTTCAATCTTTCGAATTCTCTTTCTTCTCTCATGTTCTTTCTTTCTTTCTTTCTTTGCCATTTTCTTGATTTTCGTTCTTTCCTTCTGCTTTCTCTCTTTTTCCTATTTTCCTTGCTTTCAATCTTTCGAATTCTCTTATCTTCTCTCATGTTCTTTCTTTCTTTCTTTGCCATTTTCTTGATTTTCGTTCTTTCTTTCTGCTTTCTCTCTTTTTCCTATTTTCCTTGCTTTCAATCTTTCGAATTCTCTTATCTTCTCTCATGTTCTTTCTTTCTTTCTTTGCCATTTTCTTGATTTTCATTCTTTCCTTCTGCTTTCTCTCTTTTTCCTATTTTCCTTGCTTTCAATCTTTCGAATTCTCTTATCTTCTCTCATGTTCTTTCTTTCTTTCTTTGACATTTTCTTGATTTTCGTTCTTTCCTTCTGCTTTCTCTCTTTTTCCTATTTTCCTTGCTTTCAATCTTTCGAATTCTCTTATCTTCTCTCATGTTCTTTCTTTCTTTCTTTCTTTGACATTTTCTTGATTTTCGTTCTTTCCTTCTGCTTTCTCTTTTTTTCCTATTTTCCTTGCTTTCAATCTTTCGAATTCTCTTATCTTCTCTCATGTTCTTTCTTTCTTTCTTTCTTTGCCATTTTCTTGATTTTCGTTCTTTCCTTCTGCTTTCTCTCTTTTTCCTATTTTCCTTGCTTTCAATCTTTGGAATTCTCTTATCTTCTCTCATGTTCTTTCTTTCTTTCTTTGCCATTTTCTTGATTTTCGTTCTTTCTTTCTGCTTTCTCTCTTTTTCCTATTTTCCTTGCTTTCAATCTTTCGAATTCTCTTATCTTCTCTTATGTTCTTTCTTTCTTTCTTTGCCATTTTCTTGATTTTCGTTCTTTCCTTCTGCTTTCTCTCTTTTTCCTATTTTCCTTGCTTTCAATCTTTCAAATTCTCTTATCTTCTCTCATGTTCTTTCTTTCTTTCTTTCTTTGCCATTTTCTTGATTTTCGTTCTTTCCTTCTGCTTTCTCTCTTTTTCCTATTTTCCTTGCTTTCAATCTTTCGAATTCTCTTATCTTCTCTCATGTTCTTTCTTTCTTTCTTTGCCATTTTCTTGATTTTCGTTCTTTCCTTCTGCTTTCTCTCTTTTTCCTATTTTCCTTGCTTTCAATCTTTCAAATTCTCTTATCTTCTCTCATGTTCTTTCTTTCTTTCTTTCTTTGCCATTTTCTTGATTTTCGTTCTTTCCTTCTGCTTTCTCTCTTTTTCCTATTTTCCTTGCTTTCAATCTTTCGAATTCTCTTATCTTCTCTCATGTTCTTTCTTTCTTTCTTTGCCATTTTCTTGATTTTCGTTCTTTCTTTCTGCTTTCTCTCTTTTTCCTATTTTCCTTGCTTTCAATCTTTCAAATTCTCTTATCTTCTCTCATGTTCTTTCTTTCTTTCTTTGACATTTTCTTGATTTTCGTTCTTTCTTTCTGCTTTCTCTCTTTTTCCTATTTTCCTTGCTTTCAATCTTTCGAATTCTCTTATCTTCTCTCATGTTCTTTCTTTCTTTCTTTCTTTGCCATTTTCTTGATTTTCGTTCTTTCCTTCTGCTTTCTCTCTTTTTCCTATTTTCCTTGCTTTCAATCTTTCGAATTCTCTTATCTTCTCTCATGTTCTTTCTTTCTTTCTGTCTTTGCCATTTTCTTGATTTTCGTTCTTTCCTTCTGCTTTCTCTCTTTTTCCTATTTTCCTTGCTTTCAATCTTTCGAATTCTCTTATCTTCTCTCATGTTCTTTCTTTCTTTCTTTGCCATTTTCTTGATTTTCGTTCTTTCTTTCTGCTTTCTCTCTTTTTCCTATTTTCCTTGCTTTCAATCTTTCGAATTCTCTTATCTTCTCTCATGTTCTTTCTTTCTTTCTTTGCCATTTTCTTGATTTTCATTCTTTCCTTCTGCTTTCTCTCTTTTTCCTATTTTCCTTGCTTTCAATCTTTCGAATTCTCTTATCTTCTCTCATGTTCTTTCTTTCTTTCTTTGCCATTTTCTTGATTTTCATTCTTTCCTTCTGCTTTCTCTCTTTTTCCTATTTTCCTTGCTTTCAATCTTTCGAATTCTCTTATCTTCTCTCATGTTCTTTCTTTCTTTCTTTGCCATTTTCTTGATTTTCATTCTTTCCTTCTGCTTTCTCTCTTTTTCCTATTTTCCTTGCTTTCAATCTTTCGAATTCTCTTATCTTCTCTCATGTTCTTTCTTTCTTTTTTTGACATTTTCTTGATTTTCGTTCTTTCCTTCTGCTTTCTCTCTTTTTCCTATTTTCCTTGCTTTCAATCTTTCGAATTCTCTTATCTTCTCTCATGTTCTTTCTTTCTTTCTTTCTTTGACATTTTCTTGATTTTCGTTCTTTCCTTCTGCTTTCTCTTTTTTTCCTATTTTCCTTGCTTTCAATCTTTCGAATTCTCTTTCTTCTCTCATGTTCTTTCTTTCTTTCTTTCTTTGCCATTTTCTTGATTTTCGTTCTTTCCTTCTGCTTTCTCTCTTTTTCCTATTTTCCTTGCTTTCAATCTTTCGAATTCTCTTATCTTCTCTCATGTTCTTTCTTTCTTTCTTTGCCATTTTCTTGATTTTCGTTCTTTCTTTCTGCTTTCTCTCTTTTTCCTATTTTCCTTGCTTTCAATCTTTCGAATTCTCTTATCTTCTCTCATGTTCTTTCTTTCTTTCTTTGCCATTTTCTTGATTTTCATTCTTTCCTTCTGCTTTCTCTCTTTTTCCTATTTTCCTTGCTTTCAATCTTTCGAATTCTCTTATCTTCTCTCATGTTCTTTCTTTCTTTCTTTGACATTTTCTTGATTTTCGTTCTTTCCTTCTGCTTTCTCTCTTTTTCCTATTTTCCTTGCTTTCAATCTTTCGAATTCTCTTATCTTCTCTCATGTTCTTTCTTTCTTTCTTTCTTTGACATTTTCTTGATTTTCGTTCTTTCCTTCTGCTTTCTCTTTTTTTCCTATTTTCCTTGCTTTCAATCTTTCGAATTCTCTTATCTTCTCTCATGTTCTTTCTTTCTTTCTTTCTTTGCCATTTTCTTGATTTTCGTTCTTTCCTTCTGCTTTCTCTCTTTTTCCTATTTTCCTTGCTTTCAATCTTTGGAATTCTCTTATCTTCTCTCATGTTCTTTCTTTCTTTCTTTGCCATTTTCTTGATTTTCGTTCTTTCTTTCTGCTTTCTCTCTTTTTCCTATTTTCCTTGCTTTCAATCTTTCGAATTCTCTTATCTTCTCTTATGTTCTTTCTTTCTTTCTTTGCCATTTTCTTGATTTTCGTTCTTTCCTTCTGCTTTCTCTCTTTTTCCTATTTTCCTTGCTTTCAATCTTTCAAATTCTCTTATCTTCTCTCATGTTCTTTCTTTCTTTCTTTCTTTGCCATTTTCTTGATTTTCGTTCTTTCCTTCTGCTTTCTCTCTTTTTCCTATTTTCCTTGCTTTCAATCTTTCGAATTCTCTTATCTTCTCTCATGTTCTTTCTTTCTTTCTTTGCCATTTTCTTGATTTTCGTTCTTTCCTTCTGCTTTCTCTCTTTTTCCTATTTTCCTTGCTTTCAATCTTTCAAATTCTCTTATCTTCTCTCATGTTCTTTCTTTCTTTCTTTCTTTGCCATTTTCTTGATTTTCGTTCTTTCCTTCTGCTTTCTCTCTTTTTCCTATTTTCCTTGCTTTCAATCTTTCGAATTCTCTTATCTTCTCTCATGTTCTTTCTTTCTTTCTTTGCCATTTTCTTGATTTTCGTTCTTTCTTTCTGCTTTCTCTCTTTTTCCTATTTTCCTTGCTTTCAATCTTTCAAATTCTCTTATCTTCTCTCATGTTCTTTCTTTCTTTCTTTGACATTTTCTTGATTTTCGTTCTTTCTTTCTGCTTTCTCTCTTTTTCCTATTTTCCTTGCTTTCAATCTTTCGAATTCTCTTATCTTCTCTCATGTTCTTTCTTTCTTTCTTTCTTTGCCATTTTCTTGATTTTCGTTCTTTCCTTCTGCTTTCTCTCTTTTTCCTATTTTCCTTGCTTTCAATCTTTCGAATTCTCTTATCTTCTCTCATGTTCTTTCTTTCTTTCTGTCTTTGCCATTTTCTTGATTTTCGTTCTTTCCTTCTGCTTTCTCTCTTTTTCCTATTTTCCTTGCTTTCAATCTTTCGAATTCTCTTATCTTCTCTCATGATCTTTCTTTCTTTCTTTGCCATTTTCTTGATTTTCGTTCTTTCTTTCTGCTTTCTCTCTTTTTCCTATTTTCCTTGCTTTCAATCTTTCGAATTCTCTTATCTTCTCTCATGTTCTTTCTTTCTTTCTTTGCCATTTTCTTGATTTTCATTCTTTCCTTCTGCTTTCTCTCTTTTTCCTATTTTCCTTGCTTTCAATCTTTCGAATTCTCTTATCTTCTCTCATGTTCTTTCTTTCTTTCTTTGCCATTTTCTTGATTTTCGTTCTTTCTTTCTGCTTTCTCTCTTTTTCCTATTTTCCTTGCTTTCAATCTTTCGAATTCTCTTATCTTCTCTCATGTTCTTTCTTTCTTTTTTTGACATTTTCTTGATTTTCGTTCTTTCCTTCTGCTTTCTCTCTTTTTCCTATTTTCCTTGCTTTCAATCTTTCGAATTCTCTTATCTTCTCTCATGTTCTTTCTTTCTTTCTTTCTTTGACATTTTCTTGATTTTCGTTCTTTCCTTCTGCTTTCTCTTTTTTTCCTATTTTCCTTGCTTTCAATCTTTCGAATTCACTTTCTTCTCTCATGTTCTTTCTTTCTTTCTTTCTTTGCCATTTTCTTGATTTTCGTTCTTTCCTTCTGCTTTCTCTCTTTTTCCTATTTTCCTTGCTTTCAATCTTTCGAATTCTCTTATCTTCTCTCATGTTCTTTCTTTCTTTCTTTGCCATTTTCTTGATTTTCGTTCTTTCTTTCTGCTTTCTCTCTTTTTCCTATTTTCCTTGCTTTCAATCTTTCGAATTCTCTTATCTTCTCTCATGTTCTTTCTTTCTTTCTTTGCCATTTTCTTGATTTTCATTCTTTCCTTCTGCTTTCTCTCTTTTTCCTATTTTCCTTGCTTTCAATCTTTCGAATTCTCTTATCTTCTCTCATGTTCTTTCTTTCTTTCTTTGCCATTTTCTTGATTTTCGTTCTTTCCTTCTGCTTTCTCTCTTTTTCCTATTTTCCTTGCTTTCAATCTTTCGAATTCTCTTATCTTCTCTCATGTTCTTTCTTTCTTTCTTTCTTTGACATTTTCTTGATTTTCGTTCTTTCCTTCTGCTTTCTCTTTTTTTCCTATTTTCCTTGCTTTCAATCTTTCGAATTCTCTCATCTTCTCTCATGTTCTTTCTTTCTTTCTTTCTTTGCCATTTTCTTGATTTTCGTTCTTTCCTTCTGCTTTCTCTCTTTTTCCTATTTTCCTTGCTTTCAATCTTTCAAATTCTCTTATCTTCTCTCATGTTCTTTCTTTCTTTCTTTCTTTGACATTTTCTTGATTTTCGTTCTTTCCTTCTGCTTTCTCTCTTTTTCCTATTTTCCTTGCTTTCAATCTTTGGAATTCTCTTATCTTCTCTCATGTTCTTTCTTTCTTTCTTTGCCATTTTCTTGATTTTCGTTCTTTCTTTCTGCTTTCTCTCTTTTTCCTATTTTCCTTGCTTTCAATCTTTCGAATTCTCTTATCTTCTCTTATGTTCTTTCTTTCTTTCTTTGCCATTTTCTTGATTTTCGTTCTTTCCTTCTGCTTTCTCTCTTTTTCCTATTTTCCTTGCTTTCAATCTTTCAAATTCTCTTATCTTCTCTCATGTTCTTTCTTTCTTTCTTTCTTTGCCATTTTCTTGATTTTCGTTCTTTCCTTCTGCTTTCTCTCTTTTTCCTATTTTCCTTGCTTTTAATCTTTCGAATTCTCTTATCTTCTCTCATGTTCTTTCTTTCTTTCTTTGCCATTTTCTTGATTTTCGTTCTTTCCTTCTGCTTTCTCTCTTTTTCCTATTTTCCTTGCTTTCAATCTTTCAAATTCTCTTATCTTCTCTCATGTTCTTTCTTTCTTTCTTTCTTTGCCATTTTCTTGATTTTCGTTCTTTCCTTCTGCTTTCTCTCTTTTTCCTATTTTCCTTGCTTTCAATCTTTCGAATTCTCTTATCTTCTCTCATGTTCTTTCTTTCTTTCTTTGCCATTTTCTTGATTTTCGTTCTTTCCTTCTGCTTTCTCTCTTTTTCCTATTTTCCTTGCTTTCAATCTTTCAAATTCTCTTATCTTCTCTCATGTTCTTTCTTTCTTTCTTTCTTTGCCATTTTCTTGATTTTCGTTCTTTCCTTCTGCTTTCTCTCTTTTTCCTATTTTCCTTGCTTTCAATCTTTCGAATTCTCTTATCTTCTCTCATGTTCTTTCTTTCTTTCTTTGCCATTTTCTTGATTTTCGTTCTTTCTTTCTGCTTTCTCTCTTTTTCCTATTTTCCTTGCTTTCAATCTTTCAAATTCTCTTATCTTCTCTCATGTTCTTTCTTTCTTTCTTTGACATTTTCTTGATTTTCGTTCTTTCTTTCTGCTTTCTCTCTTTTTCCTATTTTCCTTGCTTTCAATCTTTCGAATTCTCTTATCTTCTCTCATGTTCTTTCTTTCTTTCTTTCTTTGCCATTTTCTTGATTTTCGTTCTTTCCTTCTGCTTTCTCTCTTTTTCCTATTTTCCTTGCTTTCAATCTTTCGAATTCTCTTATCTTCTCTCATGTTCTTTCTTTCTTTCTTTCTTTGCCATTTTCTTGATTTTCGTTCTTTCCTTCTGCTTTCTCTCTTTTTCCTATTTTCCTTGCTTTCAATCTTTCGAATTCTCTTATCTTCTCTCATGTTCTTTCTTTCTTTCTTTGCCATTTTCTTGATTTTCGTTCTTTCTTTCTGCTTTCTCTCTTTTTCCTATTTTCCTTGCTTTCAATCTTTCGAATTCTCTTATCTTCTCTCATGTTCTTTCTTTCTTTCTTTGCCATTTTCTTGATTTTCATTCTTTCCTTCTGCTTTCTCTCTTTTTCCTATTTTCCTTGCTTTCAATCTTTCGAATTCTCTTATCTTCTCTCATGTTCTTTCTTTCTTTTTTTGACATTTTCTTGATTTTCGTTCTTTCCTTCTGCTTTCTCTCTTTTTCCTATTTTCCTTGCTTTCAATCTTTCGAATTCTCTTATCTTCTCTCATGTTCTTTCTTTCTTTCTTTCTTTGACATTTTCTTGATTTTCGTTCTTTCCTTCTGCTTTCTCTTTTTTTCCTATTTTCCTTGCTTTCAATCTTTCGAATTCTCTTTCTTCTCTCATGTTCTTTCTTTCTTTCTTTCTTTGCCATTTTCTTGATTTTCGTTCTTTCCTTCTGCTTTCTCTCTTTTTCCTATTTTCCTTGCTTTCAATCTTTCGAATTCTCTTATCTTCTCTCATGTTCTTTCTTTCTTTGCCATTTTCTTGATTTTCGTTCTTTCTTTCTGCTTTCTCTCTTTTTCCTATTTTCCTTGCTTTCAATCTTTCGAATTCTCTTATCTTCTCTCATGTTCTTTCTTTCTTTCTTTGCCATTTTCTTGATTTTCATTCTTTCCTTCTGCTTTCTCTCTTTTTCCTATTTTCCTTGCTTTCAATCTTTCGAATTCTCTTATCTTCTCTCATGTTCTTTCTTTCTTTCTTTGACATTTTCTTGATTTTCGTTCTTTCCTTCTGCTTTCTCTCTTTTTCCTATTTTCCTTGCTTTCAATCTTTCGAATTCTCTTATCTTCTCTCATGTTCTTTCTTTCTTTCTTTCTTTGACATTTTCTTGATTTTCGTTCTTTCCTTCTGCTTTCTCTCTTTTTCCTATTTTCCTTGCTTTCAATCTTTCAAATTCTCTTATCTTCTCTCATGTTCTTTCTTTCTTTCTTTCTTTGACATTTTCTTGATTTTCGTTCTTTCCTTCTGCTTTCTCTCTTTTTCCTATTTTCCTTGCTTTCAATCTTTCAAATTGTCTTATCTTCTCTCATGTTCTTTCTTTCTTTCTTTCTTTGCCATTTTCTTGATTTTCGTTCTTTCCTTCTGCTTTCTCTCTTTTTCCTATTTTCCTTGCTTTCAATCTTTGGAATTCTCTTATCTTCTCTCATGTTCTTTCTTTCTTTCTTTGCCATTTTCTTGATTTTCGTTCTTTCTTTCTGCTTTCTCTCTTTTTCCTATTTTCCTTGCTTTCAATCTTTCGAATTCTCTTATCTTCTCTTATGTTCTTTCTTTCTTTCTTTGCCATTTTCTTGATTTTCGTTCTTTCCTTCTGCTTTCTCTCTTTTTCCTATTTTCCTTGCTTTCAATCTTTCAAATTCTCTTATCTTCTCTCATGTTCTTTCTTTCTTTCTTTCTTTGCCATTTTCTTGATTTTCGTTCTTTCCTTCTGCTTTCTCTCTTTTTCCTATTTTCCTTGCTTTCAATCTTTCGAATTCTCTTATCTTCTCTCATGTTCTTTCTTTCTTTCTTTGCCATTTTCTTGATTTTCGTTCTTTCCTTCTGCTTTCTCTCTTTTTCCTATTTTCCTTGCTTTCAATCTTTCAAATTCTCTTATCTTCTCTCATGTTCTTTCTTTCTTTCTTTCTTTGCCATTTTCTTGATTTTCGTTCTTTCCTTCTGCTTTCTCTCTTTTTCCTATTTTCCTTGCTTTCAATCTTTCGAATTCTCTTATCTTCTCTCATGTTCTTTCTTTCTTTCTTTGCCATTTTCTTGATTTTCGTTCTTTCCTTCTGCTTTCTCTCTTTTTCCTATTTTCCTTGCTTTCAATCTTTCAAATTCTCTTATCTTCTCTCATGTTCTTTCTTTCTTTCTTTCTTTGCCATTTTCTTGATTTTCGTTCTTTCCTTCTGCTTTCTCTCTTTTTCCTATTTTCCTTGCTTTCAATCTTTCGAATTCTCTTATCTTCTCTCATGTTCTTTCTTTCTTTCTTTGCCATTTTCTTGATTTTCGTTCTTTCTTTCTGCTTTCTCTCTTTTTCCTATTTTCCTTGCTTTCAATCTTTCAAATTCTCTTATCTTCTCTCATGTTCTTTCTTTCTTTCTTTGACATTTTCTTGATTTTCGTTCTTTCTTTCTGCTTTCTCTCTTTTTCCTATTTTCCTTGCTTTCAATCTTTCGAATTCTCTTATCTTCTCTCATGTTCTTTCTTTCTTTCTTTCTTTGCCATTTTCTTGATTTTCGTTCTTTCCTTCTGCTTTCTCTCTTTTTCCTATTTTCCTTGCTTTCAATCTTTCGAATTCTCTTATCTTCTCTCATGTTCTTTCTTTCTTTCTTTCTTTGCCATTTTCTTGATTTTCGTTCTTTCCTTCTGCTTTCTCTCTTTTTCCTATTTTCCTTGCTTTCAATCTTTCGAATTCTCTTATCTTCTCTCATGTTCTTTCTTTCTTTCTTTGCCATTTTCTTGATTTTCGTTCTTTCTTTCTGCTTTCTCTCTTTTTCCTATTTTCCTTGCTTTCAATCTTTCGAATTCTCTTATCTTCTCTCATGTTCTTTCTTTCTTTCTTTGCCATTTTCTTGATTTTCATTCTTTCCTTCTGCTTTCTCTCTTTTTCCTATTTTCCTTGCTTTCAATCTTTCGAATTCTCTTATCTTCTCTCATGTTCTTTCTTTCTTTCTTTCTTTGCCATTTTCTTGATTTTCGTTCTTTCCTTCTGCTTTCTCTCTTTTTCCTATTTTCCTTGCTTTCAATCTTTCGAATTCTCTTATCTTCTCTCATGTTCTTTCTTTCTTTCTTTGCCATTTTCTTGATTTTCGTTCTTTCTTTCTGCTTTCTCTCTTTTTCCTATTTTCCTTGCTTTCAATCTTTCGAATTCTCTTATCTTCTCTCATGTTCTTTCTTTCTTTCTTTGCCATTTTCTTGATTTTCATTCTTTCCTTCTGCTTTCTCTCTTTTTCCTATTTTCCTTGCTTTCAATCTTTCGAATTCTCTTATCTTCTCTCATGTTCTTTCTTTCTTTCTTTCTTTGACATTTTCTTGGTTTTCGTTTTTTCCTTCTGCTTTCTCTTTTTTTCCTATTTTCCTTGCTTTCAATCTTTCGAATTCTCTTATCTTCTCTCATGTTCTTTCTTTCTTTCTTTCTTTGCCATTTTCTTGATTTTCGTTCTTTCCTTCTGCTTTCTCTCTTTTTCCTATTTTCCTTGCTTTCAATCTTTGGAATTCTCTTATCTTCTCTCATGTTCTTTCTTTCTTTCTTTGCCATTTTCTTGATTTTCGTTCTTTCTTTCTGCTTTCTCTCTTTTTCCTATTTTCCTTGCTTTCAATCTTTCGAATTCTCTTATCTTCTCTCATGTTCTTTCTTTCTTTCTTTGCCATTTTCTTGATTTTCATTCTTTCCTTCTGCTTTCTCTCTTTTTCCTATTTTCCTTGCTTTCAATCTTTCGAATTCTCTTATCTTCTCTCATGTTCTTTCTTTCTTTCTTTGACATTTTCTTGATTTTCGTTCTTTCCTTCTGCTTTCTCTCTTTTTCCTATTTTCCTTGCTTTCAATCTTTCGAATTCTCTTATCTTCTCTCATGTTCTTTCTTTCTTTCTTTCTTTGACATTTTCTTGATTTTCGTTCTTTCCTTCTGCTTTCTCTTTTTTTCCTATTTTCCTTGCTTTCAATCTTTCGAATTCTCTTATCTTCTCTCATGTTCTTTCTTTCTTTCTTTCTTTGCCATTTTCTTGATTTTCGTTCTTTCCTTCTGCTTTCTCTCTTTTTCCTATTTTCCTTGCTTTCAATCTTTCGAATTCTCTTATCTTCTCTCATGTTCTTTCTTTCTTTCTTTCTTTGCCATTTTCTTGATTTTCGTTCTTTCCTTCTGCTTTCTCTCTTTTTCCTATTTTCCTTGCTTTCAATCTTTCGAATTCTCTTATCTTCTCTCATGTTCTTTCTTTCTTTCTTTGCCATTTTCTTGATTTTCGTTCTTTCTTTCTGCTTTCTCTCTTTTTCCTATTTTCCATGCTTTCAATCTTTCGAATTCTCTTATCTTCTCTCATGTTCTTTCTTTCTTTCTTTGCCATTTTCTTGATTTTCATTCTTTCCTTCTGCTTTCTCTCTTTTTCCTATTTTCCTTGCTTTCAATCTTTCGAATTCTCTTATCTTCTCTCATGTTCTTTCTTTCTTTCTTTGCCATTTTCTTGATTTTCGTTCTTTCCTTCTGCTTTCTCTCTTTTTCCTATTTTCCTTGCTTTCAATCTTTCAAATTCTCTTATCTTCTCTCATGTTCTTTCTTTCTTTGCCATTTTCTTGATTTTCGTTCTTTCCTTCTGCTTTCTCTCTTTTTCCTATTTTCCTTGCTTTCAATCTTTCGAATTCTCTTATCTTCTCTCATGTTCTTTCTTTCTTTCTTTGCCATTTTCTTGATTTTCGTTCTTTCTTTCTGCTTTCTCTCTTTTTCCTATTTTCTTTGCTTTCAATCTTTCCAATTCTCTTATATTCTCTCCTGTTCTTTCTTTCTTTCTTTGCCATTTTCTTGATTTTCATTCTTTCCTTCTGCTTTCTCTCTTTTTCCTATTTTCCTTGCTTTCAATCTTTCGAATTCTCTTATCTTCTCTCATGTTCTTTCTTTCTTTCTTTGCCATTTTCTTGATTTTCGTTCTTTCTTTCTGCTTTCTCTCTTTTTCCTATTTTCCTTGCTTTCAATCTTTCGAATTCTCTTATCTTCTCTCATGTTCTTTCTTTCTTTCTTTGCCATTTTCTTGATTTTCATTCTTTCCTTCTGCTTTCTCTCTTTTTCCTATTTTCCTTGCTTTCAATCTTTCGAATTCTCTTATCTTCTCTCATGTTCTTTCTTTCTTTCTTTGACATTTTCTTGATTTTCGTTCTTTCCTTCTGCTTTCTCTCTTTTTCCTATTTTCCTTGCTTCAATCTTTCGAATTCTCTTATCTTCTCTCATGTTCTTTCTTTCTTTCTTTCTTTGACATTTTCTTGATTTTCGTTCTTTCCTTCTGCTTTCTCTTTTTTTCCTATTTTCCTTGCTTTCAATCTTTCGAATTCTCTTATCTTCTCTCATGTTCTTTCTTTCTTTCTTTCTTTGCCATTTTCTTGATTTTCGTTCTTTCCTTCTGCTTTCTCTCTTTTTCCTATTTTCCTTGCTTTCAATCTTTCGAATTCTCTTATCTTCTCTCATGTTCTTTCTTTCTTTCTTTCTTTGCCATTTTCTTGATTTTCGTTCTTTCCTTCTGCTTTCTCTCTTTTTCCTATTTTCCTTGCTTTCAATCTTTCGAATTCTCTTATCTTCTCTCATGTTCTTTCTTTCTTTCTTTGCCATTTTCTTGATTTTCGTTCTTTCTTTCTGCTTTCTCTCTTTTTCCTATTTTCCTTGCTTTCAATCTTTCGAATTCTCTTATCTTCTCTCATGTTCTTTCTTTCTTTCTTTGCCATTTTCTTGATTTTCATTCTTTCCTTCTGCTTTCTCTCTTTTTCCTATTTTCCTTGCTTTCAATCTTTCGAATTCTCTTATCTTCTCTCATGTTCTTTCTTTCTTTCTTTGACATTTTCTTGATTTTCATTCTTTCCTTCTGCTTTCTCTCTTTTTCCTATTTTCCTTGCTTTCAATCTTTCGAATTCTCTTATCTTCTCTCATGTTCTTTCTTTCTTTCTTTCTTTGACATTTTCTTGATTTTCGTTCTTTCCTTCTGCTTTCTCTCTTTTTCCTATTTTCCTTGCTTTCAATCTTTCGAATTCTCTTATCTTCTCTCATGTTCTTTCTTTCTTTGCCATTTTCTTGATTTTCGTTCTTTCCTTCTGCTTTCTCTCTTTTTCCTATTTTCCTTGCTTTCAATCTTTCGAATTCTCTTATCTTCTCTCATGTTCTTTCTTTCTTTCTTTCTTTGCCATTTTCTTGATTTTCGTTCTTTCCTTCTGCTTTCTCTCTTTTTCCTATTTTCCTTGCTTTCAATCTTTCGAATTCTCTTCTCTTCTCTCATGTTCTTTCTTTCTTTCTTTCTTTGACATTTTCTTGATTTCTCTTTCGTTCTCTTTTTCGTTTTTTCTTTCTGCTTTCTCTCTTTTTCCTTACTTTCAATCATTCGAATTTTCTTATCTTCTTTCTTTCCTTTTCTTTCTTTCTTTGTCACTTTGTCATTTTCTTGCTTTCTCTTTCCTTCTCTTTTCCGTTCCTTTTTTTCTACTCTCTCTCCCTTTCTTGTTTTCCTTGCTTTCAATCTTTCGAATGTTCCGGCATTTCTTTTGTTTTTGCTTTTTCTTCCCTACTTTCGTTTTCCTCCACTCTTCTTTGTTTTCAATCTTTCGCATTTTCTTTATCTCATGTTCTTCATTTTCTTTCTCTCATATTTCCTTTCTTTTTCGTCTTCCTCTTTCTTTATCATTGTATTCTCCACTTCTTTTTGTTTTCACTCTTTCTTTCTTTCTCTCTCCCCCCCCCCTCTCTCTCTCCATATATTTATATATTATTCCAAACATTATTTTTCTGTGGATGTTGGTGTTTAAAATAGACCCTTCATTTTTTTAAAAATTTTATTTTTAAATGGTGTGCATTACGTCTATCGACCTGCGCACTCGTGAAAACTTAAAATTGGCTTACGGCTGCATCATGTTGAAACACCGGTTCCCGTGCGAGCACGGAAGTTAAGTGCCTAAATAGATGACCGCTTTGGAATACCAGTTGCCTTAAGCGTCGATGTGCAGGTGGCGTAATGGATAACGGCTTGTTAATCGGAGAGACGAGTTCCAATTCGCTATATTCACTTACGCGCAATTACCCCGGGAAAGATATGATTCCACCTTTTCTCACCCAGATTATGGGTTAAATAGTGAGACTTGTATCACTAAATCATTCTTATCTCTAAAACAAATTCAAAACATTTCTTACAATCTAAAAATATTTTCTGGTTTAAATAACTGGCAAAGGATTGACAAGCCGTAGAAAACGAGTCAGTCAATCAATCAAATAAGGAAAATATGCTCCACGGCAGAGTCCCAACCTGTGTCCCCTTTGTAGGAAAAAATACCGTTTAATGCGACATGTTTCAGAGCGCTTGGCCAAAACTAATAAAACTACAAGTGCATGGTGTCGTTTCCCTTTGGGAATATCTCTTTTCCAGATATAGAAAGAAACTCTAGCTGGTAGGCCTCAATTTGAGAAAACACAAGACTCGCTGTTTCTCGTTCGTGGAATATGTCCTCGCCTTACACTCAGCTTTGCTGTGCTGATATATATAGGTGACCCCCCCCCAAAAAAAACAGGAATTTTTTAAATGCGTATTGCCAGACATGAGCAAGTGGCAACACTGCGAGACAGTGGCCTTGAGCAAGTAAACATTTCGCCATTTTAGTAACGAGAATTAAATTCACAGTATCCCAGCTGAGATGTTGCAGCAGTCAATGAGGAATCTCAACAGCAGATTTCAAGAATGCATTCGTACAGGAGGACGCCATCTACAGGACGTAATTTTAAAAAAAATGAAAATTCCATCATTGTTTCTTAAATGGCATGTTTTAAGGTTTCAATTACTATGAATTAAATATTTTTCTTCCATCACTCTTGGTTTTATTGAATTGTTAAAAAGTCCCCTTTTTGGGGGGTCATCCTGTATGTGATATATTATTCTCCGCGTTGGACATTTGTATATATATATATATATATATATATATATATATATATATATATACATATATATATATATATATATATAGTTTTCTGTATGTCTTAGCAGGTTAAAAATCTCTCTGAGAACTAAGAATATTTATCATTCTTTTTCCTTTCAGACACTCCGTTCCGTCCTTGAAGTACGGTGTTATTATATCACGGATATAATAATGTCCATAACGAGTGAAATACAAATAGGATAATAAATCTTTCTTCCATATCTCACTCCCGTTACATTGGCATTAAAACTCTTGTTATTCAGTTATTTTAATCTTTCGCTTTTTTCATGAAAAAATCGTTATGTAATGTTTTCAGGTGTTTGGCGAACGCAAACTTGGATACATGAAATGGTTCGTTTTGCCTTGTGTCGCTCTTTCTGCATCGGGAATTTTAAACGTCGTTTTATTTAAATGCAGTCGGTAAGTTGATTTTGCTTCAGATGTATGACCACTCGTTGCTTATTTTGTATTTTATAAAATGATATTTTTAAATATATTGAAATCCTTAAACAAAGTTTTTACTATAGATCCATACTGTAACGCGCAGCGTCAATCTGGTCTTCGGCAACCAAATGTAACTCTTCTCGCCGGTCGGTCCCTGGTCAATGCTGCCGTTGGAGTTGGTCGTTCCGATCTGAGTTTCGCCCTGCCCACGTTGTGCTGATTGATCACAAAGGTGGCAAAGATCAAATTGTCAGCAATTGTAGTGTTGGTTCGATTCCAGCAAAGCTATGTCACAAAGGAAAAAAATCAAAAAAATGTTCTTGCAGACGAAATAAAGAAAAACAGGTCTACTTTTATGTGGTTTATATAGTTCTTTGAACAGAAATATTATTTCTTGATACAGAAGTATTATCCCCTCCCACTTCGAATTCTATCGTGACACTTTGCTCAGTTTTGCTAAGTCAAGAACCATGCCCAAGTCGGAGGTTCTCTCTGGCAGCAAATCACATGGGATTCGACAGAGTGGTTGTCTCTCGTCTAGAACAACTATTCTCTGGAACCTGGCTTAATAGCTTCAGTGTTCTGCTTATATTAACTTTCACCCAAAACTATCATGGGGGTCGATGTGGTTAGGGTTCTCGGTGTTTCCCCTATCTTACGACAAGTGATTCTTTGTTGTCTGGCTCTGGGCAATTAATTATATCTCCAAATTTGGAGATATCCCTTTTTCGATGAGTAGCGGTCACAGTATATCGATCCGCTTAACTCCTTCCTTCACTTATTTGAGCATCGCACTAACAATACCCAATGGACGTAGGCAATTCCTTCGTCCTTCTTGATGTTTCACCTGCGTCTGTCATCTTGGTTGTCCTTTGACGAATCTGGGTCTCAACCGTGTGGCGCGGCTTACTTCATGGTCATTAATTAAAAATTATCATTTTAATTTCTCGTCGGCAAATTTTTCCAGCCTGGTTTTGTTTATACAATTAGAAATTTACCTACTGTTTCCTCCGGTCAGTTACCTCTCTATAGGGTCATTGCACTTTAAAAAACATATGTTGGGATTTTACATAAGGAAATTCTACCTTCTTTACTTGTTTACAATTTCCAATTCTGCTCTGTCGTTAAAATTGTCAAATTTCTATCGCTCGAATTGTGTTTTCGTAACTGGCACTCCTTAGGCAGTGTCATCAATCAGCTGTCAGATAAGTATCGCTACATGGACTCTGGTAATATTGGTGCGGGGCCGATAAGGATGTCGCCCCCGCAAGCTTTTTGAAGAAAGGTGTGAACATCTAAGACAATGAGGGAACAAAGGCAGAGGTTAAAGAAACAATAAACGTCGATTTTATTTATCCAAAATGTACATGAGTGTACTCTGGAGAAATATGTCTGTATCGGTGTCGGGTCCGGTATGACTGGTTTCCTTCAGGGGAAGTTGATTCGGTTGTATCGGCGAAACGAGTGTAGAGTAAGCCGGCAGCGGTAGCTGGTCGACTGGCGAATGGGAGAATTGTCGGTAACAGCAGCAGGTTGATCGATGACGCAAGAAGATTCGTTGGATCTGTTAGGACGAGTCCCTAAACAGGGCCGAGTCAATATAGTGATACAACTTCCAGGGCGGATCAACTACGTAGGCGGGATCGCGCCGAAGTGTAGCACTTGACGAAGGAGAAGTCCCTAAACAGGGCCGAGTCGGAATAGTGATACAACTTCCAGGGTGGATCAACCGCGTAGACGGGATCGCGCCGAAGTGTCACACTTAACGAAGCTGGAGTCAGAGAGGCGATACGTCTTCCAGGGCGGATCGACCGCGGAAACGAGATCAAACCCGAAGAGTATTCTCTCGACGAAGCACCGGAAGTTCACAAAGGTAGCGTGCTACACTTTGGTCCAGGCCACCAGGCCGAGCAGCTTGGATATTTATTGTACAAAAGTACAAATGTGCCACAAGGGCAGAATTGGAATGGGGGGGGGGGGCTGGTCTTCAACTGGCTTACTTCTAACTTAGCTAGCCTCATTTACTGACACAATCGTCCAAATATTGTTCCTTTCACCAAAACATCTCATCCACACAACACTGCCATAAACATACACCACAATACCACATCCATCCAAGGACATTCTACTTAAACCCCATATATACAGTTTTTTGTGGGGGGTGGTTAATAAACAATGAAACTCCACTGTTCATGATATAAGATTATTTACACAACTAAACAAAACTAATGTTAGTAAACGGTCTCCCACAATCTAAACATGGTAAAGATAGGAGTTAACTGGGCGAAAAATAGTGCGGAAATAAACGAAATTACACATTCGAAACCGAAAGGCATTCCACAGTTTAACCAGAGAATTGCAAACTCTGTCATCTAAATGGGGAGGGCAGGCCGAGCAGCTTGGATTTGGACGAAAAAAGGGGCTAATAATATGTGGAACGACTTGTTCAAGTACTCCCTGGCTAGAGGAAGTAGAAAACCATAGGTATAAAATGACTCCCCATGTTGTTCAATGTTTGGGAAGTACTGCCTAATCCGATGTTCCCGAGGTACGGTTTTGGACTCAACCATATTGGGCCAGTCATCCAGTTTTTCGCATGCTGCTGGACTTAAAATGTCTGTATCCATGCAGTCAACATTCCTATCAATCTTTCCTCTGGATTCATCCAATTGAATCCTTTCAATATTTTCTCTAGATCCATGCAATCAATTGAAAGACCATCTCTCTCAATTTTTCTCTGGATCCATGCAATCAACATCTCTTTCATTTTTTTTTTTGCTCTAGAGATCCATATGATCAACATCTCTTTCAATTTTTTTAGTTATAAGTTTACCCCCCCCCAAAAGTAATAACAATTGAAGGACAACTTTTGTATAAAAAAAAAACGAAAAAAGATTTTTTTTTTGTCAAAATAATTAATATTTGATGTTTTAATTCCGTCGTTATTTATTTCGAGTAATTAATCGAAGAAAAAATAGTCGTGATTAAATGTATTTTCCCCTTTTTGGACATCGTACGCAGGGCAATGTATACAGCCGGGCGATGTCAGTTATTGCCGAGATTTCTGTCCATGATACACATGAAAAGAAAAACTCCGATTCCAGCATTGTTACTTACTGTAAGTATTTTTTTTTTACTTTGTTTTCTATGATTAATAGACTGTATTTTTCTCACGTTAAAACTGCAGATAAAGGGAAATAACTCTAAAATCCCGTTTTTGATAGGAAACCCGATCCAATAGTCGGTAATGAGATGAGCTATAGCTGTGGCTGCAGTTTCATGCAGAATGCAGACGGACTCGACGAAGGAGCAGAGGGTGGTTGCTAACCGTCAGCTTTTTGGTGGGGCCTATCAAGAAAATAGATACCAGAGGTTATTTAGCGATGATAATGTGAAAACAGCAGCTCGCTTATAATTATGCAGCCAATGTTATTACGAGGCAGGGATACATGTCCTCATTCAAACGTGCCTAGCCATAATTGAGAAATTAGGAGATTATATAAGAATTAATTTGGAATTCTGAGGCTTTTTGGCTCATTTTAGTCTGATATGTGGACTTCTTTTAAACAGCAATTTAAAAAGAACAAATATTATTTTAAACCGATTCTAGTATTTTTAGTAGGTGAACTATTTATTGGGTAGGGCCGTTCGTATTGACCCCGAGCCCCTAGACTGGAGGGGAGCCTGATTGGGGGCTCCGAGCAGTACTTTGTGACTCTCGGTATCTTATCAACATTTGCTTTTTCTACGTATATTTATATACGTTACAAATTTAACTAAGCCCTACTGACGTTATTCTGGGTATTTTTGTCCAAATCCATGAATTATTTTGCTCATGCTGAGTCTCTAAAGAAACATAATATAAAATTCACTTATTTTTTATTCATAATGTTGAATGTGTTAAAATTATACATCTTTTTAACAAAAAATTTCAAGTTGCAGTTAAAAATTGCTGCCAAATATTGTTGATAAAAGGGAATGATTTATTATAACATGTCTCTAATTTGTATTTAGATACATTATATCTCTTTTCAATTTTTCGGGTTGAATTGTTCACCTGTATTGTATATGATCCATTATTGTACATAATTAGGTTACAACAAAATTGGTACTGTCTATGAATACTACCTTAAGAAAATTGGGATGTAGTAGAGTGGGAAGGGAGCTCGTATCATAGATTGCGGGGGGGGGGACGAGACGCTTGCACCGGCCCTGCTATTGGGAACATCAAAATCAATCACACATAAAAATTTAAATTTAAATTTAACTTTTCATGTAGTTTAGTAACAGAGGGTAAAAAATGCGCTACGGAAACCCGAGAACTTATAAGGACAGCGAAAGTTATCTTCCAGAAACTAAGTATTGTCGGAGTTAGCTCCTCCTCAGTTTCCTTAATCCTTCAACAGGGGTCTCTCTCCCCTGGCTATAAATACTGGCTGACCCTTCTCTCTCTCTCTCTTTTTTTTCGACCCAGGCCTCGCGCGGAGGTGAGGTAAAATCTCTCTCTTTTTCACTTAGGCCAATATGTGACCTCTCACAGATACAGCGTTTCCCAAATTCTGAGAACGCGCTAAGAACAATACACGTACGTACGAACACTTACAACACACGCACATAATTTTTCCATACAAATTCTACGTGCCTCGTCCTTTCAGGACATGGGTGATCATGACTCTCCACAACTTCCTATTTCATGTGGCTCTTAACAGTTTATCTCCCTTTGCTAAGGGTCCCGTCCCACATCCTGCTATCTATTCACACAATCGGGCTTGAGTTGGCAAGATGTAACCGTAAGTTTTATGCTAACAGTTTATTTTCTCGCATTTCTTGATTGTGGAACTCTCTTCCGGCTCTACGCTTTCCAATCAACTTTGATCTTCAAAAATCTAAATGCAATGTTAATCGCTATCTACTCTTTTGTTCTCGCCCCTTAGTAATGTTTCTGTTTTCTGATTTTTTCAAACCCCGTAACCCCTTGTGTCTTAGTGGCTTCACTGACTTGTCTTGAATGAACTCAATTAAAAAAATATAGAATTCGTGAAAATGAAAAAGAAATATTATCTTCTAAAAATAAAAATATGCCAGTAACTTATAAAAGTAAAAATGTCTTATATATCTTCTCCCCGACACTGAAAATGGAACTAGACGATCTTGCAAAAGGCTACCTTTACACACAAGTCAGGAGTACTGCTTTTCTATCAGGCGTGTACGAATGCTCTGACTCTATAAAACAGAGTTAGGTTTATATGGCGTTAAGAGTGATATGGCCGGCCAAGCGTGGTATGTTCTAATTGAGGAAGAGGAAGAGGAAGAGGAAGAGGAAGAGATGTTATCTCAACACTTATTGTAAGTTCTTGAAATACTCTATGAAAAACATTTGGTTGAGCAACAAATCAGCTATAGTGAAATGTCCGATCCCGAAGGAAATTCAGATAACATCGGCTGAATAGTTGTCTTTAAGCTCTTACTGTTAACGATTATTTCTGCCATGATTTTCAGTTGGTCTAAAAATATTTTTCTCTTTATCATGATTGTTTAATATTTCAATCTTCAATTGGGAATCTAGTATCAAAAGAGAGCGTAGAAGACTTGGCTCCAGATTTACAATTGTGATGAAAGATTTGTCCTAAATATAATTTGGATATAAACAAAAATAATTGACTTATGTATCAACTGAGTTTTTCGATTTGGTCATGGTAACTACCGGTTATCTCTTCCGACAAAGTACTCAGCTTCAGCATGAAGAGAAAAGGGAACTGTCATATCGTCTTACTGGTACAATAACTAGGATATCCACCAACATCGCATCGTATTTAAGAATATAACACCATTTATATGGTTTATTTGCTCATCTATAACCAAAATTTAAAAAATAAAAAAATTATATATGAGAGTCGCTCTGGAAGTAATGCCTGAAATTTTATGTTGGCTTATGACGTCAAAGCCGAATGTTGGTGGTATGGCAGTAGCGGATGAACCTTTCCGTCAATAACCCATACATCTGTTTTTTTTTCATTAGTTACAGATAGCAGTCTGGTAAAATAGCTTCTGACATGAAAATGCGTACGAAACGGAGGTGTGTCATTGAAATCCTCCCTGTGGAAAAAAAATGGACCCATTGACACACATCGACACTTGCTGAATCTTTACAGTGACAAAATAATTTTTTCAGGTGGTGGGTAATGTTTTTCAGTACTGACGATAGTGAATATGTATATCACAAACTACGTTTATGGGCGCATTATGCAGTCATCTGTTCATCGCTACCGGAAATGTATAGCCAATGGCGAGAAATAGTGCTTTTGTAAGTGAAAAATGTTTCTCTATCCAATGGTGTCATTGTGTTCCCTGTATCTGTTGTCGTTTCCGTAGAAATAAATAGGTAGCACTAATTTCGGAGCACCACACGTATGATGTCGTATCTAGCAACATTGTATCACTTACTTGTTATATGCAGTCATTCGTTAGCAGTAAGCTATTCGACCTATACGAGGACCGCTCCGAAAGTAATGCCTAACCAATGACGAATGTCCATATCGATAGATAGTGCTATTGTAATTGAAAAAATATTTCTATTCCCACGGTGTCATTGTGTTGCCTGTATCTTTTGTAGTTTCTGTTGCATTAAATAAGAGGCATTACTTTCGGAACGTTCTCTGGTGATGTCCTATCGATAAATATTTATTATATGTGGTTATATCCGTAACTAGTAGGTTATTTGGGTCGAGGCGAGGATCAGTAACTAATGACGGCGACTATATACAGGACATTAGGTACTTCCTCTGAATCCCCCGACCGGAGCGTGGGGAAGGGCAAGTCATTCTGTGTTCTTTTATTTTTAGTCCAAATCCGTCTATTTGTTTTCCTCATGCTAAGTCTCAAAAGAAACACTATTTAAAATTCGCTGCTTTTTTTTATTGTTTTTTTTTTATTATCCATGATGTTTAATGTGTTAAGTTATTTAAAAAGAAAAATCTGAAGTTGATGTTATATTGGAAATATCGTTTTTTTTTGTAGCTTGAAGCTTGCTCTATCCAGCGGTGTTATCGTGCTCCTTGCTGTCGTTTCTGTAGCAAAAAAAAATAGATAGCATTACTTTCGGAGCATCCTTCGTATAATAGTCGTATCTAGCAACATCGCATCATTTACTTGCTGTATGCAGTCATTCGTAAGCAGTAAATCCTTTAGCCTAGACGAAGATCGCTCCAAAAGTAATGCCTAACCAATGGTGATGTCTATATCGATAAAGAGTGTTATTTTAATTGAAAAACATTTCTCTTTCCACATTGCGTTCCCTGTACCTGTTGTAGTTTCTGTGGTAAAAAGGAGGCATTACTTTTGGAGCACCCTGTGTACAGGATGGTCCGAAAGTCATGTCACCATTACATAATATAATTTTCTATTTCAACACTCTGTGGGGCATTATCAAGGAGAGAGTTTCACATGAACGATAACAGAATAGCCATCAGTTGAAGGACGCCGTTCGGAAAGCCTTTGCAACAATCAAGAAAGTGTAGTTTTATAAAATATCAAACAGTCGTCGCATCATTTTGTGCCACGAAAATGATGGTGTTCATACAGACCTTCTCGATGTGTGACAGCGTCAATGAAAGTGAATAAAATGAATCAAGTACACGTGCTTTGTATTACTGTATTACTTGTTCTATTGTTCTCATTACTTTTCGGTAGGGGGTGACAAGACTTTCGGACCACTCTGTACTTATTTGTTATGTTGTCATCCATAATCAGGAGGTTCTTTGGATCTAGTCAGTGATCACTTCGAGAGTACTGGCTGACAAATTGTTGTGACTATATGGATAAATAGTGTTTTTTAGCTGAAAAAAAAAATGTTCTCTATTCAATGGAGTTATTGAGTTCTCAGTATCTGTTGTAGATCCCATGGAAATAAATAAGAGGCATTACTTTTGGAACGTCCCTTGCATGATGCCGTATCTAGTAATCAGGAAGTGTTGCGGAAATGCTTGTTGTGTTTATGTAGAAAACACGTGTCTCCTGGTATATTTTTCCCGTAACAATTGTTGCGGACTCGAATATGAGTCCGAGTAATAAATGAATAACACACAACAATATATAAAACAAACGACAATGCATGTATTAAGAAAAGTATTACAATTGCAATAAAAGAAGGAAACATTTAAAAGACTAATTACATAGAAAACATTTAAATTAGAGAATACGTATTTGTGTGTGTGAAGTTTGTATAGACCTACGTAATATACACTTGTGTGAAAGAGTATAAAAAATCACGAGAGAAAAGTAAAATGTTGAATATGTACGTGCCTCAGTGGGGGATACTTTTTCTCACCAAGTGTGACTACATCTTATTGTCAGTTTTAAAAGAGGAAAGGGAATGAGTTCAAATATCATTGCTTATTTATAGACTTAAGGAGCGTCCCCTAGCGATGGATTTTATTTTTTTTAGGAAAGTTAACCCACAGTAGTCATTTTGGTATTTATGATGCTGTCATGGTTTATGTTTAAGCTAAAACTTATCCGATTCACGACATATGACGCGCGTCTTCCTGGAAGCAGAGGTCCCCACATGTTAACCAGAATAAGATAAGGTTACATTCGAAAGAGACATTTATTTACATAGCGTAATTTACAACAACAGGTCATTGCGACAATTGTGCATGGGATATAATTGTATCCACACATGGAACCAAACATAGAAATATTCCCTGAAGGAGTTGGTGCGACAGTTCCCTGAAAGGTAAGCCGGGAGAAAATGGTAGTCACCTATTTATAATATGGAGTCTAGAGCGGAACATAACATGTCAGTGCAGCATGATAACTGGTGAAGAAAAAGACATGAGAGATCCGTAAATAGTAAAGCTGGCCAAAGAAGAGACTGATTTCCTTTCTGCACCATTAAAAGCGGCTAGCCTACATAATTCTGTCCATGACACATAATTCATACCAGTACACCTTATTTTTTTGTATTTTTCTTCTTTGTTTATTCGATTTTTCTTTAAATGATATTATTTTTTATTCGTTGTTTTACTTAATTACTCACATAATATGTTAATTTTTTCTTCTTTCGCTGTTGGATGCTCAATGATGTTCTTTTCTGCTGCTTCTATGGTGGTTGCCGACTCGTGTCCGAGTACGGCCATTACTACATATCTTTTTGGAGAATATTTACAGATGTGCTGAACGAATGTGACTCTTTAGCCCAGCAAGAGACCAATATACTCTTGCACAAACAAGGCACTTAAGAGGTGCAGCATCGGGTGTTACATTATCATGCAATTTAAAATGTCGCATGAAACCGCTTTTGGACCCGCATGTTTTGCTGCAAATATCACATTTCAGTTGCTGGACGTCTACGGCTATATAGTCAATTACCACCTTCCATCGGTGCGCTCTCAAGTGACTCCTAAGACCAGCCATCGAAAAACACTCTACCACAATCTGTACACGTCAGACCGAGTTGCCTGCGTGTATCTTCAGGAAGGTCAACGTGGACGTCTTTACGCACATCTTTTAAGCCTTGCGTGCCCCTTCTTCTCCTCCTCAAAGTGACACCTTCCACTCAGAGCAGTGTGAGACTACCCACCTCTGCAACTCGCTGCACAAAGATATAGACCCCACGTCGTAGAATTTCTGTGCGGTGGATCGAGCGAGAGGTAGGCTCACAGGTAAAAGAAAAACACAACTACAAACTTGGGTAGGACGAAAAGAGGAGGGAAGGAGTGTGACCTTTTTGTGGATGATAACTCTTGGTTGATTCTCGGCTGGCGGAAAAATATATCCTAACTAACAATGTCCGGCTGCTAATGGGTCGCTCTTCGATGTTACGTGCTCCGGCCTAAATCAACCTTCCTCGAACCTAAACTAAGTCTAACTACCCGTGGCCCAAAGCGCTGCCGTATATATGGAGAATCCTCTTTTATCATTTCCGGACAAGGGACACCCACGAATAAACCCATAACTTTTTCATGACCATTTCTCTCTTTGAAGAAAGTGGACATAAAAATATTTCTTAGCCTAGCTGACTCCGATTCAGGGACATTAAATTCAAACCCTTTTAAGTTTTGACCAGAGCCGGTCTTTTTCCTATCGTCGTATTTTGACAAGTACTTAACACTTATCTACCCTTTTCGCCATATGTTTTTATCTAGATTCCTAATCTAATCATTTGGTCTTGAAGTTTGATGCCCAGGTCAAATCTAACTAATCTTCTCGCACATATGTGTGCGCGCGCACGCACACACAGATGTGGGGGTGTATATATACACACACACAGATGTGCGGGCGCGCACACACACACGCGTGCGCATATATCCAACTCATAGTGTCACAGCAGCCTCATTCCAATTATTGCGATCAGATGCACAATCTTCCCAGTGCTCATAAGGAATGTTGCATTTCTTCAGTGAAACTTTGATGCAGTCCATAAAACAACTGCTGCTTCTATACATACATACATACAAACATATATACATACATACAAACATATATACATACATACATACAAACATACATACATACATACATACGTTCTTTTGATATAGAACTTTGGACAATTTATCCACAATTTCAAGCACAATAATCAACACCTCATCCAAACATCGGATAAAATACAATATAAATATAATATTGGTTCTTTTTTAATCAAACTTACTTGGATGACTACTTGCTGCTTAAATATACCTTATTCTATATAACAATGTATATTTTCTGTTTTTCTTTCTTTCTCTTCATAGGCTTTGTTCGCATCGGCTGTCATTTGGTCAAATGACATCCAAGCAGTCGTCGGCACTTATACACAGATCAATAACATCGGCTACATGTTGACAATTAGTGGACTTTTCCGTCTGAGAAAGTTACCCAAATATAGAGACAATAATGGATTAAGGGTTTGTGAGATTACTTTACATTGATTAATGTGAGTTTCTTAATCTGTTGCCACTAAGCTGCAAAAAATTACTGATAGTTTACAAAAAAAAACAAAAAAAAACAAACAAAAAACTGAACAAACATTAGTGGGCAGAAAAGGCAATATAATAAAATCATTTAAAATACAGAAGATGACGTTTGACGTTGCATTTAAATTTTTAAACATCGTCGTTGACAGGAAAGCAAGAATCCGGAAAACATTTCCACAGGTGAGAAGTGCGAGAGAAGAAACTATTAGAATAGAAATTACGGTTACCTATGGCCATTTCAACAGTAAAATAATGAGATGTAGCTACCAATCTAGTACAACGCTTAAATTCATGAAGTCGGTGTACCAAAGGGGAAAGCTCATCAGAACAAACGACGTAAAATATTTATAGAAAAGGCACATGGAAGCTACGTTACGGCGGTGGGAATAGTGACTGAAGCCGAGGTGCCGGGTTAGCATTGCAGATTGTGCCTGGGATTTTATAAAAAAAAATCTCTAGATACATAGCAGAAGCACCAGGCACGTACACATGATAGATTTCTAAATGTGAAAGATTCTGGTGAGAAAAATTGTCTAGCACGACAGACTGAATCAACTTTCCTAACAGCAGACTTACTAAATGACTTAATATAATCATTTCAGTTCTTATCAGTGGAAAACATTTAAATCGAGAAGTTGTAATATTGAGTTACTCTCCCAGAGGTTAGCATCAGCGGAACTTCATAATTGTTCTTTCTTTGGTACAAACTGCTAGCGGAGCGGTCATATTTACACTGTAATAGCAGCAAGAAAACTGGCGCCATCAAACTCAAAATTCGATCACGTGACCACAATAATAACAACCACAAGCAAGCATGAGCAGAAGGCATTGTGACAAACCTAAGGATATGTTATGGCGAAAATACGGATAATTTTTTCACTTACCGTCGCATAAGCAAAATAGGATTTCGCGCAAAATCAATAAGACTGACAACTATTAGCAATTAAGCGACCGAAATTCAGTTGTTTTTGATATCGTAATTTTGTCTGGATTAAAAGAGGTACCGGATCATCGGTTGCCGTAACATTGGTGGTGCATTATATTTTTATATAAGCGAGATGAGGACACCAGTTCTAATAAATCGGTGCACGATATTCGTTTCTTTTAGAAAATTAGGTTCAAAATAGCAACGTAATTATTTCCATGGTTTCTTTTTACGAGAAGCTGATGAAAATTCTTGGTCTTACTAAAATCTGACCTAATGACCAAACATCAATTTTTTTTTATTTATTGTTTTTGAATGGCTTCTTGCTTGGACCAATAACTTTTCAGCACCCGACGTAAATAAAGCATGTTGAAGTATGCTTGATAATAAAGACATAAAAAAAATTTAAGATTCTCAAGAATAATTTTCTTTAATTTCTAGAATCTGCTCATGTTGAGATTAACGCCTTTTAAGACAAATAGTTAAATGAAAAAGTATCCTTTTAACAGATCGCGACAGTTATTAGATGTGGTTAAATATACTTTAATGTTTAAAACAAATATTCATTATTATTATTGTTTAGGTAATAAGCATTTTAACACAACACAAATAGCTATATTGTGGAAAAAAGAATTTTCGACAATATACGCATTTTTTACGTATTTATGGTTATTTTTTAAAACTTTTATCAAAAACGAGATTCTTGGACATATACTTATGGATATTATCATACATTAATTACTAATTAGTTTTTAATTAATGACTATTTGTGCTCAATTGTTGACATTAATAGAAATCTGATGATGTGTTATAATTTTGGAATAATGCAATAATAAAAATTTAAATTTCATCTCTCTGACAGATGTCGCGATCTGTTTGTTAATATCCATAAGGTGTGACAATTTAATTTCCAGTATAGCCCTGTGAAAACAATATTTGCTTACCAAGTCATTATTAGCTGTTGTTACCTTCAAAGGACTCCACCTGTGACGACATGCAATTTGTGAGATAAAAATTCTGATTGTATTTCTAGCAATGCAACAGGAATAAAAATATTAATGAAACAAATATATTTTTCAAATATATAATTTGAATTTATTGCATATAATTTTATTGAAACAAAGTACTAATATTAAACGTGATGAAATTAATATGAAGAATATTATCAATGATAACACTTTTAATCTGCATAATAGCTTTTTAAATAGTGACAATAGGTATAGGAAAAGTTTAAAGTTTAAGCTAATAGGAGTTGCCAGGTAGCTAATTTCGGCCAACTATCGCGAATTTTAAACCTACATATGGCGTATAAGACGCGGGGGAAGTTTAAAATATATTTTCAGAAAAAAAAGTGCGCCTTATATGCCGTCAAATACGATAATTTTTTTTAAACTAAAAACGATACGGTAGTTATTTTTCAAATAGTTATAGTAAAAGCCTCATGCTGTCCTTTACCTTCAGTAAGTACCTGACTACTTATGCTATCCTCTACTTCCGATAAGTAATTGACTCCTTATGTTATCTTATACCTCCAGTAAGTACCTGACTACTCATGCTATCCTCTACTTCCGATAAGTAATTGACTCCTTATGTTATCTTATACCTCCAGTAAGTACCTGACTATTTATGCTATCCTCTACCTTTTTAAGAGCCATATCATTCCTGAAATGGAGTACTGTTGTCATATTTGGGTGTGAGCTGCCCAGTCCTCACTTTCCGGTCTTGATAGAGTTCAAAAGAGTCTCCGAGTCCTTCTGGGAGAAGAATTATTTTCCACCATCCTCTCTCCCATAGGCGAGCCTCTCACTGCTCTATCGCTATTTCCATGGAAACTGCTCGGACGAGCTAAACTCCTCGGTTCCGCCAGGTCTAACGTTCACAGCTAAGACCCACCAGGCCACTTACAGTGTAACAAACCACTCACACTCCCTCCGTATTCTCAGCGAGAAGTAAGTTCCCCGCGAAACACTGCTCTTTGGAACAGACTCCCAAGAGGATGTTTCCCGGATCACTATAATCTTAACCTGTTCAAATCTAGAGTTAACAGTTATCTTCCTTATAAAAAATTAAAACTATAAACTGACCGCTAGACCGTGTTAAGTCAAATTGAGTTATTTCCCTTGAACTGATTTCCGGTGTTTATCTAACGCGACAGAATAAAGAGAATAAATAAGGCATGGATATTCATAGAAATTGATACGATTACTTACTTATTTTAGTGCATCATTTTACTTACAATTATTAGATGGCGTAAGCAATAATCAGTGCATAATTTTAGAAAATTAGCCATAAATAATCAACGGTGCCTTTTTATAACGATCTGTCACTTCTACAGGGTGCGGCGGAAATATCTCCCACATATCCATCCCAGAAATACCTGCCACATAATGCTAAGTGTAGAGTGGTTAACCATGGTCAAATGCAAAATAAGTAACAGAACTGTCCAACAAAAAGAATTGACAAAGTTTGCAATAAGCAAAGCAAGAAAAAGAAAAGAACAGTGTCTACGTCTAGCGAATGTCTTACCGTTACGTGGAATGTATTTCTACAGCACTCTGTACTATTGCCAACTAAGACAATTTTTACATTTACATAAGTAGCAAAGTAATCACTCTAAGTAACGTGATTAATCGAAATAAGTTCTGTTTCATTTGTTGCGATAATAAAAAACAAACAAACATAATACAATTAAAAATGAATATTTTGTACTTTTGTCTTTTGTAGGTGCACACGATTTTTCCTGTGACTTTCCTCGTGTTAGGAATCCTTTTATTTTTTATGTCACTGGTCGCCAGTCCGCTTATGACATTCGTCGCCATCGGAACAATACTTATTGGTCTACCGATCTATTACATCTTCCACGAACGACAATTTCGATGGAAATGCTTAATTGATATTAACGGTAAATCTCACATGATTCACTTACTCTTTAAATCGGGATCCGCTGCCGAACATAAATCGGGTCAAACATGTTCACTTTTATTCCATTTTTTTTATCTTATTATAATTCTGCTTGTCCCGCGCTTAGTTCCTTAGTACGTACGACCGTTACGCCTTGCCAACACGTCATAAATAATGAACTATTCCTTTTTTTATCGCTTGGAAAGATGGAAAAGACATATCAGAGATGCAACTTGGTTTTTGTGAGAAAATGAAAGAAAGAAAGGAAGATAAAATAGAAAAGGCAATAATACTCTTATGTGTTTAACGACAGTGAAATGAAAAAAATTGTCAATTTCATTTTTTTCATTTGTACCCACTTCTTAAAATAACAACCAGCATTCATATTTATCATTGTTATTTTTAAAGTTGTTAAGCTCAAATATTTAACGATGCGGATTTTCCTATTTGAATGATGAATTTTAATACTTAAGTTAATGATTGTTATAGAACTCATGGCGAGTACTATGACAATAAAATATCGGTAGAAATTCCTCTATCAAATCGTTAAATATTTGATATATATATACATATTATATATCAATTATAACTGTTTTTTATTTATTTCTGTAACTTGCTAATTATATTTGATAGTTTTTTAATTTTTAAAATTAAAAAAATTAATTAACAATTGAGAAATTCCCTTAGCTTACCAATTAAAACTGACTTTTTATATATAACTTACACACACAGATATATATATATATGTGTATATGTGTGTGTGTGTATTATAATAAAATATTAAAATATGATTCCTTCGCTACATAAGAGTTCTCATGTTTCAAAAACAAGAGCCAAAAACCACAATATAATTATTAAAATTAAATTGAATTAAAGTATCAAGCCCTGTTTCATCCTCAAGTGAAACTTTAGGAATAACCAATCTTGAAATTTACGCATCATTATAAGCATGTTCATTCGTAAAATTAATTACTATCCAAACGGCTGGAGCGACCATTTTGATAAGGGGCGTAAGAGTTAACAATTTGTATCCACATATCAGTCACCTTCGGAAAGAGGTCAAGCCGAGGCAGGGCCGGAGTGTTCATTTCAAAGCGAATGATGGTATTCATATACGCACATCGTCTGGTTCGTCACAGCGACAGATAGCTGTTGGCACGATCGTACGCCGTTAAGTGTCTAAAGAATTTTTTTTTAAAAGGTTGTTTCGTACATAAACGCATCGCACTGAACTACAATTTCTTTTTTTGCCGACTTCATAAAGGGTTTTTCTATCTTATGATTGGGTTAAGCTTTTAAACCTTTTATTAGACTATGAAATATAATTTTTTTATGCTAATTATTTAATGCAAAAATTTGTTGATGTCGGCAAAAAAACCGTTAACTCATGTTTATGGTTTAATAAATTTTCATTATTTAGAAACTTAATAATGTGTAGTTTTTCATGTAGGCATAAAGGGCATGGGTCATCTCAGGTTTTACAAGTTCTTGTTCTATTTATTATTTTCCATTTTACTTTTGGTGTTTTATTCATTCCTTTTAAACTCTCTCTCTCTCTCTCTCTCTCTCTCTCTCTCTCTCTCTCTATATATATATATATATATATATATATATATATATATCTCAGAAAGAAAAACTGATCAAACCTATGTCAATTTATTATTTCTATTTGGGGCTTCATATTATCAGTAACTCATATTTTTTACTGGCCGCTAGGTGATAGCAAGTTTCCTTAATGCTTCAGAATTCTTCTCAATATCTAGCTTTCTCGAACCTCTTCCTGATTTCCAGCCCTTCCATTTTCTTCGGAGCTGTTCCTAGTGCTCTGATAACAACTGACACCATTCTCATTTTCATATTCCACGACTTCTTCTCTCTCTGGCAAAGGTACTTTTCCCATTGCTTTAGGCTCACTCTATAGCCTTTTCGAACAGTGACATCAATTATCTGGAGTGTTTTTTCTTTATTTTAACAACTCTGACATGGATTCGAGTTGGGGGTTTTGTTTGAAACTTATATGTTTCCTTCTCTATTTTGAGCATATACAGTTTGATCTGTATGTTCGAAATGCTTGCATTGTTCCTCGTAGATTACCTTTCCCATCCAGTCCTGTTTAATCTTTTCTTTCCCGGTTTATTATTATTATTATTATTATTATTATCATTTTTATTTCCTTTGATATCTGGCGTTTACACATTTCTTTCCGGGTCTCGCCCAGGGACCTAAGGTTAGGAATGGCATCATGACACTTCCCACTGCAAAAAAAAAATAAAATAAAATAAAATAATAATTACATAGATAAAGCCCTTTGTAAAGTGTGGGCTGTACTTGTCAGGACAATTTTTTGTATCTCTTTGAGGCATGGACTTCCAGGGATCCTTTCAATGAGTCTACTGGAATCTTTTCCAACCAGTCCAAGGGCTCCAACTACAATACAAACTACAGGAATTGTTGATGTTCCCATGTGCCACATTTTTGAGATTTCTATTTCAAGATCCTTGTATTTTGACAGCTTTTCGAATATCTTCAAAGACACATTGCAGTCTGCAGGGACTGCCATATCAATAAGAAGGCACTTATTTTGTTTGTGGTCTTTAATAACAATGTCTGGGCGGTTGGCTTTGATTGTTCTGTCAGTGTGTATTGTGTAGTCCCATAGAATTGTAACAGGTCCTATCTCCGTAATCGGGTCTGGGTGGTGTTCGTACCAGTTTCTTTCAGTTTCCTTCCCGTAGGAGTTGCAAATTATCATCATCATCATCATCATCATCATTATTATTATTATTATTATTATTATTATTATTATTCCTCCTCCTCCTCCTCCTCCTCCTCCTCCTCCTAACTGGCATATATTCTTTTTTTTCGGCAGATAAATTGGTGCGCATCTGTCGTTTCGGATTGTTATGTGAATATAGTGAAAAAGAAGCACAATGATGAACAGACTTATGAGTAGCTGGTGTGACATTTGACCTTTCACCCTTAGATGCGAGTTGAAATGGAAGAAATAGGTAGAAACGAAACAATTCATCGGTTAAAACTATCATGATATCGCCAAAACGAATAAAAATGTTTGTCATTTTGCTGTTATTGTTATTTTTTATTTTCTTTTATTGAAAGGATCTTTTTAAAGAATTCGTGTTAGATTGTGGTGTGCTGCTCACATTTGTTTTAAAATTGTTATTGGGGTTGTTAGTGAGGCTGCATTTTTGGTGAGAGCACACACATTTAAATTTGCAAAAACACAAGGAAAGAAGAACAAGAGATCAAATTGCATTCAACAATAAAATATATATTGAAAATCAACGAGTACAACAATTGTGCTTATGTATTAATATTTAGGGAGAGAAAAGTAGCTTCCCTTGTCCTGATATCTGATACAAGATAGGAATAATGTACTTAGGAATTTCCTTGTTGAAATGTTCAGAGTTCAGTGAACAAATAAGATCTGAATTCAAGAATGAAAAGTTTGTACAAAAAGGATAATAGAATTTGGTTTGTGACTTGGCTTGTGACAGACAGTTAACAGTGTAGTGTAATGGTAGTTCTGTGTCTGTGTGTGCGTGAGTAGAAGAATGTAGATACGCGTGCGTTGCTGAGTTCTGTTGATTTATTGTTCTACTATTTTATTTCTGGAGTACTAAATGTTTAAATACTTTTTGGGTAGACTCCACAGAGAAGCGGGGAAAATATCGAAAGGAATATCTAAAATACACGATTGGATAAAAAATGACCGATCACTGATTTTTTTACAAAACTAGGTTAGACAAAGTCATGACAGAAAATTTTGTGTGGATACTGCGATAGGTAAATTGTCCTGTTGTAAACAGTACTTATTTTCTAACCAATTATAACTGAGTATTTTGTGGGCGTGGTAAATCGGAGTAGTCACTACAAGATAACCTAACGAGTCGGTCGTCGATTCTTGCTTGTCGCTACTTGTCGAAGTTGTAGCGCGCCGGCTTATGTTACTACTAAGAAAAGACGAAGAAGGCCGGATCGCAACGATCGTTCGAAAAGAAATTTTTAAAAAAGTCTACTTTTTCGAATTGCAGGTTTCTTTATCGAGTAAAGTTATTAGAGCAGGGCTACCTCACACAATCATTCGAGGTGGGGGAGATGAGAATATTTCACGGGCTACTCAAATAATTTTTAAAGCCGTTAGAAAATGTAATTTCTTTGAGAAGTTAAGAGATATTATAATTAAAAGCCTATAATAAAACATATTTAGAAATAATTAAAACCAATAGCCTTTTGATTAATAATCTTGTATGCAATAGCGTTCAGAAATGGGGGCAGAGGGTGCAGCGGCCCCGGGCATCCATGCCAGGAGGGCATCCAATTAAAGAGTGAAATAAAAATTTAGTTAATATTTAATTTGAATAAAGTGTTTATTTCATGTTTCAACTGTTTTACATATTTAAAAATATCTTCCTTTATCACATTTCTCAGTACTAGGGTCTATAGGCTCCCCCTACTTGAGTCTTTGGAGAATACAACCAAGGAGTTGTCACCGGGCAGAGGCAAATATCCCCCAACCTGTGCACATCACTGTTTGTCTGTGCCATAAGAAGCACTTGATTTGATAGATTGAATCGTTTTCTACGGCTTTGCGGGTTATTTAAAGTCAGAAAATATTTTTAGATTGTAACAATTTTTTAGGGAGTTAGTAATGATTTTAGTGATATAAGTCTTACTAATTAACCCATAGCTATGGGAGAAGAAGAAGGTTCATAAGTGATTATAACGAACCCAAGTGGAATTGGAACTCGGCTCTCCGATTAACAATTCCGCGACATTATCCATTACACCATCCAAGCTTAGTATTCCCAAATGGTCACCCATCTAGGTATTGAGCAATTTCGACGTTGCTTAACTTCGGTGATCGTACGGGAACTGGTGTTTCAACCTGATATATCCGTAAGACCAAAATTTAAATATAAATTAATACAAAAATGTCTTATTTTTCCTTCCCACAAGACAAGAAATCGAATAGAAGTTATTTTCTTTTTAACATAGTTCTTTATTCTAAGTTCTCTGTAGTGATATAGAGATTAACTAATTAACGTATCCGGAAAACCCAGGCTATATAATGACATAGATTAGGAGTAGGAGTAGGAGGAGTATTAGGAGGAGGGGGGTTGCGCATGAGCATTTAGTAGAAACATAAAGGGCTTCACAACACTTTCAACAAAAAAGACAGAAGTTGATCAATAAATCCGTAGCTTCTTTCAGCGTTATTAGCAGAATATGATCAGAAATATTCAGTTTATATAACTTTAACGATGTAATTCCTATTTACCAATGAATTAAGTGCATTGACAAGGAAAAACATTATTTTTTATTTTTTAAGCTACATGGTTATTGATATACGTATCTACGCACATAAATGAGAAAAGATCAATAATTCTGTAGCCTTACACAATTATTTGCAGAATCAAATCAAAAATAGTTACTCCATAAGGACGTTCGTGTGAAAGTGAACGGAGCAGATTAGACAGAAATTTGATCTCGGATCGCTGTTTTTATATTCTGCACCGGTAACTTAAGCCACTCACACTCCCCGACTTTTTAAGTTAGTTGAATCATTCAACAGTATTTTTCTTTTTTCAAAATACTCCCATTTTCTCAGTCTTTTCTATCCTTGTATCCTAATTTAAGGAAGGTTCTGTTTGTTTCTGGAAAATAAGTAGCAACACTTTCACCAAATGTGAACTGTGCAGCGACGATCAAAGTCATTATAGTAATAATGTCCATCTTAAAAAACCGTTTCTTTAAGACGTGTCGATTTTACATTTCTTATATTCATAGATTCTTGAAAATGGAACAAAGATAAGCGAGAAAGTTTGGAAAAAGATATAAAAAAAAGGAAATATGGAATTATGCAAAAGAAAAAAGTGAAGAAAGGATATGATAGGAAAAACAAATAAGAGTGAAATAGTGAATTTTGAAAAAGAAACAAAGATGGATTATAAACGTCGGAAAAAGAGACAAAGGGAAAATATATATATATATAAAAAAGAAACAAAAAGGAAAGAGAGTTCAGAAAAAGGGGCGAAAAAGGAAAGACAGCTTAGGAAAAGGTAAAGAAGTAAGAGAGAGATGAGAAAAACAAAACAAAAAGGAAAGAGAATTTAGAAAAAAGAAAAAAAGAGGAAATCGGGAAGTTTGAAGGAAAATATGGATTTCAGAAGAATATATATATATATATATATATATATATATATATATATATATATATATATATATATATATATATATATATATATTTAAATATATATATATATATGGAAGAGGTTATATTTGTTCCAACAAGAGAAAAGTGTATATTTTAAAAAGAGAGAAACCGCAAACGTTTTTGGTTGTAATGTGGAATTTCCACGTATTATTAAAATGAATTAATTTTCTTTACGTTTTTCTTTACGTTTATCGATGTTAAACATTCTCTTTTTTGAGTGGTAGTGACACAAATGTCTTTCTTGAACTGGTGGTGAGAAAGTTCTGCTTGAAGGGTAATAAAACAATTAGATTGGTACAAGAAAAGGGTGAGGAAAGATATCTGTATTCTTATCTGTTAATGACCCCTGCATGTTTATATATATATATATATATATATATATATATATATATATATATATATATATATATATATATATATATATATATATGGGTGCGATTGGTAAATTGTCGCCATTTTACATTTTGAATTTCGTGCATGCCCGTTGGTTGATTTTGGTTTTGTCGACTGCACAGTATAGTAGGGTCAGATGAACATCATCTGTGAGAAAAAATTGCACAATGATGCAATTCACCTGGTCAGAAATTTGGAAACGACTTCAATACGAACATTTCAGAGAGTTGGATGTCAATCTGAGGACTGCAGAGGATTTGGAAAGAGTTGGATGAGCCTAATGGGGATTACGAAGGTACGGCAGCTCGGAAAACACAGTCTGATCGTTCTAACTTCAGAATTTGTTGGTGAGGGCCTCAAAATCAACACGGAGGCCAACATCAAGTGCCTTGAGGAGGTAGTGCTTCCCTGGGTCAAGGGGATAGCTGCTGGAAGACTCTATATCTGGCAACAGGACTCTGCACCATACCACACAAGTAGGAGAACCCAGTCATAGCTGCCAGACAATTTCTGACATTACATTACCTCTTATATCTGGCTACCTAACTACCCGACTGCAACCGCCTTGATTATTATGAGTGGGGCTCAGTTGAGCGAGAGACCAACAAAATTTCTTTGTATGACCAAAGATGAAATGAAGCCATTTATTCAATAAATTTACTTTTTAGTATTTCAAGATACGTTTCTGTAATTTTGGTAAATATATCTGTTAAAATGAGATATCAATGTTACTTCTTGTTGTGGTAGGATCCACCTAATCTGCATAGGTGACTACCAACTATATAAATAATGGTTGGTACCGGAAGACGGGGAGAAGGGAATCACGAGATCCAACTAGAGACTCTGAGCGACTGCGACTAGTCAACACATTCTCCAGGAACGTTTTCCCAGAAATATACAGAAATACTATATGTACTTATTGTGTACACTTTTCTTGTTATAATATATTCTTGTTCTAAGTACATTTTGTGTTGCATTATTATTCCATGCAATAGGCGAGATTCAACAATGAGTCAAGACTCAACACTTCTCTTTTTGCGTGATGTAGACAATAATTTATCACACCTTGTATATATATATATATATATATATATATATATATATATATATTTGATGGTATTGATTCCTTTCTCATGAAGTCACAATTACGCTGGGCTGGTCATGTGCTACGTATGCAAGACAACAGAATACCAAAAAAAATGCTCATGTATAGTCAACTTGACAGTGGTCATCGAAGCGTGGGCCGACCATTGCTTAGATACAGGGACAAACTGAAAAGTAACCTCTCAGCTGCGAATATGGACCATGCTACGTTTGAGGACATAGCAATTGATCGCAATGAGTGGAGGACTACTTGCTACAATGGCATCAAGAACAATGCAGCATCAATCATCACCAAGCTTCGTCACACTAGGGAAAGGACTAAAATATCTGCTGCTGTACCGGCCATACACTTCAAAAATCCACACTCTTGCACAATCTGTAGACTTCTTTGCAAATCACTAGCAGGACTGAAATGTCACTTGCGATTTACACACAGGGTTGAATAAGCACAGTTGTCGGAACCTCATACGTTGAAACCGACGGGAGAGTCCATCATATATATATATATATATATATATATATATATATATATATATATATATATATATATATATTAAACAGACAAAACCGCATAATTTTCCCTTTAAAAGGTAACTTTTTTCTGTCAACACCTCATCAGAAGAACCGATGCCGACTATTGTATAATGTTGACAAGAATCGTAGTTCCTCGTTTCCTTCCAATTCGTCTATTATCCCGATAATTCTGCGGTATCATATATATATATATATATATATATATATATATATATATATATATATATATATATATGTGTGTGTGTGTGTGTGTGTGTGTTTGTGTGTGTGTGTGTGTGAATTGTGAATTGCACATAAAGTGCTGGTGTTAATAAAACAGTGCTCGTTGTAACAAAACAGAGCTATTAAGTATATATTAACAAATATACATATCATCCTTCACCGTTCGTACGATTCGGCGTTTCATTCAAAACGTAATCATCAAGTGATGAGTATGGACTGACCGTTACATAATTTGGAATTATAATATATCTGGTAATCACAATACTTTAAAATTATATTTGGCAATTAAAATAAAAAAAATAATAATCGGGATTTATATATGTATTTAAAAAAAGAAAATTTTTTTTTATAAGGTCTATTTTTACAAATCATAAATTAGAAAGCTTATTAAAATCTATTTCATGCATCTATTTTTAAAATAATTTTTTATTATGCCAAAAATGTATTAAAATCGACAAAATCCGACAAAACTATGGATGCACATTTCTGAAAAAAATATCACGTGCACTAGAATTATTTCCCCTGATTGCATAGAATCATGCGGTCATTCTTGGCATTGCTTTTGTTCTGGTAGCACGTGTCGAATTCTCTGAGTGACCATTAACGTCGCATTTTCAGAACTTTTCTTCTTCAGCTCTAAAAAAAAAGAAAGAAAATCCCATTTCCTAAATGAGTAACCTGTTTCATTTCAGAAATGTAATATTTTATTTAATTTTTATATAGTCTCAGGAAAAAAATTCATAACTGGGACAATATAAAACTTTATTAAAAAAATAAAAACATAAAATTTTATAATAGGTGAACGTAACAAGCAGGTTACTCTTTTTTGTCTGTTATAAAATTTGAATTCTAAATGTATTTTTTCGTAGTTTAAATGTTATTTTTATTCCAGAATTCTCCCTCAAACATAAGGTAAAAATGAAAAAAAATTTTGAAAGTATATATTTTTTTTATTTACCTCTACTAACCAGGTTCACTTAAAATTAGCACAAATTTTGTCACTTCTGTCTTACCATCCGATAAATTCCCCTGACGTCAATTCACACTACCCAAAAACAATCACCATAGTTGGATATGTCTTTCTTAAATAAATTTCTGCTAAAAAGTAAGTAATGTTTCTTTCAAATTACATTAAGTATACTTCAAATTTTCTAATTTTCCTAAAATAACATTTGCAAAAGATATAATTGAATTTTACAAGATTTTTAAACGGGGAATTTCACTTTTATTTATTTATAAAATTGTCATGATTGATATTACGTCAATTTTGATGACTAAAAAAAAACAAAAAAAAAAGAAACAAAATTTTTAGCAATATTTTTAAAATCAAAACAATTGTTCGAAATTCACTAAACAAGGTAAATAACACGTAAAAATATAACACAGTTATCTCCCCTGTTAGACAATTTCTTTTTTTTCTTTTTTTTTTTAAATACTATGTTCTTTCAACCTGTAGGCGATTATAGCTTTTCAAAGCTTTATGATGGCACGGTGGAGTAATGGATATCTATTCAAATATGAGTATATATTTAAAGAATAACTAAATAACTACATACCCCAGGCAAACGAAATTAAATAGGCTTCATGTTGAACAATAAAAGATTTATTTATCTAAATTCGAACAAGATATTCAAGGGATGTATATTTTATTAGCGATTTCCCAAAGCTTCACAAATATTCAATATGCACACCACCTGTGGCACGATATACGTCAAGTCGGTTGTCCGGCTCCTGTAAAACGCTGTATTACGTTTTGTATAACGTTATCATGGTTGTGAACATTTGTAAAATCATTTATAAAATTTACATACATTTTAACATCTTCTTCGAATTTAGTTAAATAAATATTTTATTGTTCAACATGAAGTCTATTTAATTTTATTTACCTGGGATATGTAGTTCCTCAGATATCCACATTTTAAATCATGTCAATTTTAGGGGCACACCCTGTATCTATATAAAGCGAAACGATATTTTTATTTAAATAACTCGATACGGGAGGGGGGAATGTAAGGGAGGTAATTATGAAAAGAATTACGACGGTTATCTCCCTTGCCGTATTTTTTTTCTTAAATTTTAAACCTCTATCAGTCAGTTATGTACCATGCGTGATACACTCTTAGGTGATCGTGTATCTTTCGATACATGACTGACGAGGTAGATTTTTTCCCGCAATAGGTTGCCATTTCATTCTGCGGTAGACAACTTGCCATCCAAAGCTACAGAACCCGGTCTGTCCTGGAGAAGAGGATTCATACCTTTCCCAAAGGTATTAGCATATAAGTGAATGGATTCGACTGGGATTCGAGCCGCTATCCATTACTCCACCGTGCCTCTCTCCTCTATAGTTTTTCACTTTCTGTTTGAAGCTTTCATAGTGTTGACGAGAATAACCGTTTCCACACAGAAAGTATTTGGCATTAATTGACCAAAAGGTTAGCATTACTGTTAACTGACATTTGTAAAATGTTGTTCTTAAACAAACATTTCAGGGGTTTAGACTTCTCAAGGTCATTGTATTGCTGTGTCTAATATTGATGGGTATTTCCTTCCAAACGTTTTACATTTAGTCGTGTGGAAGGTTAACAGATTGATTAGATCACTATTTTCTCTTCGAGTTACATATTTCTACCCATATTTTTGCATATGTAAAAACGTTCTCGGTATGTGGATTTTTTTTATTTGGTAATATTTTTTGTGATTTTGTAGCGGCAGACTAATACAGTCTATCTACTTGTTTAACATTTAAAGATTGTATTTGTTTGAAGCAACGCTATGGTTTGAAGCCATTTTAAATCATTGGCTTAAGAAAACGGTTGTAAATAGATAATAACTTAAAATTTTTGAACGAGATGGACGCCATGCATAGCATCCACATGAAAGTATAGATCTGACGAAGCTGTTTAAGAACATGACTCGAATTTTCTGGGTAAGTTTTTGGTTTTGCAGCATTTTGCATTTTTATTTATATCTGAATTTTTCCATATATATATATATATATATATATATATATATATATATATATAAAACTTATATAAAAAAGAAAAGCATAGAAAAAACAGTAGAAAAATAATTTGGTGTACACCTCCATACAAACAAATGGTAAAGAACAAATTGGGACAAAAATTCCTTGCATTAATAGTTAAGCGCTTTCCTAGAGAAACTAAAAAAAGTACTGTTTTCAATAAAAATACACTAAAATTAAGTTACAGCTGTACTGAAAACTTAGAAAAAATTATTAAAAAGCATAATGCTAATATCTTCAATAAACACTTAGACCAAAACCAAAGAAATTTAGACAATATAAAAATAAAAAAAAAAAGAGATGAAGATAAACAAAAATTATATAACTGTAGAAACCCTCATAACTGTCCTCTACAAAATAAATGTGGCACGGAATCATTAGTATACCAATGCAATATCTCATCTATTGAGAATCCCGAAAACATAAAAATCTATATAGGTTGCACAAGCCATGAGTTCAAAGAGAGGTTCAATCAACATCAAACTTCATTTAGGATAAATAAATACAGAAATCAGACATCCCTTTCAAAATATTTCTGGCACTTAAAAAAATCCAATAAAACACCTACAGTAAAATGGAAATTAATAAGAAAATCTAGATAATTTCACACACACACACACACACACACACACACACACACACACACACACACACATATATATATATATATATATATATGAAAGTGAATAAAGAAGTCAACACTTAGAGGCGACAGTCTGTTTCATGCTAGATGCAATCGTCAGGCCACGAGTGTTGCTATTGTAACTGTAGAAACCCTCATAACTGTCCTCTACAAAATAAATGTCGCACGGAATCATTAGTATACCAATGAAATATCTCATCTATTGAGAATCCCGAAAACATAAAAATCTATATAGGTTGCACAAGCCATGAGTTCAAAGAGAGGTTCAATCAACATCAAACTTCATTTAGGATAAATAAATACAGAAATCAGACATCCCTCTCAAAATATTTCTGGCACTTAAAAGAATCCAATAAAACACCTACAGTAAAATGGAAATTAATAAGAAAATCTAGATAATTTCACACACACACATACACACACACACACACACACACACACACACACACACACACACATATATATATATATATATATATATATATATATAAAAGTGAACAAAGAAGTCAACACTTAGAGGCGACAGTCTGTTTCATGCTAGATGTAATCGTCAGGCCACGAGTGTTGCTATTTTTCTCAGCTATTTATATATGCGGGTCAGTGGAGCATTGTGGATAGACTATTTTGGCGGTTATTTTACCGGAAGTCGTCTATTTGTTTATTTATTTATTTAGGTTAAATTATTTTGCTTGTTTTTATTTATTTTTATTTTTTATTGTTTTGTTTTTATTTTTTATCTTATTTATTTATTTTATTTTAATTTTAATCGGTGTTTTTTTTATTAATGTAGTAAAAATTTGTTTATATCGCTTATTTGATAGTTTTGTTTTGATTCGGAAAGATAATTAAAGCTATTTATTCAATTTTGGGGTTGATTATTGTAGTTTATTCTAACTATTATTTTGGCGGTAACAGTTTTTAATTTGTTTATTACTTCAAGTATTTATATAAAGTTGTGCGTTGTTATCCATTACCGTATTTTTTCATTATGCTTTTAAATGCAAAACGGTTGACAATGTGATAAGCGTTCATTAGAACGTGAAAAAATTATCCATTATGAAATTTTTTTTCATGTTATAATGTCATGGTCATGCGCGCACTAAAGCTTGAAAAAACTGCTTCTTTAAAGGCACTTTAGAACATTACTGCAATATTCATATTTCATTCTGTTTAGTGTTAGCTTTAATTGTTTTAATATAAATTGCTTCTAGTATCTGTACTCTAAATTTGTTGTTTTCGTGGTGTAGGATAGGTGTGTTGTCGATTAGTAATTTTTATATTGAGAATGTGGACAGGAATGTTGTTGCAGATGTCTCGCAATGGACGAATGTCTGCGAGACATCTAGATCTAAGTATTTTATAACAATTTGTGCCATGTGTTTTTGGTTATTCTTATGTTGGAATGCCCAGTGACGCCCCAAAGACAGCTTCCGTGTGCTTTCCTTAATATTATTTTAAAGAATATAGAATTTTTAGAGTGCTCAATACGCTAAGTAGAGCTGGGATAAATTGTCTTTCAAGTTACCATGGCGGACTTATCACACACACACACACACACACACACACACACACACACACACACACACACACACACATTAATATATATAATTATTTTCTTTTTTAAAAATATGATTCCATCGCAACACTGAAATTTCTATGTTTCAAAACCGAAACTAAATTTATAAATTTAATCATAAAATTTAAACTGTTTGTGTCGAGCACTGTCTTTTAAAAATAAAAATAATTGCTAAGAACACCGGATTATAAATCTTACTGTTCTTTATTATTATGTTAATATATATATATATATATATATATATATATATATATATATATATATATATATATATATATATATATATATGAAATAAGAATGTCATTAGTGTTTAAAATTTTTTAATTTATATAAAAATGTTATACCCTACCAAAAAGCCATAGCACATGGATAATAGGAAAGAACAATGAGAGTTCTTAGCCTATATATATATATATATATATATATATATATATATATATATATATATATATATATATATATATATATATGCCGTCTTCTTTGAATGTTAAAATTATTTTTTTTCCGAAATTCAACCCAGAAATTCCCCAATTGTTCAGGAATCAGCCTCATCTTATTTGTCCAGATCGCAGGAAGGTCTTAGAAATTGCGTATTTTTATAATTTATTTAAATCTTGAGTAAATTTACCATCAGTTCCATTTTTATAAAAAGTATTTATACTTTATAGAGAGAAGAAATTACTGAAATTCTCAAGAACTTTTATTTTTTCATTTCATTTTATTTTATTCTTTCCCATAATATTTCGTTTCTAGAGTCGTGCGTCTTTTTCTGTTCTTTGCTCAGGATGACTAACAATATCATTGTTCTGAGGTCAGAATTAAGGAAAAAGACCCACCTATGAGTTAAAGGTCGTCAGCTTAAATCACCGAAATGTCGCAGTTTATCATTTTTCTCCATTGACAGTAGTTCCGTTTGGAGATAAAAGGTGGAATTGTTTAAAGCTACACTGACACACCCTTAGAAAAAAAAAAAAGCCCACTCTCTTAAACCTTATTTTTCGCGTTAATTAAATAGCTAAATGGGATACTTAGCTGTCAGCTTCTTTTTAAATAGAATACTTCAAAATTTGTTTTTATAAAGTAAATTTTCAATTGTCTTCATGAAAAAAAAAACACAACAAAAAAACTAATTAAATAAAAATGACACATTTTAAATTACTTTTCATTGCCTTGAGAGAGTTACCTCCCATGGATTCTCAGCATGCACGGATTTATCCACCTTGAATTCTTCTTCTATATACCGTCTCCCTTCAGTAGGCAATCATGACTCTCCACAACTTCCTGTGCTTTGTAGCTTTAAGTAAGGCTTGTATTTTTACATCTCTCCTAATCCCTATTCTGTCATAATTTCGTTAGGTTGTTTATTCGCTGTTTTCCTCTGTCTCATGCATTCAATCTGTCCTGTGAGTATCAAATTTTCCAACACCTCTTCTCATGATGTGACCTAGAAAGTTCAACTCTCTTTTTCTGATATTAAGGATAAGGACCCTTTTTGTTTCCATTTTCTCGAAAACTTCGTCATTGCTCACATGTTCACTCCATGGTATTCTCAGCATTATTCTGCAGAACAACATTTCTTTTGCCTCAAATCTTTTCTTGGTCCGTGAGAAGATTGCCCAGAAGATTGGTGTTTATATTCTCAGCGTCCTTCTGTAAAACTGGATTTTAACTATAATTTATTAAATATTAGATATTTCTTAAATATATTCATTGTATTGTTTCTTCTTCTTCAGGATAGGGTCTCTCGACATCTCCTGAAGTTTTGTAGCTCATAGTAACGTTTGTTTTTCACCATCCCTTTCATCGAGTCCCCGTTTTGTCTCACAAACTCATTAGGTAGACTACTCGCTGTTTCCATTTAATCCCGGTTGTCTTCATTATGCCCTGTGAGTGTCAAATTCTCCACTCTCTCTATCCTCATAATGTGTTGCGACTATTTTATTTTATTCTTAATACAGGTGTTCTTTTAGTTTAAATTAATATTATTGTAATATTTAAAATCATGGTTGGTTTGATGTAAGTATAATTATAGTTTATATCATTGAATTAATTTGACACACGCGCACGCACATACCCCCCCACACACACATATGTATAAACGAGATAAAACCATATATATATATATATATATAAAACCAGATTATATATATGTGTGTGTGTGTAGAGGGAGAGAGAGAGGGAGGAGAAGGAAAGAAAGTGAGGGATATATATATATATATATATATATATATATATATATATATATATATATATATATATTATCATACTAATAGTAATACTCGATTGGAAAACACCTCGGATAGCACAACTTATAAGTATATCAAAACAAATTGGTACCCGAGGAAAAATCTGGGTAAAAAAGAAAGAACTAGAAACATCCGAAGAGGGCGAAATAAATCGTCCAGTGCCTTAAGTTTTTAGTCCAAAGAAAAAAAACCAAGCGAGTAACAAAGCTAAAACAAATGTAGAGTGCTCACTACGCTAAGTAGAGCTGGGATAAATTATATACGAGGGTCATTCAATAAATAAGGTGAATTTTTCGGTATAAGGACTTCTAATACAGATAGAAGCTTACTTTTTATTTTTTTTCAACGTAGTCTCCCAGCACTGTCACACACTTTTCCCATCTGTGTACAAGCTTCCGTATTCCCTCAGCGTAAAAATCTTTGGACTGATGTCTCAGCTAGTCGCTCATAATACTTTTGACTTCATCGGCACTTTTAAATTTCGTGCCTCTCGCGAACGCTTTCAAGGGACCAAACAGGTGAAAGTCTGAAGGAGCAAGGTCTGGGCTTGTAAGGGGGATGAGGGAGCAGTTCCCAGCCCAGCTCGTTGATGGTATGCACCGTTTGGGCTGCTGTGTGAGGCCTTGCGTTGTCATGATGCAAGATGACTCCTTCTGACTGATGACTCCTGCGTTTGTCCCAATAGATAAGCTCAAAGTCCTTGCAATGTCATCCACTGTCACCCTTCTGTCAGACTGAATGAGGTCACTGACTGATTCGATCACCTCAGGAGACCTCACTTCTGTAGGCCTCCCAGGCCTGTCTTCATCCTCAACTCTGCTCCGTCCTTCTTTAAACAATTTTGCCCACTTGTAGACATTTTTTGGCTGAAACATGTGGCACCATACACAGTTGACATTCTCCTATGAATTTCAACTGGTTTGCACCCTTCAGTAACCAAAAACTTGATAACTGACCGCTGTTCAATCCTGGAGCATGCTTCTTGGTCGGCCATCTTTGTTAATCGCTAAAACTCTCAAAGTTTTTTTTTTAATCTGCAAAAGAAATTAAATCCATGTGTAAAAGAAGTAAAACAAAAAAATAAATAAAAAAGAGTAAGCTTCTATCTGTATTAGAAGTCCTTATACCGAAAAATTCACCTTATTTATTGAACGACCCTCGTATATATATATATATATATATATATATATATATATATATATATATATATATATATATAGCATAATGAGAAGCCACGTATACTTTCTTGATATGTATATAATATATGGATAAAATAACTGAAAAAAAATTGCGTGTTTTTTTGCGAAAGTATTTATTTATGTTTTTATATATATTTAATATTTCAGACCACCTCGGTCCTTCCTCAGAAATTAATTGAATTACTGTATTACTGTATTTGGGAGTTTGTTTACACTTACAGCGTCCGTCGTTAGACGCGGACGTCACGTGATGTGGACTGCAACTATGTTTGAATTTTTTAACGTAAATCTAACGATAGTATTTTAGATGTTGTTTAAAATACTATCGTTAGATTTACGTTAAAAAATTCATGCACGACATTTATCAATGATAAGAACTTGATTCATGCTTTACAGGGACATCGACAAAAAGTTAACAGAAACTACGTCTGGTTGGTCAATGCCGTTTTCTTGGATTATATTCTTATCATTATAAGGAAAGTGTTCTTTGAGTTACATGACTCTCTTTTCTTTCTCCAAATCGAGGCAACTTCTCTATTTCTAAAGATCCCTAGATTCGTTTCATTTGACTAAATGACACACTTACGTGTTGTATTCGCCTAGCTGTCCTTAGCATACTTCAATCTAGTTTGGTGGCACGTCTTCTGAAAAAGTGGAGTTTTTCATGGTCTTTGACCTCGCAGTCCGTTCTATTCTAGTGTCTCTTTTCTTTGAGATTTCAATTCCAAATTTGGCTAAGTCATTCACAAGTGTCTTGGTAATCTACGGTCTTGAGACACATCTCTCATTAGTTTTCTGTCCATAGTCTTTGATATCTTTAGCTTCGTACCTGTTCCAGTTTTGTTCTCAAATATGTGGCTCTCGTTGAACTTCTTGATAATATTCACACTCCAGTTCTTGCTTATTACAAATGTTTTGATAATTTTCTTCACCCTTCTCCTGGTTTGTGGATATCAACAATCCTTTTCCTCAAATCTAAACTAATGTCTTTTGTCTTAACACAATATGAGAGGGCTGCATTTTTTTCAATCAAGTTCGCCCCAAGCAAGGCAGTAAAGCCACTAAGATACAAGGGGGTTACTGGGTGTGGAAGAATTAAAAATCAGAAACATTACTAAAGAACGAGAACAAGAAACTGTTAGCATAGAACTTGCGGTTACCTCTAGCCATTCCAACTGTAAATTAATGAGACCCTGTTGCCAATATAGCACTGTGCTTAAATTCATAGTCTAGGTACCATAGTAAATAGTTCATCAAAACTATTACTATGGAAGTATTTATAGAAAAGGCACAGGAAGCAACTTTATAGTGGTGGGAAAGTGGCTGAAGCCGAGATTCCAGGCCAGGACTATTAATATTGCTGATTCTTCTTTGGGTTTTATCAATGATCTCTAATATATAGCAAGAGCACCGGATCATATGTGGTGGCAATATTCTAATCATGGACGAATGGTAGACTTATAGATATGTAAGATGGATTTTAGAGAGGAAAATCTAGCACGAGACCGTGACCCAACTTTCCTAGCAGCAGACCTAGCAATTGATTCAATATAATCTTCCCACTTCATGTCAGCAAAAAGGTTAACCCGAGAAGTCGCCATGAGTCGCTCTCCTGGAGGTTAGCATCAGCCATTCTGATGGAAGGCAGAAAAGGTTCTCGCAGATGATTAATAGAGAGCAGTCTAGTTTTGGAGGCGTTAAAATTAACAAGCCATCACTTGCTCCAGTTAACAACAGACTGAAGATCTTTTTGGACAGCGGCTGCCAATTTGACCGTATCAAACTGATCAGACTTATTATCGAAACAGAAGTAAATGATTGTTTGTCATCAGCGTAGACACCAAGTAGATTCCTTCAGGAAACCCAAAGCACAATCACATGTTTTAAGCCCAAAGCACAATCACGTGTTAACCAGGTGGAAGAAAACAAAAAGATTTAGTTAAATCACCTGAGCAACCAACAGCAGTGCGACCACCCCTATAAGGAGAGTTCATCGCTAGTAACTTTTATTTTCCACACGTTCATTCTGAATGTTGGTCTCTCTTTTTCTGTCTATTTGCCCTGTCTTCTCTCTCTCTCTCTCTCTCTCTCTCTCTCTCTCTCTCTCTATATATATATATATATATATATATATATATATATATATATATATAGATAGATAGATAGATAGATAAAATGTGTATCTATATATATAGTTAGCTTAGCTTTATTTGTCACAAGGGCATCAGTGCAAATCATTTAATGAGAACTCGCTGCATGAGAGGGTTAAAAAGCTATATGAGCTCGTTAACCACTGCACTACATCGAGGGGCCCTATGTATTCTTAGACTCGAACTTTCTAAGTAAATCTTACCAGTCCTATCTCTTACCATCCTGCTCTTTGCTAACTCACGAATATGTTGTAGGTCTTCCAAGCTCTTCAAAGTTTTTACGGTTAATGATGGATGTTTATTGATAATTCCATTTCAATGTATATACTATGGTTGCTCGTCCAATGTCTGGATACTATTCTTAAATTTGGTATTGATGACAAAACCATTTCCATAATGTTGACCGTCTGTTTTCAAAACTATTAACTTGTACTTACTTCGATATTTTCATAACACGTCCTTTGATTTTGGTTTGTTAGAGGCAAACTACCAACGTCACGTGGCAATAATTCCCGCTTTTATTTTCTTCTTTTTTCAAAAATTCATCTAACATTAAATGTCCCGATGGTAAAACTTTTAGATGCAATTGAGGGCATTTACAAAGTTTTAAATAAGAGGTTGCCGACTTTGACGGTTGACAACCGGAGAAGTCATTAACAAACGACGCTAGTAATAACTCGAGCAAGCATCCACGTCTTTGATGTTGAAGTGATGACATAAGCCTGACGTACAAATAAAAAGACGTCACTATTACAGGTTTCTACATACACCTCAGGGTGGTTAGAGAACCAACGGGCTAAGAAGCCGTGTTGTCAACACAGACTTTTCCAATCTATCCGGATCTGTCAGATGGCAGAGATAAGATGTTGCAGTGCAACAACAATTAGGGCGCTTGCCATAGAATAGTGATTAACAAATTAATTTAGAAAACCAGTGTTACTTGTTCCTTATTACTCTAAACGTTATATTTTGGCGGGTATAAGTGTTTATATGTAGACCTGCATTTTTTGAACAGTCGAAATTAATATCTGCCGGACTAGGGATCAAAAATCTTATTTAAGAAAATGTGTCCCCCGTCAAGAGTAGAGACTGTATTTCCTTTCTCATTTCAGAAACCACGTTAAAATAGGAATGCCGGTGCGATTCCTGTCAGGAGGCACATTTTCTTTAATAAAGCTTTCGATCGCTCGGCAGATATTAATTTCACGGCTTAAAAAATCGGGATGTCTACTCAAACACGTAACAACTAAATTTAACGTTTAGAGTAATAAGAAATAATATCGGATTTAAAAAATTCATGAATTGCCTAGAAACATGCGCGCGCGCACACACACACACACACACACACACACATATATATATATATATATATGTTAAAGAAAAACGCAAACCGTTAATGGAACTAACGAACAACTTGTCAAAATCTAAAATCCTATCCAAATAAAGTCTCGAACAAAAACGACAATACTGAAAAAAGAAAACAGACCTAAACACGAACTTACCTACTCAGTAAAGTGCTCGAAGCCTAGATTGCCCAGACAGAGCAAAAACGTTTAACAACGTTAATTCCAATGAAAGGATGGCCCTAGTCTTAACTCGAATTTCACGCACACGTGATCTTCAGACGACTTGAACTTCCGATTCCTTGTGTTAAATAAAAAATTAATTAAATTTTCCCCGCCTGTCATATTGCTACTTTTGCTACGGCTCTCGTCCTCCGTTCTGCCATCCATTCATACAAGCTCGTCAGGTAAATGGCTCGTTGCTTTCCCCTATCTCTCTTTCGGTAATATCGGTCGATATTTAATAAAGATCAAATCGATCATACAATTATATTGAAAGAAATACATATAATATTATAATGTGTAATTCCTACATGACGTCTCATATCGAGACGCCTGCAGAATGAAAAAGAAAGAAAGAAAGAAAGAATGTCTATGTTAATTTTTTTTCCCACGTTTGGATTTGCACTGTTGTTCCCAACGTGATTTTTAGGTGGCGGCGGGGAGCAATTCAAGAATGAGTTATTAACAGTGACTTTTTTTCTAGTAAGTTTGTGTGAGTATGAGTTAATAATTACAGCTCGTATACAGTATGCATACATAAATATATGTGTATATATAATTACGTATATAATATATACAGAGTCCACCCCAAACATGTAGAAACACTTCAGGAAAGGAAAACTTGTCCTTCGTAGACTTTTATCTATGAGGACCCTAAAGAAGGTTGTGTATCGGCGAAAACTGACTACATTCTTGGGACTTAGACAAGAAATTGAAGATGCACGGGTAGCAATCCCACTGGACACTTTAGCCAACGTTGTCCACTAATAAATGTCTGGAAGCTAAAGGTCACCAATTTGAGCATCTCTTGTGATAGTAGTGTCCAAAGTTAACTTGTGTTAATCTTGTGATGTCTGAATAAATTTAGCATTACGATATCTTGACAAGCTTTTCTTTTCCTGAAGTGTGCATACATTTTTGGGAGGACTGTGTATATATATATATATATATATATATATATATATATATATATATATATATATATATATATTACTTCTTTTATCAATTTCTTAGTAATTTTGTTCTTTTATTTTTCTCTTTCATGGATAACATGTTCTGTGGAAGCTTGTTTAGACCAAGTTAATGACCTTTAGGCTTCCTCTACGTGAATAGGAGTTCACTCTTTGAATAATAAGAATTATATGTCACGTGGAGTCGGGGGTACATCAAGACTTCAGGGATGCTTTGGTGGGACATACCCAGAATGGTTGGGAACCCCTGGATTCGCATTTAAAAATCAGTGAATTTACAGAATGGAAAAGTTCCCAGTTTTCTTTTTAACTATGTGTTACTAAATTTTTTTTTTTTTTTTAAGAAAAGGATGAAAAAAAAAAGAATGACTCAGGTAGTTTTCATCTTTCGGCTGTGACTCACAGTCAACAATTCGTACCCAGAGGTAGAGACGGTTAAGCCAGATAAAAGGTCATAGCTACTGTGTCATGACATCACTGTAATGATTATATGAAACCTTTTCATTGGCCCATTAGTTGTTGTTCGGCGCGTAGTGGTTGGCTGGGCAGGAAAAGGAGGGTCAACTCAGATCACGTTTCATAATCTCGTGTCTTGCAAGAGATTCTCGATGTCTGCCTAGCTTAGGTTCTGGGTGCGTTCAAGGCATCTGAAAGGTGAATACGCTAAAAAAATGTATAAAAGAAAGACGGAAATATTACTAACACAGACATTTTTAATCGCTACTGAAGAAAATTTAATAGAGAGAGAGAGAGAGAAAGGGAGAGAGAGAGAGAGGAGAGGAACAGAGAGGGGGAGATGGTGAGGGAAAGGGGAAGAGGGAGAGAGAGAGAGCGTATGCGTGTGTGCACATATATATGTGTTTGTGTGTGTGAGAGAGAGAGAGAGTGAGTGAGAGAAAGTGAGAGAGAGAGAGAGAGAGTGAGAATTGAGAGAAAGAAAGGAAGGAAAAGAGAGAAACTAAAGCGAGAAAAAAGACTAAAAATGAAACAAAAAATAGGCAAAATATAAACCAATATATATATATACATACATACACACACACACACACATATATTTATATATATATATATATACATATACATATATATATATATATATATATATATATATATATATATATATATATATATATATATATAGAGAGAGAGAGAGAGAGAGAGAGAGAGAGAGAGAGAGATGGAAAGAGATGGAAAGAGGGCAGTAAAAATAAATAGAATATTCAATAGAATGTTCGTCAGGGCATGCATAGATTTTATTAACAAAAGCCACATTTATTTCAAGTATGTCGCACGCACACACACACACACACACACATATATATATATATATGTAAACATTAATCAACACTAAGGAGTCTGTTTCATGATTGAACACAATCTTCAGGCTTGACCTTGGCATTCAAGCATGAATCAGACTGTCACCATTCAATATTGATCTCTCTGTCTTCACTGCCTATATTTACATACGCTATATCTCGGAAATTGCTCACTTTTACTCCATTCATATGGATACCTCAAAACGATATTTATTATATATACTGGCGGAAACTGAAAGTTATGCCTGTACAAAGAGAAGTTGATGTAGATGGATACTAAACTTGGCTTCGTCTGATACAAGGCCACAAGTGTGGTGTAATCAGCGGGGGTCGATCTAGGGATTGGTTCTGCAAGAAGAGCTTGTAGACCATAACGCTACGTTAAGCTCCCATACCGTATTCATTAATATAGTTTGCCACATGATCATTGTAACACGGATTGTATAGCAGTGAATAGCATGTAAATTTCATTTGATGACAATGACTCTAGGCAAATTTTACCGAATATTGACGCGATTAGTCAGGCTTACAGGTTTGGGATATTAATTAGGATTGAATTCACTACAATCATATTGGTTTAGTACTTTAGATTGTTAACACATCGCCCTTTGTTGAAACGGATGATAGCACAAGAAATAGTGAAGATATGATTTTAATGCTGTAAAGATGGCTAATTTTAAAACAAAAAGAAAAGAAAAGAATAGATAGATAGATAGACAAATAGATAGATAGATAGACAAATAGATAGATAGATAGATAGATAGATAGATAGATTAGAAACAGGCTGAGATAGATACATTTGGAAGAGACTGGGATAGATAGATAGATAGATAGATAGATAAGAACAGGGCGAGATAGATAGATAGATAGATAGATAGATAGATAGATAGATAGATAGATAGATAGATAAGAACAGGGCGAGATAGATAGATAGATAGATAGATAGATAGATAGATAGATAGATAGATAGATAGATAGATTAGAAACAGGCTGAGATAGATACATTTGGAAGAGACTGAGATAGATAGATAGATAGATAGATAGATAGATATGAATGATGAACGAACGAAATAGATAGATAGATAGATAGATAGATAGATGGGCTGGTGGATTGATGGGCGGATGCATAGATGGATAGGTTGATGGATGGATAGGTTGGTGGGCGGATGGATGGATGGATGGGTGGGTGGATGGATGAATGAGTGGATTGATGGATAGATGGGTGGATGGATTGATCAGCGCATGGATGGGTGGGTGGATGAATGAAGGATAGATTGATGGATAAATGGGCGGATGTATGGGTGGATTGATGGGCGGATGAATGTTTGGGCGGATGGATGGATGGGTGGATGGATGGATTGATGGGAGAATGGATGGATGGATGGGCGGGTGGATGGATGAATTGATGGGAGAATGGCTGGATGGATGGGTGGATGGATGGATGGATTGATGGGAGAATGGATGGATGGATGGGCGGGTGGATGGATGGATTGATGGGAGAATGGACGGATGGATGGGCGGGTGGATGGATGGATTGATGGGAGAATGGCTGGATGGATGGGTGGGTGGATGGATGAATTGATGGGAGAATGGCTGGATGGATGGGTGGATGGATGGATGGATTGATGGGAGAATGGCTGGATGGATGGGCGGGTGGATGGATGAATTGATGGGAGAATGGCTGGATGGATGGGTGGATGGATGGATGGATTGATGGGAGAATGGATGGATGGATGGATGGGTGGATGGATGGATTGATGGGAGAATGGATGGATGGATGGGCGGGTGGTTAGCGTAAAGGTTATCGGCATGGTAAGTGCAATCGGTAAACCGATTCTGTTTTGTTCACTTCATTCTAATACCCTTGGAAAAGACATGAATCTATCTTCCTCCAACTATGGGTTAAATAACAGCCCATACTAGAATCTTTTACATTGCCTGCAAACTGTCTAGGACAATAAAAAATAACTCTAAGTTCAAAATCAGAAGAGAGATGGATTCTGTCATACTATCTTGCCCTAGACACACCCATAGCTGCGATGGCTACAATAAATTTAGTGACCTTAACGGGCTTCGGGTCTCGTGACGCAACGTGACGCATTATTGAAAGAGACTTACTAGGCGATGCCTTGCAAGGATAGCGAATGAGACGACGAAATAGCTAGATTCCTCGCTTGTTACCTGCTAGTAGAAGTTGATGGAGACAGACTGAATTATTTTTCCTTGTTGGATAAATGGATCCTGTTGAGCAGGTTTCAGTCGACCTTAAATTTTAATTTGTCTCAAGTATAAACACGCGTTTTTCTCCTTTGTCGTTCCACACGGTATTTAAAAAAAATCCCAACCTGTTTTACAAAAGGTTCGGTTGATTTCTAATCATCGACCCAACCAAACCCTTATGTAGTCTCCATCGCATTCCATACACCTGTCTGACTCACCCTAATCTCCTCCTGCGGTGAAAACGGCATCAAAGCTTTTACAGACCGCCACCGACTGCATATTCGGCATTTTTAAAAAAAGAATAATGGCAGCACATTTTTGCATTTGCAAGCATAGCTCAATGGTTGAAGCATAGGATAATCGACCGAAATTTGATCCGGAATAGAGTCGATGAGAATTATCTGTATCTTCAAACTGGAAGGAAATAAAAATAAAAATCAGGCCTTTTGTCGGCTAGTTAATAGTTCTATGCATACATTCAAGATGGCCGTCCTGGGTATGACGATAAAGTACATCCAACAGCAAGGCCTCTTATCAGGTTTTGAGGAGCATGGAACCACCTCTTAATTGCTGGTGTTCCTAGGTCCACCCTGACCCGGGGTGGTAGCACCTGTTAGGGTCCTAGCTATGGGCAAATATTTAACCCCCAAACTGGAGTCAAAGCACCATGAAAGTTCAAAAATAGGTTTTAATACCAGAAATACTTTGTAAAAAAATATTACCAGCAATAAAATTTTGAAGGAAAATTATTACTAGCAATACACTTTTGAAAAAAATAAATTTACCAGCTATACATTTAAGAAAAAAATAATATTACCAGTAATAAAAATCTTATTGGCATTAAATAACCTATTGAGGTTTATATGCAGTAAAACAAAATAAGACAAACAAACATTCAAGATGGTATCTTTTTGTACTCAGACTCAGCACGGAGGCCTACATCAAGTGCCTTGAGGAGGCAGTACTGCCCAGGGTCAAGAGGGTAGCTGCTGGAAGATCATATGTCTGGCAACAGGATTCTGCACCATGCTACACAAGCATGGCCGTCAGACAATTTCTGCGACCACATAACCCTCTTACATATGGCCACCTAACTTGCCAGACTGCAAATCCCTTGATTATTATGTGTGAAGTGCAGTTGAGCGAGAGACCAACAAAACTCCTTGTAATATCAAAGATGAACTGAAGGCAAGCATTATGGCAGTATTCGTCAACTTAAACAAGGAGAACCTCCAGTAGAGCTGCAGGAGATTCCGAAGTCGTCTGGAGGCCGGGGTTGAAGTCAATGGCGAATTATTGAATAATTTTATTCTTTAGTATTTCAAGATATTTTAATGTAATTTTGGTAAATATATCTGTTAAAATGAGATGTCAGTATTATTTTCATTTCTGCGTAATTTAGACGACAATTTATCTATTGCACTCTGTCCATTCGAAATAATTTTACTGTAGGAAGGAATTGAAAATGATTTTACTATAGGAATGTGCAATAAACTTTCTGTATTTTTCCTACAGAAATTTGAATTGTCACATTTCTATTTTCTGATGAATGAGAGGTCTCAAAAAAGGACGCCATGTTTTCTAACACTTGCAGACGATAAAAATTCAAGGATCCAATCACTGCAAAATCTTAGTGCCCTTGCTATCCTAAATCGTTGAGTAAAAATTAACTAGATATAATTTTTAGCCAATTATAATTCTTAATTTTAGGTCCAATTTTGAGCCTTTTATTTTCTATAAATTTCAATAAAAAATCATAGTTTCTGTAGAAATTTCGTACGTTTCGAAACTACCGATTATTCATTTTCGATATTTTTCAACATCGGGTTGTATTTTCTATTATTTCCTTTGATTTTGATTATTAAAACATAACTACAGAACTTGAATTTACACCACCAGATTATTATGCTTCACTACTGCTACTTTTGATACCTATACATATGTGCTCTCAACATAAATATAATTTCGCGAATTTACAACTCTTCTTCATTTATGTACCATGTTCCTTCAGAACGTAGGTGATCATAGCTCTCCACAGTTTCCTCTCCTTTGTAGCTCTTAATAAATTCTGTCTTTTTATCTCTTGTAAACCTTGTTCTGCCATCCGTTTACTCAAACTCTCTAGGTAGGTTACACATTGTCCCCCTTGCATTCAATCTGTCTTATGAGTATTCCAAGCCCTCTTTCCTCATTATTTCAGCAGTCACTTCCTGATATTAAGTATAAGTGTCCTTTTTGTTTCCATTTTCTTTAAAACTTCGTCGTTGGTCACATGTTCGGTCTAAAGTATTCTCAGCATCCACCTGTAGAATCGCATTTCTGTTGCTTCAAATCTCTTCTTCATTTGTGAGGGAATTGTTCTGCATTCACTGTCATATAGAATAATGATATTGCATAACAGTCCAGTAGTCTTGTCTTTGGTTCTAACGAAGTTTTTCTATTTCTTAATACTTTGCTTAGCTTTTGGACGGCATCTTTCGCTATCCCAACTTGGCTGTCAGCTACAAATGTATTGTAAATGATTCTATACAGGAATGCAGTGAATAATGATTTTACTATGGTAATGTTAATATTAACTGTTTCCTTGTAAGGAAACATTCACCGAGCAGCCAGTACAACTGTCATTTGAAATTTATAAAATATTTCTCTTAAAATGATGTTTTTGGAAAATAGGTTTCTCAAGTCCACTGTTATCGCACTTTTCCAGTATTGATGGGGATTTCCTTCTTAATTATTTAATGTGAAAAGTTAACATCTTATGCCATTATTTTCTCTTTGAGTTACATGTGCTATCCATTTTAGTTGTTGCCGTTGTTGATAGCCCTCAAGTCATATTGTTTCTATTATTTGGTACAGTTCTTTGTGAATTTGTAGCGCCAGTCTACAATGTTCAAAGAAGGATGATCTTCGTCAAAAGACACAGACTTCACACACTCAAAACCATTTTAAACCATTGATCTGACAAAGCGGTTGGATACAGCACACAGTTTAGATATTTCTGAACGAATTTGGCGCCATGTATGACATCATATGAAGGTCTTTATCTGACTAGGCTATTTAAGAACATGACTCAAGTTATCAGGTTAACATTTTGTTTTTGAAGCAATTTGGGGTGTTGGGCAAAACTACCACTGGTACACCCTATTCTATGTCCAGGTTTCTTATCTCCTATATTAAATTTGTTATAACTGATCCATGTATCAAGGTATTTGAAGTGTTTGGTATTTACTAAGTCCACACCCTGAACTTTTATGATGGATTTAGGCTGTGTGCCATCATTGTTTTTATTCCAATTCTAAATCACTGTTTCTGTTTTGGAAAGGTTTATCTTGAGTCTTCTTTTTTGGAACACGGGTTGATTTTCTGTTTCAGATCATTCTTACCCCAATTAAGAATACCTATGTCGTCAGCATAGCCCACCCACTATCATCAATACATTGCCCGCGGGAGTAAAAGCAGGATCGCTGTCTTCTATTGGTAGATACGTTTGGGTTATTGTATAGATTGCTTAAATGATCAGTGTCCATCTCTTCATATCTGTGCTTGTAAATACGCAGGGAATAATCTAGTAAAAGATTGAACAGACCGGGCTTCTCATTTCCTCCTTGTCATACTCTTGATGACACTTGAAATGTCTTTGTATCGAGGTCCTTGTTAGATATGTAAAATTTATGGACCGATAAAGTTCCTTTGTTAAATCGATACATTCAGTGGATTATGAGTTTAAAAGCGGTTTCTTATAGATGAGAAGATGAAGTTTCTGTTGATGTGGTCATATGCAGCTGTGAGGTCAAGGCAGCAGGTATAAAACTTCCTATTAGAGAGGTATGCAATTTCCTGGAGTTGTTTCATGACAAATATGCCATCATTACATCCCTTACAAAAACGAAAATTAAACTAGGTCGTGAGGACATGTTTATTAATATTTGCATCATAATGGATCCAATTGATATACCTATATATGTGACAAGTCTTAAGAGATACCTTTTTGCTTTCATAGTGCATTAACGCGTGATAAACTCCATTTTTTAGGACGCGTTTCTCGTTCCAGACGTCCTTCCTAACATTGAGAAACTTGTTATTGAATTCGGGGAGAATGTAAGCTATTTTCAATAGTTCAGCTTAAATGTCAAGTGATGCTTTATTATTTCTTAGTTTTAATAGATTTCTTAATTTCCTCATCAGTAGGTTCCTTATTGTATATATATGTAATGGTTGGAAGTATATATTCTATTTTTGCAGACATCTTTAGTTCAGTGTGGCCAGAGTTGAAATGTTACATTTTTTAGACCAGGATATTTCCTCTGTGGGGGTATTCATTGTATGATGTCATATTTATATGAATGCATTGGAAATGATGTCATATAGTAATGAAGTGTAAATGATTTTATGTAGTGATTTTTTAATCGAATTCACCCCATATAAGGCAGTAAAATCGCTAAGACTAAAGGGGTTACTGATTGTGAAACAATTAGAAAACAGAAGAATTATTGAGGAGCGAGAACAATAGAAGAGTAATCAGTAAGAGAGTAGATAACGATTGACATTGCATTTAAATTTTTTAAGATCAATCTTTTCTGGAAAGCAAGAGGCCGGAAGAGAGTTCCACAATAGAGAAATGCGAGAAAAGAAACTGCTAGCATAGAACTTACGGTTGCCTCTAGCCAATTCAACTGTAAATCGATGGAACCTTGTTGCTAATCTAGTGCTATAAAGTTTTGCTATGTACCATAGCAAAGAGCTAATCTGAACAATGAGAATATTTATAGAAAAATCACACAGCGATTTACGGCGATGGGAAAATGACGGAAGCCGAAACGCCAGGTCAGAACCAATAATATTACAGATTCTTCTTTGGATTTTATCAAGAATCTCTAAATATAAAGCAGAAGCAGTGGGTCATATGCAGTAGCAATAATCGAGAGCACGGACGAGTGGTAGACTTATAGATATCTACGATAGATTGAGCAGAGAATATTGACTACAACGACTAAGTGAAGCAACTTTCTTAGCATCAGACCTAGCAATGGATTCAATATAATCTTTCTATTTCATGTCAGCTGAGAATGTTAGCCACACAAATTCATTCTCCTGGAGGTTAGCATCAGACATACTCATGGAACGCAGAAAGGGGTCACTCAGACGATTCATAGAGGGCAGTTTTATTTTGGAGGCATTAAAATTAACAAGCCATCTTTTGCCCCATTTGACAACAGACTGTAGTTTGTTTTTTTTTTACATCAGCCACCAATTTGACCTTATCGATCTGATCAGACTTACTGTCGAGACAGGAGTAAATGGTTGTGTCATCGGCATAGATAACAGTTGAGAGCTGATGTTATCTGGAAGGTCATTGATGAAAATCAAGAAAATAGTAAGGATAAGCCCTAGGGATACCTGCATTAATGTGAAAGGATATAGAAGATTATCCATTCAGGACAACTTTCATTTCGCGATTAGATAAGGAAGACTGAATCAGTTCAAAAATATGTCTGGAGACACCATAACTTTTCAACTTGTGAAGAAGACTGCTATATCAAATCCTGTCGAATGATTTCAAGTTATCCAAAGCAACATTCCGAGCTTCACCATTCTTATCGAGAGCTTTATAGACTCTCTCCGCAATAATCGTTATTACATCGGCAGCTGACCTACAGAAACGAAAGCCATATTGTATGTCTGTAAAAGGTCATCTCTTAGAAAGGATCTTGCTATAAGAATACATTGGAAAGGATTTTACTATAGGAATGAATAGGGAAAAATTCTATATAGTAATGCATTGGAAATGATTTTACTATAAGAATTCATTGGGAATGATTTTATATAATAATACATTGGCAATGATTTTACTCGAAATTAATGGGAAACGATTTTTCTATAGGAATGCATAAGACATTATTTTACTATAGGAATGTATTGGACTGGTTTTATTATAGGAATCCATTAAAATGATTTTATACATTGGAAAGGGTTTTAACGTAGGGATGCACTGAAAAGGATTTTACTACACGAATATATTGAAATCATTTTAAAATAGGAATGAATTAGAAATGATTTTATATAGTAATACATTGGAAACGACTTTAATGTGTGTATGCATTGAAAATGCTTTTAGTGTAAGAATTCATTGAAAGTTTTTTTCTATAGGGATGCATTAAAATGATTTTACTATAGGAATGCATTAGAAATGGTTTTATATAACAATGCATGAGAAACGATTTCAACATAGGAATGCTTTGAAAATGCTTTTACTGCAAAATGCATAAAAATGATTTTGCTATAAGAATGCATTGAAACGATTTTACTTATATGAATGTATTGAAAATTATTTTAATATAGGAATGCATTGAAATTATTTTACTATAGATATATATTGGAAATAATTTTTATATCGGAATAGATTGAAATTATTTTGCTATAGAAATATATTGGAAACTGTTTTAATATAGGAATGTTTTGAAAAGATTTTACTAGAGAAATACATTGGTATATTCTTATACTAGACATTAGGATTTATTAAACAAATATGATAAAACTTTGTTTCATTATAATCCTTCTAAACATTGTTCCATAATTCTAGCCAAGTAGTTTTATCAAGCGTTTGAGAATAAATGCATGAAAAAAAAAAACTCTTTCTATTGGGAACATAAAACCAATAAGTTTGTGCGGGAAAGTGTTGAAAGTTTTTTGTGGGCCACCAGGAACCTCTTCTCGCCACTACCAAACGGAGAAAAATGGCGTGGTTTGGACACGTTACAAGACACGGCTGCCTGTGTAAGACCATTAACCAAGGCACGGTTGAAGGTGGACGTTGAGAGAACGCCAACGTAAAAACTGGTTGGACAATGTCAAAGAATGGACAAGTATGACTACACCAGAACTGCTGATGGCTGCCGTTGATAGACCGTTGTGGAGGAGATTTAGTGTGGCTTCTGCATTCGGATCCCACCCCCGACGATTACAAAAGTCAAGGGGATGATGATGATGATGATGATGATGATGATACATTGAATCCAGAGACAAATTTTCAGGCTTACTTATTTATTCTCAGTAACTTTTCCTATTAATTCATAACACATCTTCAGTGCTAAGAAAACTAATCATTTCTATTGGTAGAAGAAATATTGTTTTTTTATATTTTTTGATCTTAGATTTCACCAAGATTCAGTATTAAAACTATCGGTTGTGCATAGAAAATAAAGAAAAATATTTTATCAGTGGTCAATAATTAAGACAAACCTTTTTCTTCTTTTCAGTGCCATATTCTTCCAGAACGTAGGCGATGATGGCTCTCCGCAACTTCCTCTCTTTCGTTGCTCTAAGTAAATTCTGACTTTACCGTGCCTCTTGGTCATTGTTCTGCTATCCATTCACACAATCTCATTAAGATGGCTACTCGCTGTTTTTTTCAAGTTCTCTTGCCTTCAATATGTCCTGTGTGTGTTAAATTCTCTAGGCTATCTTTCTTCATTCTATTTTTAAGAAATTTCAACTGTCTCTTTCTGATTGTAAGTATAAGTTGACTTATAGATCCAATTTTCATTAGGGGCTCACAGCCATACCATATCGAATCACCAGTTCTCGTATGATCACCGACGTTAAGCAACGTCGAGCCTGTTCAATACCCAGATGGGTGACCGCTTGGTAATACCAGGTACTGCAAGCTTGGATTTACGGATGGTATAATGAAAAACGGCTCGGAATTGGAAAACAGAAACCCGTGTTCCAATTCCAGTTGGGTTCGTTATATTGACGGACACGCAAATACCCTTGGGAAAGGAAAGCATCCACCTCTTCTCACCCCACCTATGGGTTAATTAGTAGGTCATGTATCAATAAATCATTATTTTCTCCAAAAACTAAAAATATTTTCTGGCTTTAAATAACCTCAAAAGGTCGATAAGCCGTGAAAACAAATCAATCAATAGATCAAACCAATTTTCATTGGAACTTACATGTTCAGTCTATTGTATTTTTAGCATTCGCCGCTAGAATCGCATCTCTTTTACTTTTAGTCACTATCTATAGGAGATTAGATATTACAAAACAATACAGAAAACTTTCTCCAACGAAATATTCTTGACTCTTAACATTTTTCTTAGTTTCTGGAAGACATCTTTCACTATTCCTCATCGTCTTCAGATTCCTGTGCCACTTTCCGTCGTCTGTTACTAGACTACCCAAATAGATACATTTTTGTATAAAATTGATTTTTCCTTTACTACCTTATCTCAAAATTATCCCAGGCTTCTTTCTGAGGCTGCCATCAACACAGTATCATCCTCGTATCTAATTTTAATAGTATGCCCGCTGATAATAAATCCCGGTAGGTCGTCTAGTTCTCTTTGGATCGTCATGTTGTGTGGGTTAAATAAAACCGGAGAGAAAACACACCCTTGTTTCTATTTTCGCGTTACCCAGTGAACTTGTTCTCTATCCTCGTTTTACTGACAAAACAAAACTCTTATATATATAATATAAATAGATGCACTGATAATGATCACCTGGAAAAATGCATTGTTAATGGTCAGGAATGGATTCTAAACACCCAATTAAGCCTTAATAACAAAATAATAATGTTACTCGCCTTCAATTTTCAGAATCAGTTATAATCGATATACATTCAACAAAAGATCAATTGACTTATCTGATTGACCGATTCAAGAGATTCGCATCGAAATGCTCATTAGGGACAAATATTCAATAAAACTGTTTCTTTCTTTCTTTCTTTCTTTTATGATTTTTTTCTTTTATTTCTTTTTTAACATTGTTTCTTTTCTGGTTAGTTTTTATTTCGTTTGTAACTTTGTTTCTTTCTTTTTGTATTTTTGTTTTTATCTTGTTTGTTACTTGGTATGTTGGATTCTTTAATTACTTCATTCCTTCATTCTTTCATTCTTTCTTTAAAGATTTTTCTATTATCTTGTTTATTACTTGAATTGTTAGTTTCTTTTAGCCTTCATTCCTTCATTCTTTCATTCTTTCTTTACTGTTTTTTTTTTATCTTGTTTGTTACTTGGTTTGTTTGTTTCTTTCATTCTTTCATTCTTCATTCTTTCATTCTTTCATTCTTTTTTTACTGTTTTTTTATCTTGTTTGTTACTTGGTTTGTTTGTTTCTTGCATTCCTTCATTCCTTCATTCTTTCGTTACTGTTTTTTCTTTTATTTTTTTGTTACTTGGTTTGTTTCTTTCTTTCATTGGTTCATTCCTTCATTCTTTCTCTTTCTTTTGTTTTTTCTTTTATTTTTTGTTGCTTGGTTTGTTTCTTTTACTCCTTCATTCTTCATTTCTTCATTCTTTCATTCTTTCTTTACTGTTTTTTCTTTGTTCTTGTTTGTTGCTTGGTTTGTTGGATTTTTTGATTCCTTCATTCCTTCATTCTTTCATTCTTTCTTTACAGATTTTTTTTCTTGTTTGTCACTTAGTTTCTTTCTTTCTTTCATTCATTCATTTCTTCATTGTTTCATTTTTTTCTTTCTTTTCTGGTATGTCTTTAATCTCGTTTGTAACTGTTTGTTTCTTTCTTCTAAGTTTTTATATACAAGTAAAATCTGCGATATTATGACCGTAAAATTGATAATTCGATGTGAATTGTCCTTTGCATTTTGCTTACTCCTAACAACTTTTTTCGCCTTCTGTTTCTTTTTCAGCTTCACTGAGCATCTTCATCAATTTTTAATTAATTCCATCTTAACTCCATTCCGTTTGCAAGTCCGTTTTTCTTTATTTCTTGTTATTTACATTTTTTCAACTAATCAGATGATTGAGTCTTGTTAATTGTGATTGTTCAATTGTAAAATTCCATTTTCCTTTCTCGAACTTGATTATTTTTTCGCGTAGGTTACTGTTTAGTGAAGCAATTTTAAAGGTTTTAAATTCAGCTTTCTTTTTCCATTTGCATTGTTAAGAAGACATATTCTATTACGTATTTGTGACGTCATTCGTTTTTATAAGTTTTGCCTTCTATTATTTAAGGATAATTTATAATAATGTCTCAAATGCACTTTCTTTACGAAAGTCCCTTTTTTAATTACCTGAAAACGCCCTGCTCGTTCCTATCTTTGTACAACGCTATAATCTATTTTTAACAGCTTTTGACAGTAAAATCATTACAAACATTTCTTTCTTTTCACTTTTCCTTCTCGCTAGTTACTTTTATTTATTTTGCTAAATAAATAAATTCTGCCTGGGTTTATTTCTATATCTTCGCATATTTCAGTTCATTTTTCTCTCTCATCCTCTATTTTCATATCTACGAGGGGCTTTGTATACTATTGTTTACACAATACAGATCACAAGAGCCACTCAAGGTAGACGCTTACTGAATGAGATTTTTTTAGAAGCGTAAAGAGAGGAGGTAAGAAGTGCATATTATGAGGATATGTAGGATAGATATCGGTTGACTCTAGACTTGAAGGGGTTAAGAATGTAGGGGCCAGGGAAGCATCCGCTCGGGCGTCTGTTCCACACAAGGCAATAGTTCTAGAGTATAAGCTATCTGAGTGAAATTTACTCTTTGCCAAAGGAATATGAGGGAAATAAAGATGTGTGTACACGGTATGGCGGAACCTAGCTGTAAAGGTCTGAACTTGTGGAACTAAGGAATATAGCTCTTCTGAACATTTGCCATGAAAATAGCGATAGAGTGGCGAGAGACTAGTATTGATTCCTCTGTAGGAAAATGGCTGAAAGATGAAAAATAATTCATCACCCACAAGGCCGCGTAAAACTCTGTACATCAATACTCCAATATTTGGTCTGATCCGACTCTTGTAAGGATACAGCATGGCAGTAAGAGTCGTATACTTTCTGGAGTGGTACAAGAAACCGACCATTCTTCCATTATCTTTTGCGATGGCACCGAATATACGAGTGCCCAATTTGAAGTCTGGAGTGATCTTTAATCTCAGTAGACGTTTGAAGGAATGTAATTAACCGAATAGCACTGTGAAAGCAAAGTTTTCTGGCTTGGTCACTATTTGATGCAACCAAATTCAAAGTACTTCTATTGTAACGTTATGCATTTCTTGAGACGATGTTGTAATTGCTGGAAATGTTCTTGGAACTCATTTTCCCAAATAATTCATAGTAATATGTTAATGTGTTACTGAATGTCATGTACGTCAGGAAATATTTATCCTTTCAACGAATTTTTCAAGTTTGGAAAAAAAACAGAAATAATAGGCGGTAAGGAGTGAATAAGGATGATAATACATTTTTGTATTTTATTCCTCCCGACCTTGTAACTGAATAGGGAAATAGTCGGACATATACGTTAGTATATGTTCCACTATTTCCTTATTCAGTTTTCTACTATCAGTCATGTTGTAACCTCGGGAAGGTTACTGAGTAGAATAATCAAACGAAGTTTGGTAATGATGATAATACTTAGGACATGAACAACACATATAAGATTCGCCAGCGGTGCGTAGAAGAACTAGTCAACTGCCAGAAGTGAGTCAAGTGAATTCCACAATGAATCTCCAACTGCAGAAAATCTAGCAACCACCCCACGCGGTCAGATGTGGCACAAGGCCAAATTTAATGTGGGGTATCCGAGGCCGTAGGCCAAAATTTCCCCGTAGACCCCGTATAAAACGGAGTCGGGTAGCTGTTTCCCGAGGCGAGACTCTGTCCTTTGACATAGCCTCATCTGGGGATCCTCTCTCTGGAGACAGAGAGATTGACCAGCATAGCCGGAGAAGAATCTCCAACTGCAGACCAACATACAGTATTTACTACTGTATTTATGTGAATGGGGACATACCCATTATATCGTAGGTATGCTACAAGTCATACACTTAATATTCGGTCTGATTGCACCAAGGCTCACAGTCTCTCCACATTTTCATCAGTTCTTTTTGTTTTTGGTCGGCTAATTCTTGCGTCATTGTGCGTATATTCTTGAACAACCTGAAGAATTAAATAACATTCGATTCTTTATAGAATGTTCACCATAAGCCATTTTAATAAGGCTAGCGTTTCACTAGCACCTTCACCAGTCCCTAAGCAAAAATTGATGTTAATTCGCTGTTTAAGCTTGCTTTCATTCATTTTCCGCTAACACTACAACATGAAGACATTCCATTTCCTTCTCAGTAAAGATTAATGCATCTTGTTTGCACCCCCAAAAAACGGACGTTGGAACGACGCACTGTGGTCATTCTAGGAATCAAATTGTTGCATCTCGTATCTATCTATCTATCTATCTATCTATCTATCTATCTATCTATCTATCTAAATTTTTTTCATTTCCCATGATCACATCTTCTAAGGTCAGGCTTTTTCTTTAAGCGTCGAATTATATTTAGATGAATGATAACTCCTCGTCCAACACCAGGCAGCAAAATATTAATCGGGATTTTCGTATGCTAATTACGGATTACCGGAAAGGGTTTGAAAACAAATTTAAGTTAATGTTATGGTAATTTATCCACGCGCGCTCGGACTCTCCCAGCTATAAATAGGAGCAGCTACTGCCTTCTGAAGAGTGAAGGTTCCAGCAGTGAACTCTGACAGTCGGACCGAACATTCTTGCTGTAACACTCTCGTTTGTATATGTTTGTATTACTGCTTCTATTGATATATTTGTTTAACTCAATTCCTTTCTTGTGTCTTTATTTCTGGCCCTAACAAGGCCACAACAGTTAAATTTACTTAAATATTAGGTTGTTAGGAAAGTAATTATATTTTAGCATAAAGGACATGATTTAACAAATTTGATTTATTTCAACATTATTTATAAGCTCTATAAACACCTTCATTTTTAACAACGGCAGCTCAACGGGGACACAACTTTTGGATTCCACATTCAAAGATAAAAAAAAACGTTTGTGAAGGCCATTTTCAGCTTGTTTGTTTCTGAATGTTCTGTCAATGTGGACAGGGTGAACCTTGGTACGCTTAGACCGAAGATTAAGTGTGCCATTGATAGCAGAAGAATTGAATCGGGGAAACAGCAGGACAGATTCTAACATAATGTTCTAGAGATTAAAACAAATTAAAAATTTTAGAGGCTAAATATGGTGTTTTGTGGAATGCGGAAGAACTTTCCATCTTAACTACATTATTTTTTTCTGGATTTTGTTTTGCGTTATGCTAAAGAATAATAGCACTATCTCAACCCAAACATACTTGCCAATGTCCGCAGGGGCATCGTGCGAAATAAAAGACTCGAATGCAAAAATATATCAGATAAAAAAAATATAAGATAGAATACAATACCCATCACTCAAACAATAAAGAGATGAGAAATAAATAATATAACATGGGATATGGTAAAAACTAAAATAAATGAGATACGAAATAATGATCTTTCAGGAAATAAAACCGAAGAATCTATCTGCGACATAAAGTGCAATTATCTAGATTATGTCACTGAAGATGAGTCAAACTACATTAGGGTAGAATTCCTTGAAAACCACAGAAGTGAAAACACCGAAGCGAAAAACCACATCATCCAAGTATTCAGCAGAGAAACTCTCACACAAATGTCAGACAGAAACCAGCTCCCCAAAATTCACATGACAAAGTCCAATAAACACATTGTGCAATTATACAACGCTGCACTGCAAACACTGTTGACAGGAAAAAAACACACTGGGAAACATCACACAAGTAAATAATGTGATATATTGGGAAGCTTGGGGTCACGATAATGAAAAGATCAAGCAGAGAGAAAGAGCCATCTTGGAAGGTAAAATTGAACGAGAAATAAAAGAAATCAGATGTGAGATATCAATACTAGATGAGATCACAAGAAACCAAATGTCTCAATCTCGCAAATGCAGGAAGATCAAACGGGGATATAAAATTAAATCACTAAATGAAATTCCAGCAATCAAGGAAATGCTAAAACAGAATCTGCAGTGAAAGGCACAGAGAATAAGACAATATGAAAAGCGTTGAAGGTTCTATTGACAAAATTAAATATTCCAAACGCACTGTAGAGGAGAATTGGAAAAGCAGTTATACGTGTCAAAAAGTCACCATCTATTGAAAAGTGCATAAATTTTGGAAGAATATTTGAGGTAGGCCAAAGGAATTTAACCCCAATGCAGAATGGATCCAACAAGAAGAAGAACGGATGCTGGATAAACCTTTACAAGACAGGGAAAATATAACCACGAATAATGTTAGGCAAGCTCTAATTAAATCCTCAAAATAGAAATCCTTAGGAAATGACAAGGTACCAAATTTTTGGCTCTATCATCTGTAAAACCCTTTCACAAACTCTATCAATCCTTTTTAATAATCCCAATGAACTCCTAGAATGGGTCACTGTAGGTATTACATATCTCCTGTCAGAAACAATTGAAACAGATGATCCGAAAAATTATCGACCAATAACATGTCTGTCCAACACGTATAAATTGATCACGCCTGTCATGATGAACTCTTTTCTTCTTGAAGGGATGCCGGAGAGATTCGTATCAACTATTGATAAACAAAATGATCCTGGAAAATTGCAGGAAAGAGGTAGAAATCTCAACAAGACATGGATAGATTACCGTAAGGCCTTTGATAGTGTACCACACTCTTGGATCCTTAAGACTTTAGAAATGTACAAAGTCTCCTTGGTGATAGTAAATTTCTTTAAACACAGCATCGGAATGTGGAAAACCAAATTATACCTAAGTCACACCAGAGGCACTGTCACCTACAACCGCCTGTATATCCGACGAGAAATCTTTCAAGGAGACTCCCTGTCACCCCTTCTGTTTTCTCTGTACTATTCCCCTTTACGCATGAATTAAACAATAATAGCCATGGATACAAAGTAAAGTATTCAATCACCTACTCTACATGGATGATCTTAAACTCTTTGCCAAAGACGACAATGAGTTGAAGTGTCTCCTCAATACTATAAAATATTACAGTGACGACATAAGAATGGATTTTGGATTAGATAAATTTGCAAAAGTAACATTCAAGAAAGGGAGAATTACAGAAACACATTCAATAGATCTAGATTTTGATACAAAGATTAAGGAACTGGAACAAGAAGAAGCATGTAGGTACCTAGGAATTTGCGAAGGAGGTGGAATACAGAATACCCAGATGAAGGAGAAAGTAAGAAAGGAGTACTACAGGCGTGTACATCTGGTGTTGAATACCAGGCTGAATTAAAGAAAAATATCAGCCACAAATACCTTGGCTGTCTCTGTGATGCAATACAGTTTCAACATCCTTAACTGTAACATAGCTGGCATTAAGCGAATGGACGCCAGAACAAGAAAGTTTCCGACTTTCCACTGTATGCATCATCCCAAGGCTGATGTTGATCGTCTGTATGTGCCCAAATCCGAAGGAGGCGGAGTCTTAATTCAACTAGAACTGTCTAGTGGCCACGTTTTGCGGGGTTAAATGCTGAAACCGAGGGTGTTATTCTTGCTGCAGATGACCAATGCTTGCTAACTAGAGATTACCAAGCACATATACTAAAAAACAATGTTAGCCCCAAATGCAGATTCTGTGATAAGTATCCAGAAACAATTGACCATCTTGTATCAGGTTGCACGTTATTGGCACCCACTGAATATAAAACTCGGCATGACAGAGTGGGCCAATATCTGCACTGGAAAATATGCAACTTTTGCGGAAAGGAAACTGCAAGAAAATGGTATGAACACCACCCAGGCCTGGTTACGGAGATAGGACCTGTAACGATTTCATGGGACTTTACAATACACACAGGCAGAACAATGAAAGGTAATCGTCCAGAAATCGTGATTAGGGACCACAAAAACAGAATATGCCTTCTTATTGGCATGTCAGTCCCTGCAGAATTTAATGTATCTTTAAAGAAGCAAAATACAAGGACCTTGAAATCGAAATCTCAAAAATGTGGCTCATGAGGACATCAACAATTCAGGTTGTAATTGGATGCCACGGATTGATTGGGAAAGTTTCCAAGACACTCACTGAACGGATTCATAGAAGTTCATACCTTCAAGAAATTGTTCTCACAAGTACAACCCAAACATTTCTCAAAAAATTTTCAATAGAAAATGTCATTTCTGACCTTAGGTCTCTGGTTGGGACCCGGAAAGAAATGAGTGTACACCAGAAATCAAAGGAATAATAATAATAATAATAATAATAATAATAATAATAATAATAATAATAATAATAAAACATCAACAATTACAGTTGTGTTTGGAGCCTTGCGTTTTATTGGAAAAGGTTTTGGTAGACTCTTTGAAGTGATCCCTGGTATCCCATGCTTTAAAGAAATACAATAAATTGTTCTTACGAGTACATGCTCACACCTTACGAAGAGCTTTATCTATGTAAAATGTGTGTGCTCTTAGGTTGCTTTATTTTTTTAAAATGTTCAGTGAAAATGTAATGATGCCATCTATGACCTTAGGTCTTTGGCTGGGACCCGGGAGGAAATGGGTATACCACAGAAGGAAATAATAATAATAATAATAATAATAATAATAATAATAATAATAATAATAATAACAATGATAATAACAATATTGTAATTCTGCTTGTTCCTTAGCGTGTACGTTAGGTACGCGTTACGCATACGTTATCTCAGATAAGCAATGAGCATTCCTGTTTGATTGCGAGGATGTACCAATAGTAGTCCCCTACCACAAAACGAAAGAACAGATATATCACAGGCGATATTTGGTTATAGATAAATAAATAAATAAATAAATATATAGAGAACTCATTTGTTTAAAGTTTGCTTCATGAATTGGAAAAATTTGTCAATATCATTTGTACCCTCTTAATTTTTAAAAAAATAATGACCTATATTCATAATTATGATTGTTTTTGTAAAATGTTGTTAAAGTTGCTAAGCTCAAATATTTAACGAGGCAATCAGGGAATTTCCATCAGTAGTCGTGGAACTCGCAAGGAGATTATTCAATCATTAACTTAAGCATGATCAGAAATGAAAATTCAAATTGGAATACAGCAAATATCCTGTTCAGTACCAAACATTTGCAAGTTAATTTTCTGACCATAACCTGTTGGACATGTTCTGTAGGGGTTGACGCAGTGTACACCTCTATCCATGGGCGAGAGTAGTGGGGGAAGAATCAAGGCCGGGTGTTGAGAAGGATGTTTAAATTTGGAGGATGAGAACGCCAAGGTCATTATGTAGTCACAGCTTGATACTTGCGATCTTCATCAATTTTGGACGATTTCCTCAAAGATGAAGAAGAGACACGAGGCGACAAAGATGTGGTTCTACGGAATGATGCTAAGGATATCATCAACCGAGCGTGTGAGTAACGATGAGATCTTAGAGAGGTTGCAAACAAGGAGGAGGCCTATACTTAATATCAGGAAGAAGCAGCGGAAGTTTCTGGGACACATAATGAGGAGGGAAGGCCTGGAGAATCTGATACTCACGGGTCGAATAGAGGAAAAACAACGCATGACATACCTTGTGGACGGCAGAACGTGGTCTGGTAGAGGTGGCAGAGCGAAGGAACTTGTTGAGAACGGCAAGAGATAGAGGGAAGTGGAGAGACATGATCCCCCACGCCCTGAAAGGACATGACACGTAAAAAGAAAAGAATGAGAGGACAGGGTCACTCGATCAGAAGGTATTTCCGCACTGGCCCACATCTGCTTTGTTTTTATCAAAATCTGCCAATATATTGCGTACGCGTGCCTGTGATGCATGTGCCTGGTCTATTGACATATTGGGCTTCGTATATTTGTCTCCCAGTGTCGCTTTGTTGCGCGTTTTTCCTCTCAAATAATAATAATAATAATAATAATAATAATAATAATAATATCATCCCAAACCAGAGAAGGTGATCGAAAATGACCAGGTGAAGATCTTATGAGATTTTAACATTCAAACAGACCGCATCCTTGAAACTACCAAAGTAGCCATCACAGTTGCTGAGAAAACAAACAAACAAACAAACAAACAACCCCCATAAAAAAAACCCAACAAGAACAAAATACCTCGTCGTCAATGTGGATGTTCCTGGTGTCCATACTATTAAGGTCAATACAAGTTATTATTGTACAAGTTATTATTGGGGCTTTGGGCTCTATACCACCAAACCGATAGACTTACGCGAATAAAATCAGAATAAAGCCTAGTATTCCGTCGCTTCAGAAGTCTACGTTGCTTGGTTTTGCAGCTATTCTGTGAAAGGTGCTATCTGTTTGAGGTCGTACGATTTGGTGGAGAACATCTATAATGCAAGATCTCCGGTTGAAAACGAAAAACTGTGCGAAAGAAGAGAAAATAATGGTAATGGTTATATAAGTCGTTTCTCTATAAGGAAACATTTGGCATTCATTCACCCGGTAGCCAGTACTACTTTCCGTTGAAATTTATAAAATCTTTCTTTTAAAACAATTATTGATGAAAATATGTTTCTCAAATCCAGTAACTGTTACCGCTCTTTCCAGTATTGATCAGGGTTACCCTCCTATCATTTTTTTTTGATTACGTCATTATTTTATCTTCGGGAAACATGTGTTGTCCATTTTAATTGTTGCTGCTGTTGGTAGTCCTCAAGTTATGTGGTTTCTGTTATTTGGGACAGTTTGTTATTCTGTAGCACCAGGTCACAGCGTTCAAAAGAGGATAGTCGTCGCCGTGACCTACAGGCTTCGTTTGCTCAAAGTTAATCCTGCCACACTTGTATTTGATATACAAGAGTTTTTTTGCTTGTTGTTGAGAATCTCTGCATTGCTTTGTTTGCGAGTTCACTTCTGCTGCAGAATGTTAAAAAAAATGAAAAAGGAAAACGATGGGAAGAATTAAAGAAATCCAATGGAAAACTAACAGTAGTGAATGAAAGCGAGAAGGACTAAGCATCAATTACAAGAAGACAAGCTGCATAGTTGTTAGCAAAAAAGGAACAGCCCGACATGCAAATTACAAATTGGAAATGCCAAAATCAAACAAGTACAACAATTTAAATATATGGGAAGTGCTTCAATAGAGGACGAAACGTGTGACACTGAAATACGAAGGCGCGTGTGGATAGAGAAAAAGGCCTTTCAAAAGCTAAGCAAAGTATTAAGAAACAGGAAAATTTCGTTAAAAACAAATAAGATTACTGAACTGTTATGTAATATCACTCTCCTATATGACAGTGTATAGTGGAAAATCTCTTCGCAGATGAAGAATAGACTTGAAGCAACAGAAATGTAGTTCCACAGAAAGATACTGAGAATAGCATGGAGCGAACATGTGAGGAACGACGAAGTTTTAGAAAAAATGGAAACAAAAAGGACACATAATATCAGGAAGAGACTGCTGAAATTTCTAGGGCACATAATGAGGAAAGAGGGTTTGGAAAATTTGGACAGATTAAACGCAAGGAGGACAATGTGTAACATGCCTAGAAAGCTTGAGTAAACGGGTGGCGGAACACGGTTTAGGAGAGATAAGAAGACAAGATTTATTAAGAGCTACAAAGAAGAGGAAATTGTGGAGAGCCATGATCACCTACGTTCTGAAAGCACACGGCGCATAAAAGAATAATAATAATAATAATGGAAAACTACCAAAAGCCAGGAAGCGATGTTTTTTGAGGAAAATGTCTTCGTGATATTTTTCATTTATTTACAGTGTGGCTTCATGATGTGGGAGATCATGCCTCTCCATGAATCCCTTTTTCTTAATCTTTTAATCTCTTTTGTTATGTTCTACTATCCATTCACTCAGTCGTAGTTTACCTGCTGCCTCTCCTTGCTTCTCTTCGCTCCATTATGTCTTGTCAGGCTTCTGTCACGTCAAGTGTCTTCTTCATCCGTCAAAAGATTGTTCTGTATTCACTGCCACATAAGATATTAGATTACATTACTGTTAGGGCATTACCTAGATATTTAAATTTCTGCAGCTACCTGATTTTGACATTCCAAATATGGAGCTGAAATTTTGGGTTGTCTCTTTTGCTGATATCTGACAAAATGATTCGTCTTCCTGTATCAGCTTTTTCCGGTGCCCGGAATGCTAAAACTCACGTGGTTGGAGGCAGTAACTCAAATCATGATAAGACAGCTTTATTTGTTGGGATTCTGCAATGTCTTTCTTCTGCAACATCGTAAATAAATTGAGACGGCGACACAGAACACCAGTTACTTTTTTTATACAGTAAAAAGGACAGAAAGCGTGATTTCAAAAATACAAATGCTACAATAGAAAGAGAAGCGAAAGAATTTTAGGAGCATGTCATTAAGGCGTGTGTAAAATTAACAAAAACAAACAAATGAATAATTAAAAAAAAAACACGAAAAGGATGGCTTTTGTGATTAAGGCGGCTGTAAAAAAAATCTAAATGCTAGAAATAAGAACGAAAGAAAAAAAGAAGATTTGTAATAGAATACGCGTAGAAATGATTAACAATGCAAAAACAGAAAAAAATACGAAACGTATGTCAAAATATTAATCGCTTTTTCTAACCAAAGGCACGTTTAAATTGTCTTGATGACGTCAAACAGGAATTTGCGCATGTGTAGGTCAGAGAGTCGAGTTCCTAGTTACGTGAAAGCAGTTCAGTTTATACGGTTCCTTATTTGCATGGAATAAAAATAAAATAAAATAAAAAGACATAAGATGAGTGACGGAAATCTGCTTAGCCAGCTGGAGATATGTCAAGGTTCGTACACAAGGAAGATTTGCAACATCGCACAATGTCGAAACGACGTTTATGCATGGGTATCGACGGGTGGGGAGACAAAAAGAAAAGAGATGAAAATAAAAGGAAGAAAATGTATGTTTTTTTTTTTTTAACTGAAACGTTTAGAAATCATTTTTCTTGATAAAGTGCATCTTTTTAATGTTAGTTTCTTTTTATTTATTTTTAAAAATAAGTTTCGCCCTCTACGAGGCCCTGGAGCCATTCGAGGCAGAGGCTTACGTTAAGGGGCAGTTTATACAGATTGGAGGGGAAGATAACGGTTAACACTAGACGAACAGGTTAAGATTGTAGTCATCGGGGAAACATCATCTTGGGAGTCTAGAGCAGCTGTTCGCACGAAGAAGCTGTTCGAGTGGAACTTACTTCTCTCTGATAGAATAAGGAGGGAATATGGGTAGTTTGCTAAAATGTAAATGGTATGGCGTCTCCTTGCCATGAAGGTTATACCTGGTGGAACCAGGAAATACAGTTCGTCCGAGTATTTTCCATGGTAGTAACGATAGAGTAGCGAGAAGCTTACCAAATCCCGCCCGTGAGTAAGAGGTTGGAGGGTGAAAAATAATTCTTTTCGCACAAGGACTCGAAGACTCTTTTGAACTCTATCAAGACTTGAAACTGAGGTCTGGGTAGCTCCCACCCAAATATGACAACATTGATTTATTTTTGGCGTGATCTTACTGGGGCGTTACAGGGAACCGATCATTTTACCTGCACCTTTAGCGATGGGTCGTATCCACTTGAGGTCAGATACGAGTTTGAGGCACAATATTCTCTCAAGGAACGGTGCCGTCTCCAGGAGACATCCGTTCATACATTATAACGGAGGTCGGCTTGGAAAAATTAATACCCCCAAGCGTGTTGAGAGAAGGAAGAGTAGAGGGAATCAGCTAGCAACTTTGAGTTTGTATGAAGGTATAGCAGAGCAGAAGTAAGGGGATTTGCCTTGTTATTTAACTTATAGCTGGGGGAAAAGAGACGTATCCCTGACTTTTCTAAGGGTTTTATAATTTTAGTGTGAAACTGAATTACAATTTCTTTCATTTTAACAATATTAAAAATGCGACTCAAACGAAAAAGAAAATGTCAACCAAAAAAAAGAAAAAAAAGAACGAAAACAAACACAGACTAGCCTGTAATTTGAAATCGTTTCACTGATTCCACTCTTCGCATCGAATTCCGTTCGCAACTACCACTGTAGTTTGTATATTTGATCTTAACTGGGCGCTTCACACTTGATTGTTTTGTTTGTTTAATGGCACATCAATTCCTTATGGGTCATTTAATGCCGAAATTTAATTTTCTTGGGAGCTTTGGAGTAATGAAAAATATGATATACTTTATTCTGCTTTCACAATTGAATACATGGTAGATGATACTCAGCTTTTGTGCGTATACATGTTTGTGTGGACATAATTACTAGAGGCGGTGATATGTGTGTTTTATGCTGTAGTTTTGTTGAAATTATATTTTGCAACATAGTTTAATTTAAAAAATCGTAGGATATTACAAGGATTAATGTCACGAAAGAGTTCTTTCTTGTTGGCTGTTTAGTTGACTTTGTTTAGCAGCATATCAACCTCTAGGGATTATTTAATACCGATATCTAAATATATTTAACGCAATTGCATATCTTCAACTACAGATAAAATGTATTGCTGGTCATTTTGCTATTAATAGGTATTGTTGGTATTTTTATTTTAAAAATGTATTTTTATACTTTCATAGCGTATTGTTTTTGTTTTGATATTCACTATTTGTCAGTGACGATTCCGGTGGGCGAGCTTGTCGGGCTTAGCCCGAATGAATCAGCAAGTACATCTATTTGAAAGCAACAACAATTTTTCGTAGTGCGTCTTTTTCATTCTAGACTTCAGCTGGATCCAAAATTAATTGTTTTAACTCAGTGCCTCAAAATATTGACCGAAATACATTTCGTTGACATTGTTCACAATAAAGAAGAAAGAAAGAAAAGAGAACGAAAGAAAATAAGTAAGAAAAAGAATGAAATAAAATTAACGTGGCTAAAATTTCATCAAAACCTCCACTCTCCCGAACAGAATGTAGTTTATCTTCATTACCAAGGGACTAGCCAAACTTGTAGACTTGTCACAGACGTAGCTAAATTTAGTAATCATGAATTAAATTGTAGCTAGAATTGTACAAGACGAATCTAAGCTTAGTAATTATGGTTGTATTTAGTAGGTAAAGCCACAAATATAAGGCACTCAGTAATAATGAAACTATGACTAATATATAATTGAGAGATACCTAAACTGTTAGCGGTATACAACCACTTTCTAAGATCAATGGTAAAAACAGCTTCCAGTGATGAATCCTGTAGGTCTTAGCAAGGACCATCCTTCGTCAAATCCCCCGTCGGCTGGCGGTACAAAATCAAAAACAAAGAACTGTACCAAATAACAAAAAAAAAAAAAAGATTAAATCTGAGCTAGGGAAAACTGTAAGTCTTAGCGAATACCAACCTTTTTCGAACCCCATGGACTGGCGCTACAGAATCCCAAACAAAGTACTATACCAAATAACATAAGCCACATTACTGGGGGACTTTCAGCAGTAGCAACAACTAGTATGGATAACACATGTAACTCGAGGAGAAAATAATGACATAATCAATATATTGACATTCCACATTGCTTCAAACAAAAGGTTAGGAAGGAAACCCCCCATCAATACTGGGAAGAGCAATAACTTCAGAAACCTATTTTCCCGAAAAACTATTTTAAGAGAAAGATTTTATAAATTTCCAACGACAGTAGCACTAGCTGCTCAGTCAATGAATGCAGACTGTTTCCTTATAAGGAAACGGTTAATATTATCATTGCCCTTACCATATAACATATACATTGACAGCAATAATTAATTCAAGCACGTGTTATCGAATTTGACCGATATGGACTCTGTTCGATGTTTTTTTAAATTACATTTTTCACTTGAAGTACAAATATAGCTTACGGTCTCGTCACTTTGAAACATCAGGAACCGATGTTAAGCATCGTTGTGACTGATCAGTACCCAGATGGGTGGCCGCTTGGGAATATCAGGTGCCGTAAGCTTGGATGTGCGAGTGGTGTAATAAATAACGGCTCGGAATTGCTAATCGGAGAACTTCCAGTTGGGTTCGTTATATTCACTTACGCGCAAATACCGTTGGAAATGGCATGAACCCACCACTTCTTCCTCCCTTGCTATAGTTTAATTAGCAAGATTTGTATCGCTTAATCATTATTATCTTATCTCCCTCAAATTCTTATAATCTAAAAATATTTTCTGGCTTCAAATAATCTGTAATGGGTTGATAAGCCGTGATAAAACGAATCAATCAATCGAAGTACAAATAAACCTACATCTAGGTTAAATTTATAAAGAAACTGTTCAATAGTTATACTGCTTTTGTTTGATTACATTTGATCATTAGTTATATTCAAGGACGTCAATGTTAGTCGTCACAAGAGAAAAATGGATTAATTCCATCTAGGCATTTTATAAACATTATGTCTAATTTAAATGTACGAGGTACACTCCAGACGTTTTGAGGATTTTCCAGGAGACATTTACTTTAAATCAATACAAAACTGTAATCTCCTTTATATTAGGACCCTCCAACTTCAATGCCTTTGTTGTAGCGCTCCGATTCCTTCTTAAAGGTCCTCACGTTGGTCTATATTTATAGAGTATTTATAGATGTCTAGGATCTTTGTCACAGCCTCCTTTATTTCTTCCACGTTCTCAAAACAGGAATCCGAAAGCAGTCTTGATCAATTCATAGCCCTTTGTCGAGATTAACATAAAACTTTATCGGAAGCCCATGAAATGATGAAGAATGCAAATACCGTTTTTTCAGTTGAGATGCATTTTTACCTTTCTTAAAATGAAAAACAGCATAATTCTGCCGAAAATGTAGCTTATCTGCATTTATCTTCAATGTTAGAATCAATAAAGAAAGCAAAGGAAAAACATAATAATAATTGTTTTAAAAAACATTCCATCGCAAGCAAAGCAATGATGCCACTAAGATGCTTACTGAGTGTGAAAAAATATGAGAAAAAGAAAATACACCATTAAAAGCGAGAAAAATAAAAGAACAAAACTTCAGAAGACAGAAGGTAAAGCTTGATATTGCATTTAAATTTTTGAAGATCAAAGTTGACTGGGAAGCAAGAAACCAGAAGAGAATTCCACAAGCGAGAAGTGCGATAGAAGGAACTGTTATCATAGAACTTACGGTTACATCTAGCCGTTTAATCTGTAAAATGATGAGACCTTGCCGCCAATCTTAAATTCATAATGTCTAGGTATCATAGAGCAAAGTTCATCGGAACAATTACCATGAAAGTATTTATAGAAAAAACACAGGGAAGCTACGTTACGACGGTGATAATGTGGCTAAAGCTAAGATGCCAGGTCAGGACAAGAAAATTGCAGATTCTTCTTTGCGTTTTATCAAGGATCTCTAAGTATATAGCAGGAGCACGAGACCATATGTAGTAGCAATATTCAAAGTGTGGACGAATGGTAGACTTAAAAATTATCAATTATTATTATTTATATTAAATTATTTTCTTTTTGGGTGAAGATAGATAAAGCCAAACGTTTCTAATGCCATCTAACAACTAAAAGAACATTATTTTGATTTGCTGCTCACTTGTATAGGCCCATATCGGCTATACTATAATTTAGTGAACATTTCACATGAAAGTACCTTGAGCTCTTTAGAAATCACCACGTGTTTGCAACGTGCTAAACAATGAAAATGGACGAAATAATTGCTCTGATTATGTACTGGAGATGAGAACTTCGAGGTGCTTGCCGAAGTTGCGTAGAATATACTTTAAAAACCTGCAATAAATCAAAATATTATAACTTTAAGACTCTGTCACCAAGTTGCGGTTCTGCGCTCATTCTTATATTTCAATGTCATGGGTATGACGATGAACTACATCCGACAGCAAGGCCTCTTGATCGGGAGATTGGAGAGCTTGAAGCACTTGGAACCACCTCTTAATTGCTGTTGTTCCCAGCTCCACCTTGATAAATTACGACTGAGGAATGAGTTCGATCCTCACTGGGTGTTCCATACTTTCGGCCAAGTGCCATAAATAAGCTAAGTTTAGTAAATCGTTTGGGCACTTCGACGTGCTAGATAAATTACAACTGAATAGGTCCTATAGTTTCGTTCTTTTGACACGTCTGAGTTACGCTTAGTAAATCAACATATATATACTGTGTGTGCGTTAAATTATTCAATAGCCCTTTCTTCATTAATTGCATCTAAAATTCCTCTCTTTCTAATTGCAAGCAATAATTTTTTTGGAGTTCCTATTTTTTTTTTTTAATTTTTGTCTCACATATACTCTGCATATTCATCAGTAAAACCACATCTTGGTCACTTCAGGTTTTTTTTTTTTTTCACCTGGAGCGAAATTGTCAAACCTTCATTATATGATATTAGACATTACATAGGAGCCCAAAACATTTTTCTTCGTGTATAAGGACATTTTCCCATACTTGTTCAGTTTTGAAAAGCAGTTTTCGTTATTACTATGCGCCTTCAAATTTCTGTGTTACACATTCTGTGAACTTTTACTATAATAATTAGATTTTTTTTTGCTGCTTTCCTCTTTGTGTCTCTAATATGTAACTCACACTTTGATCTATACCATTTGATAGAGATGCATTTTGTTCTCTTAGAATGAATGACCAGTTCTTTGCCACGTACAGATCTCATTAACCATGAACAGGTCTGTAATAAAAGAGGAATATTGTATGCATATTTTATGATTATTTATATTATTTACATTACCCGGATTGTTATCCTCATCTTTATTGCCATATTCACAACGTTTCGGCCGTTGTACGCTCCGATCTTCTTCTGTTGATTGGAATCTCGAACCGAACCCTTTGAGACATCCGGAAGAGGCATGACACGTGGAACTAGAACAATCAACCCGGGTGGACAAAATAAAGGGTTCGGTTCGAAATTCCAATCACCTGAAGAAGGCCGGAGCGTAAAACGGCCGAAACGTTGTGAATATGACAATGAAAACGAGGATAACAGTAATGTAAATAATGTAAATAATCATAATACCGCATCTCAGAGATATAAACAGATACTGTATGCATATGTTATGGTTTCCATAGAAAGTATTTTCTTTATTAATGGAATTGCTAGTCCAACGGCGAACCAGTTTTAAATTCATAGTTATCCTTCTTCTAGGCTGGTTACCAATCAAGGCTATAGAACCCTGTTTACTTTTCTCAACGGTATTTGTGCGAAAGCGAACGCAACCGCAGCAGCTGGAATTTGAACCCGGCACGTCGATACCACTTTTCGCTCCGGTAACCGCTACTCTACACGCGCATCCAGAAGTGGAATGGCTATTTATCTATGAAGACAGAGCGATTAATAATCGTGCTAATAAAAAGGGTGGGGAGGTAAGTTAAGTAGCGCACCGGTGGCACAGTGAACCCGCGTGAGCTGAGTGCCTTCCGGTCGAGAAAGAAATGAAATTCTAACACTTCTTTGGCAGACAGAGCGATGCGTCAACAAATCAAACATGACTTGGTGTCGTAGACATTTGACAGCAACATGAGAAACGGCTTTGTCATGCACTTGACACAGACAGACAGATGATCATTCCAAGTTTTCATCCATTAAAAGATGCGCTTAAACAGCGCGCATATAAACACAAACTACATCGCACACCCAACATTACATGCACTCTCAATTACTGAAACTTGTGTAAACGCACACATGGTTAGAGAGCCGCACATACATTCCCCTAATGACGGAGCCTCGCACACACACTCATAATTACAGACAATTACACTTTTTTTTTCAAATGCCATATCCCTTCAGCAAGTAGAAGATCATAACTCTCCACAAATGCCTTTTCTTTATAATTATAATTATTTATTGCCTTGCTTGGGGTGAAATGATTTTAAAAAATAATTTCACCCCAAGCAAGGCAATAAAGCCACCAAGACGTAAGAGGTTACTGAGTGCGAGAGAAGTTGAGAAAAAACACTATCAAGAAGAGAGAACAATAAAAGAACAGGAATTAAGAAGACAGAAGAAAACGTTTAGCATTACATTTAAATTTTTGACGATCAAAGTTGAGTGGAAAGCAAGTAGCCGGAAGAGAGTTCCACAAGCGAGAAGTGCGATGGAAGAAACTGTTAGTATATAACTTACGCTTATATCTAGCCATTGAACTATAAAATGATGAGACCATGTCGCCAATCTAGTACTGTGCTTAAATTCATGATGTCTAGGTACCATAGGTTTCATCCATGATAATATTTATAGAAAAAGCACATAGAAGCTACGACTGAAGCCGAGATTTCAAGTCAGGATCAATAACATTACAAACTCTTCTTTGGATTTTAGCAAGAATGTCTAAATACATAACAGAAGCACCAGACCAAATGTGACAGCAATATTCAATGTATGGACAAATGAATGACTTATAAATGTTTCCATTGGAATTTAATACGGCCTACCTTGTTGCTAGCGTTTACCTTGCAATCAGATAGTCGTTTTATTTACACTGCTTAAATGCAAACTATTGTCCTCATCTTTGCTGTTGTTATCACATCGTTTCGGTCGCTAGTCGCTACGGCCTTTATCAGGTTCATCCCGATCCGGGTAATTCCGAACTGAGCCCTTTATTTAATCTATGATGGTAGATTCTCGTTCCACTGTGCATGTCCAAGGATATCTCATCTGGTTCTTATTTCAAGACTGTTCAGTTATTTCTCGCCTCGTTTCCACTGAATCCGAGTTCACTGCTCGGTCCAGGGATTAAACTCAAATTACGATCACCAAATTCACGAACCAACACTTTAATCCACGAGGTTATATTTTTATTTTTTAAATTCCGTACGATGTGATTTCAACAGACTCAAAATAATTTAGCAAACAGTAAATAAGATTTATCTTGAGCTAGAATCTTTTAATATCATGTTACTTCAGGGAGTTGGCTATCAAAGTTCTCCACAGCTATCTCTCTTTGTGAATTACAATGATTTTTTTAGGAAAGATAGTGGGGTGATTACTTTCACTTTCGTTACGCTATTGTTCACCAAATACAAGAATAAAGGTCTACTCAAGGTAACGAATGACTGAGAACAGCTATTTTTGGAACATAATATTTTTAGATTATGAGGATATATAGGACTGGCCCTAGACTTAAAGCGGTGAAAATTGTAATGATCAAGAAAGCATCCATTCGGGAGGCTGTTCCACAAAGCAGCAGTTCTTGGAAAGTAGCTGTCCAAAAGGGACTTCCTGATTACCAATAGAATACGAAGGGAATGAGGATGGTGCACTTCTGTGGATATGCCATGGTGAGTCTTAGCTGTGAAGATCTGAACTGGTGGAGAAAAAAACTGGTGGAATGTAACTCGTAAGAACATTTTCCATGGAAATATTGATAGGCTTAGGAAATTGTGTCTGCGAGAGAGGAGTTGTAGGATAAAAAATAATTCGACTACATCACCTTTCTCTCTCTCTCTCTCTCTCTCTCACTCTGTCTATCTATCTATATATGTGGTTAACACTCTCGTTGCAGATGACAAATGAGGGCGCAGTAAAATAAAAAGGTGCTCAACTTTTATGGACACGCATGTGTCTCCCAAGGCCTGCAGGTGTTTTGCAAACTTTTAGACAGATGCAACATGTTGACTCATTTCGCTCGAGTGTTTGAGAATCAATTGCCACATGTTTCCGCGAGTGGACAGCTCGGCCTGCTTTAATGCGCGAGACAAAGCCACAGTGACAGGCAAAAAGCTATCATTGAGAGGATCAGTATGCAACCAACTTGCTTTAATATTTGCACGCAATTGATCCCGGTCTTCAGGTCGGCCTCGATCAAACCTATGTATAGATGAGAAGCAGGATAGGCGCCGGCTCCTGCCTGCTGGCCCTTTGTTTTCCCGGCAAGAAAAGGGGATGCTGCATCGCTTTAGATTGTCTTTAAGTTTATCTTTGTAACACAAGAGTGGCCTTCCAATTGACCAGCTTGTTAGAAGCTAGCCAAAGAGAAGTTGTTTTGGAAGACGAGAAAGATGTCCTGCCTACCTGAGTTGGATTTTCATGAGGATACTTCAATACCCGTCGTGTTTATATATATATATATATATATATATATATATATATATATATATATATATATATATATATATATATATATATATATATATATATATATATATTTGTATCATAATTAATTAATTCATCGAATCTAGAAGAAACCTCAACAGAAGGCAGAAAGCATGGGACTCGTCAGCAGTGCGCATCCACTACCGAGAATTGAAACCAGGACCGTTACGATATGAGACAAACGTCATACCAGCTGAACCAACGGAGAGGTAACGAATTAGACTCGATAAAGCACCGCTCGATCACATATTCTGTCACTGAAGTCAGTTGGTACAGTTGGTATAACGTTTACCTCTTATCGTAACTGTCCGGGGTTTCAATTCTCGGTAGTGTATGCACACTGCTGATGAGTCCCAAATATAGGACGAAACGGCCGTCCAGTGCTTTCTGTATTCTGTAGAGGTTTCTTCTAGACTAGATAAATTACTTAATTATGATTATCTCACATCCTCCTAATTTCTATCGCTTATATATATATATATATATATATATATATATATATATGTGTGTGTGTGTGTGTGTAGTGTGTGTGTGTACGCACGAGGGTGGGCTGAAAGGTTCATAGGTTGACTATAAAACCGTGAAATATTGCATGCATTAATTTCAAGAAACAATGCAGTTATTAATAACTGCATTGTTTCTTTCCAGGTAAACTGACAATTAACTGTTCAAAGAAGATAAACTGGCATCGTACTTTTGGTCAAAAAATTAATCAACATCAGATATGACGTCATCATCACAACGATACTGGTTCTCAGCTATGTGTTTTTTCACGTTGGGTAACAGATGATATTCAAATCAGGAGAATAGGGAGGGCAGTCAACCGGTTCTAAGCTACACTCACGGGTAGCAGCTATTGAAAACAAGGATTTGTGCGCTGGAGCATTGTACTGATGAAACAAGACCCCTTTTGCCAGTTTTCCTGCGCGTTTTGGCCTTGATAGCCTTTCGTAACTGCCTCAGCAATTTGGCATAGTACTCAGAATGGTGAACCAAACATTTATCTTGGGTTAGGAAACGTTCAAGGAAACCAGCTGGATCAGCCTCAAGCAGATGTCAGATTTTCAAAATATGTCAGATTTCTCCGTGATGTGATCAATCTTGTGCGATATCGATCAGGTGTCAGAAGACGTGGTACCAACCAAGTAGAAAACTTTACCAAGAAACCTTTCATGCAAAGCTCATTTTACAGAATATTCTCAACTCTGTCAAGTAATATGCTTATCGCATTGGCTATTTGATTTACAGTCAATCGCCTGTCATCCATCAGCATATAGTGAACCCGATCAATGTTTTCCTTGGCGGTGGCAATGTCAGGACGTCCAGACCTTGGGTCATCTTCAAGATTCTCCCTTCCACTCCTAAATTCAGCTGCTCACTGTTGCAATGTTGACAAAGCTTGAGCGTCATCCACTAATGTAGCAACCATGTCAGTATGAGTGTCCTTGGCGACTAAACCCTTTTTCTGTGGGTACTTGATAACACCACGATGCCAAATTTTGCCCGTTTTTAAGAGAAATCGCTACTAGACACATTTGAAGTCTACTTTGTACAGTCAAATGTCAATTTATCCGGAAGGAAACAATGCATTTATTAACAAGAAGAGTTGAAATTAATGTATGCAGAATTTCACAGCTGTAGCATCACTATTTCATAGTCAGTATATAGACTGTCATGCGCATATATATATATATGATCCAGTTTCTAATGCTCTGGTGGGAGTGGCTTGGTGAAAGAAGATATTGCCGTTGGAGCCCTAGCCGTTGGGTTATGTATACTTGAATGAGCATCACCACAGGAATTCAGTGAGTAGCTGCGCTATATTGATTCTAGTTAGCTTCTCTTTCGTAACCGTAGACTTTTGATCCAGTGGTGTAACGCTTGCGTTGTATCGTAACAGTACCGGTTCGAATCTCGGTAGTGAGTGCGCATTGCTGAAGTCATCCCAAATAGGACGAAACGACCATCCTGTTGAGGATTCTTCTATGAATTATTATTCTCTCTCTCTCTCTCTCTCTCTCTCTCTCTCTCTCTCTCTATATATATATATATATATATATATATATATATATATATATAAATAGTTTTTGCATAGAGGAAGGAAATATTTTGGCTGGCTTGATTTTTGGGTCTACGATACTCATTTGGTTTAAATTAATTCTTTTCTTTCTTCCACATGTACTTTCATACTGACGTCAAAATCCCGTCTTTGCTTATATTCGTAATTTGTCATACAAATGTACAGACGATCAGTTTACTTTTATTTTTATTTTTTGCCGACCGCACTGAAACGAAATCGTAACAAGTGACGAACATGATACCATTTTTTTTATTTAATTTGTTTTGTTTTTTTTGATGTCGCCGCATGTGAAATACACATTTTTCTTTTCTGTTAGTATTGCTTCTCTTCGGTCATCTGAAAAAAGTCTTTTTTCCCATAGTGCAGATCTCTGTGTGGGGCCAGTGGGCATTGACATTGATTCCAACAAATATTTAGAGTTATTCCCTAACCAATGCTGTAGAAACAACGTTGTCAATAGACGTCATCATTCTTTTGCACTCTGCTATCAGGAAGAAAAATGATATATGATAACTACTGCCGCTTCTTTTCATAAGAAGGCGCCATCTTTTCGACTTTTAAACTCTGAGTTGATCAGCCGTGGGCCTGCCGATGACCTCACAAACCAGCCTCAGTTCTGCATACCTTTCTAAACATGTGACACATGTTTTGGAGACTTTTTAAGTGACTTTTCTCGTGCACTCTCATGTGCCGCTTCAGCCCGGCGGCAGACCCGCAAATTTTATCACCAAACTGACGTAAGTACACTGCAGGTTTGTCAGGAAGGACAGCAGCATACACACGCACGCACACACGCACACACACACAGACACACACACACAAAATCACACACACACACTCTCTTTTTCTCTCTCTCACACACAGACATATATATATATATATATATATATATATATATATATATATATATATATATATATATAATC